>CM070752.1:13402209-13733125 GCA_036346245.1 Bonia amplexicaulis | reverse complement strand
CACCATGAATCCTTCGGTTGAGCAACGATACTTCTTCCTCGAGTTCCCCATTCAAGAAAGCAGACTTGACGTCGAGGTGGTGCACTTGCCAACCGCGATTTGCAGCAATGGCAAGGATGACTCGCACGGTGTCTAATCTCGCAACCGGCGCAAACACCTCTTCGAAGTCAATTCCTTGTCGTTGCACGTACCCTTTCGTAACTAGTCTTGCTTTGTGCTTGATCACCTCTCCGTTTGTGTTCTTCTTCAATTTGTAGACCAACTTGAGCCCAATCGGTTTGTGTCCAATCGGCAGCTCCGTGAGTGACCAAGTCTAATTTCTTTCAATGGACTCAATTTCGCTTGCCATGGCATCTTCCCAGACCTTCTGTCCGGCAGCCTCACGATAGCAAGTCGGCTCCTCTGTCTCCATGAGCATGACTTCTTCATCTGAGTCTTCTTCACCAAACTGTATCCTACGAACATCTCTCGTGATGTCGCTGATATATCAGTACCGAACAGGTCTCTCTTCGGTGCTGCTGTTTTCGCTTGGTGTGGACATGGCCAAGTGCGGTATGACCAAGCCTAGATCACACAATTAAGCAACCGATAACAAATTGAAATTTAATGTTTCTACTAGAGATATATTTCAAATGGAAAAGTCATTAGAAATAGCAATTTTACCCTATCTGAGTATCTTTCCTTTGCTATTGTCCCTAAATGCGATTCTCTCATTGCTCCTATTTTCAAATGTGGTGAACATCTTTCGGTCTGCGATCATATGTTGAGTGCACCCACTATCAAGCACCCAATGATATCCACCGGTATTGTAGTTCATCTACAAAAGGCAATCAAGTTCTTTTAGTTACTTAAATTTGTTTGGGTCCTTGGAGGTTAGTAACCAAGGCTTTGAGCAGCCAAATAGCATTATTTTTAGCGCCTAAAATTGAAGTGCCGAAAAATCTAGCAATGTCACTACCATTATTGGATTTCTTAAGCATATAGCAAGAGTCAAATAGTCCAATAGAAGGAGTCTTACCCATAGGGCAGTTTTGTTGCACATGTCCTAATTCCCAGCACTTTTGACAATACTCACTATTTTGCCTCACAAATTTTGTGAACTTGTTTACCGGTTTCTTACCTTTCTTAGGAATATACCTAAAATCTTCCTTATTGAATGAGCACCTTTACTCACTCAAAAACTTATCAAGGGTAGCCTTACCCTTGAATCATCTTTCTCAACTTTTATTTAGCTTGGTCACTTGTTCCTTTAACTCATTATTCTAATTAATGAGCTTAACATCACATGACTTAGCCATTGCATTATTGGAATCAATTTTAGAGGAACATGGTCTTGCAAGCAAGTCAACACATGAAGTAGATACGCTAGCTCTAGCAATTCTTACACTAGGTATTTTATTTGAAATATCACAAGTAATACCGATGCTAGTGCAATATTTGCTTGAGTTTTCTTGGACAAGCAAGTCGTGAGCTTCCTTTAGCTCCTCATAAGATTCTTTAAGGGAAATATGCTCTCTCTTTAGACCTTAAATTTTGACTTTTCTTTTCCAAGAAATTCATTCAATCCAATTAGCATATCCATAAGTTCATCACAAGAAGGCTCATCGTCATCGAGAGATTTTACCTTCTCTCCTTTTACCATAAAGCATGTTGGAGATGACAAGAGCGATAGTGCTTCTTTGATGACGATACCGACAAGTCCCTTCTTCTTAGGAGACTCATCCTTACTTGAGTCGGAGTCTGTGTGCTCCTCATCGGAATCCCATTCTCCAATGTTGACTTTATTTTTACCATCCTGTTGAAGCTTCTTGAAAAGCTTTCTTTTGTCATTGAAGTTATTTTTCTTGGATGACTTCTCTTTGTCATCATTCTTTGTAGGGCATTGCGAGGCAATATGTCCATTCTCATCGCACTCATAACAACGGATATTTCTATAGCTCTTGTTGTTGTTGTAGGAGTGCTCCTTCTTCACCTTTTCATGACTAGCGCTTCGGTATGAGCACCTTTTCATGAATTTGTTCATTCTCCTCACAAGGAGAGCTAACTCCTCCTCGGAGTCCTCCTCATCATCCTTGGACTCTTCACTTGACACCGTTTTAGCCTTGAAAGCGGTGATCTTCTTGCCCTTGGAGGAGGATTGCTCCAAGAGCTCTTCCTTATCCTTCTTATACAACTCATTGGTTATGAGGTTGCCCAAGGTTGTGTTGGCACCATCCTTGTCAACTCGGGCGAGATGAGAAAGAGTGTCACCAATGTCTCATATTTCTTCGGTAAGGCCCTAAGCATCTTCCTCACAATATCAACATCGGTTAGTGCAGTGCCTAGGCCTTTGAGCTCATTTACAATATTGTCGAAGCGAAAATACATTTCATTTATGTCCTCATGAGGCAACATTGTAAATATCTCATATTTGATCCGAAGTCTATGCAATTTGTCTTCTTTGTCGTGGATGTTCCATCATAGATTTCCGAGAGGGTAATCCAAATAGCATGAGTGGTTTCTAAATTGCTCACTCTATTGAACTCATCTGCATTCAAAGCTCCAAATAAAGCATTCATAGCTTAAGCATCTAAATGAGAATTACATCCATCTTGTTCTGTGGGATGTAGTGAATCAAGAGGCATGACATAACCCTCATTTATAATTTTTCATATGCTCAGACTCATGGCCTTAAGATAAATAGATATTCTAATTTTCCAATATGAACAGTTTAAGCCATCAAAAAGAAGTGTCTTTCCTATAACGATCCCCTCACTAGCCATCCCTTCTCTCTAGACAGTTAAGTCTAATAAATGAAAGATCACGCTCTGATACCACTTGTAGGATCAAGGATAACCGACTAGAGGGGGGTAAATAGGAGGTTCAAAAATTATCTTGCCTTCTAATAACAATTACCACAATTTTAATATAGCAAGATTTTAAAGCGATTGAAACCTACACAATTCTAGTATGTCTAAGACACTACAAGCACAAGTCTCTATAAGAATAACTCTAGCACAAATAAATATGACAATCACAATATACTAGAAATATAAGAGCGGAAAGAAGAGACAAAGAAATAACCAATTTACACACGATGTTTTACTGTGGTGATCAGAAACTTACGGGTTTCCACTAATCTACGTTGAGGAAAACCCAAGCGACTTGGACCGGCTGCACTAATTAAGTCTCAGCTCCTCAATTCACTAATGGTTATCCTTCCTTCGATCCGGAGATGGTGGACACCAAATCACTCACAAGTCAGCGACGGGCTTCTTCACAACCTTCTTGAAGAAGTCACTGCATAAGCTACCACCAAGCCGTCCAGATGCCGACAAGCACCAAGAGTAAACAATCAGAACTTCGCTTGATGGCAATCAAGTGCCAAAAGGATCAATCTAGAGATGAAATACACTTGTTTTTGGCTCAACTACCTTAAATAAATGCACAGTATGAAATTGAGGTGTAGAATGAATACTCAATGCTCAATAGTGTTCAATGGAGACTCATACATCTGACCTTGAGCAGGTGGGAGAGTATTTATACCCTCACCAACCAAAACTAGTCGTTACAGGGCAATCCCTAAAAAAATCAGGGCGAGTGGAAGTAACATCGTTCATCGGCCGGTAGTACCGCATCTATTCTAACATAGCAGTAACGGCTATTTCTAAGCTTCTGAACTAGTCGTTGAAAGTTAGTACGGAACTACCGCTGTTATAATCGCAGTAGTTCCGATATTCGAAAGTTTCGAAATTTCGGTGCGGTACATCTGTTTGCTTCGAGGCCAAAAGTTGGCGCTCTCTGGAAAAAACGTTCCGCCCGAAAGTACTGTTTAAGGTTGCGGTACTACCGCTCTACGGTAGTTCTGCCGTTAAAACTCCGGTACTTCTGTTTTATGCAGAGATAATGATTCCGAGGGTGTTCTCTGGAAAAAACATTCCGCTCATTTTGATGGAACTTCCAGAAAGCAAAAGTATTGTCGTTTGCACTCCGGTACTTTCGATTATCTAGACGGAGCACAGATTGGCTATCAATTTTAGTTTTAAGAGAATGCATGATCCTAAATTGATCCAAATAGCACAAGAATATGCTATCAAGTTATTAGCCATGATCCCTCTTAATAGTACGGCATTTATTTTATAATCCGGTCTTCCACCCTTTCTCCTAAGACCGATAAAAGCAAAAAAGGGATCCTAGTCTACATATATCTTTGTCTTGAGCCACTTTGATCTTCATGTTGACCCTTAGCATACGTCTCATCATCATTTTACGAACTAAATCTTTTAAACACTCAGCAAACATGTTAGTCCCATATTAATATAAATTCATTAATTACCAAAGCCATTTTTAGGAGTCTAGATGCTTTCACACGGCCGTGCCCGCGCGGACATCATGGTTGACAGTCGTGCCTGCAGAGGTGTCATGGTCGACGTTCGTGATTTGAGCGCCGTGGTCGACAGCTGCGGCGATGCGGACGTCGTCGTCGACAGCGTGGCATGGGCGTCATGGTCGACAGGCGTAGCGGCATGGACATCGTGGTCAACAGCCGTGGCGGCATGGACGTCATGGTCAGCAGCCATGGCGCGGGTGTCGTGGTCGACGGTCATACCTGGACTAGCATCGGAGCCAGCCCCACGTCAGCTGCGATGCCAGTGTGTCGCTACCATGGAGCTGGCTGGCCTTCGACCATTGGCCTTTGCGCGCTGGCTTCGGTTGTCGCTGCCACCGCACTTCTCTTTTGCTTGGTCGTGGATGTTGCTTTCTTCGAGGCCATTGCTTTTCTCAAGCTCGCAGCTTGTTCGTTGGTCCTGACGGACGACGCCAACTGTTGTGACTACCGACCAAACAGTAGAAAAGGTGATTAGTAGAGTGGGTATGAGAAAATGAGTTAGTATGGCCTTCTGCTTTGCCCAAACTATCTATATATAGGGTACTAAGGCCCGATTACAATTATACCCCCACAGTACAGCACTATGCCAGGGTTATATATGTCTTTTTACATATCTTATTGAGTCTTTAGACCCAGCAGGACGAATGGATCTAAGTGGAGGACACCCTTACAACACCATCAGTCTTTCAATCATCTTTCCCTAGCTTCAGCTTCAGCTTATGCGTTATTAGAGACGGTTTTTAGTGCATATTACGATGATTAAGCTGGTTCATCGGAGAAGCCCGTTGTTTTTGTACTGACCGGTGGGAACCTCCGATCTGATCCCACAAGCGCGGAGGAGGAGAGCGCCTAACTGTCTCTCTGCTCTAGCTGGACGGCAACCATCCCCAACCTAAACCACTTCTGTCAGGGACCAGGAGATGGACCACTCCCAAACTTTGGATCTTTGGGGTTTGTGACGCCTCACTCTTTTTCCCTTAGATTGAGATGCTCCACATTTTCTTTCTCCCCAATAAAACTATCACCATCACGTGAATCACCACACACAAAAAAATGAAAGAAAAGACGAAGGCAAAATGAAGAGAGTAAACCAGTGTAGCAAAATGGAGAGAGTACAAGCTGGGAGAGCACACATGCATATGTTCGGTTGGCCCATGCAGCTGGGCGCCCGCCCTGAACTGGAAATGCACACCCGACAGCACAGCACACGAGCGGGCGGATGCAACCACACATGCACGATCATTCATTCAGAGGGAAAAGATGAAGGGTAGTACTAGCTAGCACTGGCACTGACTGGCCAGTGTCCTAAGATATACAACAAATCTACACACATTCCTGCCGTTTTTCACCTCGGCTTTGGCCTGGACTGGCTTGGGATCACAGGTGAGGCGAGGCCGAGGGGGAGGAAGGCAAAGGTTTCTTGGCATGTGTGCGCGCTGCGACGTGTGCGGGTCCGGTACTAGTCCCCCTCTTTCGGTTTTGGGTGGGGCTCGTCGCCATTGGTTAGGCCCAAAAATGCACCGGGGACCGGGACCCAATTTAAAATGTTTTGATGCCATTGCCACATGCCTCCATGTGTACTTGGAGGTGATGAATTATTGGTTGGCTCCAAGCCAGCTTGGATGGACTATGGATGAGGAGAGGGTGTATCTCAGGAATGGATTTCTAAATCTGAATTCTCTGTATATTACTATTTTTAATCTAAACTCTCTGTGTATTACTGTACTAGTCTTAAACCAAAACTAGTGCATACGGTCAAACAGTGATGATTACATAACCAACAACGCTTTATTAATAAAAGAGAATATAGGCCTTATGGCCACTTTATTACAACTGATGTTACAAGATCACTCAAACTAACAAAACATAGCAGAAGTAAAATAAAACTCTGACGATGACCTATCAATACGCCACAGACGATTGACTGGGGAAGCGCCACCTAATACTCCGGGAAGCCTTCATTGAATTCACACGCGAATTAGTTGTATGCTCCTTCTTGATCTTCGTAACCCTCTGAGAGTTGTTTTGAGTGCAGCATATGAGTGCATAAAGTACTCTGCAAGTCTTGAAAAAATGCAGTATAGATGCAAGGCTTAGCAAAGAAGGATAATATGGTTCTTTTGCACAAAGCAGCATTATGAGACCTAGATAATTTATCACAAAGCGTTTAACTCACTCCAACCTAGCTAGACACTACCTGCTGAGGTTTCACTGGTTAAATCCACCACAATCAGAAGTCGTCTCTTGCGCCATATGAGTACAGTAAATCTCTGTGCCTCATTGTGAGTAAATCAGTAAATCCCTGGCACCCACTTACCACTGGTGATATCTAAACTAAACATTTGCGAGTTATTCGGCTAAGTCATACCCATATAGACTTGTGGTTGTACGGTAGTGCTCAGTTTGGACAATCACAATCATCGGTCCTTAATTGACTAGGGCGACACATTCACAATACAAGTTCTCATGCTAAATCTGCACCAACCAGATCTTACCATCCGCTCAAGTCTAAAACCAATTTTCACCATTTTATTTTATTTTAAAAACAACAGCAATACCTATTGCCACTAAATTACTTGAGTAAAAGATTAAAGCAGACGGTATCAATTTTTCACCCGAAGGGTTATACTGACCGACTAGCTTGTCTAAGCAATTACTACCGTTCTAAAATTAACAAATATCATAATAATCCCAATATCGAGACAAGAAAAGCCTAGGGTGACAAAGGTACATTGTTGTCAATGTCAAATGAGGGCATAACAATTGTCAGTTTAACTATTACCCTTAAAATAGAAGTTACAATTCTATGTAACATAGCAATGCATTTAAATTTGAAATAATAAAAGGATTTTGGAAAACATAGGTACAAGATGATCAAAGGAGACTTGCCTTCCTGCACATTGTCTAGACCTTTCTGCTGCGGATCGAAAAACTCTTCGGCGACGTCAGGTTCTATGCGCAAAAACGAGAAACCCAAATAAACAAACATAAAAAAGTCACAAAAATACAAAATATATATACTAGGAGGAGGTTTAGGATTTTAGATGAATTTAGAAATTTGAACGGGTTCAAACAGAGCTAGAATCAAGAAATACAGGCTTCTGGAAGTATTTGCTATTGTCGTAGACTGCAGCGGTCGAACAAAGGCTACACAGAGTGGTCGGTGATCGAAAACTCTGGAGTGGTCGAAGACTAGAACGTGGTCGAAGGATAGAACATGGTCGAAAGCGACTGCGGTCATGAGCGATGGTCAGAAGGATCCGAGGGATTGAAGTAGTCGAAGGAACGGGACGGTGCGGAGTGGTCGAAGGAATCAATCGACTTGGAGCGGTCGAAGGAATCGATCGGCTCGGGTGGTCGAATAGTTGTGATCAGATGGATGAATGTGGTCGGAAATTTAGACGTAGTCGGTGGTCGAAGTGGCTGTGAGTGGTCAATGGTCGATACGTGGTTGGAAGAAGTGGTCAAAATATGTAACGTGGTCGAAAGGTATATGTGGTTGAAAGGTTTGGAGAGGTCAGAACCATTACAAGTCGAACATTACAGGAAATGGTCCAAGAAGATTGGAACTGGTCAAAAACTTCAAAGTGATCAAATCTTAGTGATCGAAACCTAGTGGTCGGAGGATTAGAGTGGTCGAGGGCTTCAGAGTGATCAAAGGCTTCACGCGGTCGAAACCTATGAGAGTTGTCAGAACGCCGAGAGTGGTCGTAACCGATGAGGTTGTCGTGACTGACCATGGCGATCGCAACACTAAGAGTGGCCGAGAGGCCCGAAGTAATCGAAAACTATAAGATGATCGAAAACAAGGGTGGTCGAAAGCAACCATGGTCGTGAGCGACTGTGGTCGAAAGCAACCGTGGTCAAAAGTGGCTGCGGTCGAAAGCGACTACAGCCATGAGTGACTGTGGTCGGAAGCAGACGCGGTTGAGAGCGACCGTGGTTGAAAGGTCTTAGTGGTTGGATGGTTTTAGCGGTAGGAACTCAGGAGCGATCGGGAGCGGTCAGAGTGGCTGAGATCGATGGGGTTGTCGTGGTCGAATGCGGAACGATCGTTTTCAATAGGCTAGGAGGTTTACCAGATATAGCTAGAGAGTGGTCGGCGACAGCAGAAGAGGGCAGCGGCAGAATGCTTCAGTGAGGAAATGGCTCCAGCGGTGGATTTGCTCGACGGCGAGGCGGAAGATGGCAGCGACGGAGTGCTCCGACGGGGAAAAGCCCCGACAACGGTCTTGGATGGTGAAGTGAGTGGCGAGATCGTTCTCCTTGCTGTGAAGCTGGGGGTGTCGGCGGCAGCCTCAACGTTGCCTCGGAGACTTCTCTAGAAGAGGACGGTTTTGGCTAGATGAAAGGGAAGGCGACACGGTGCTCTGATTTATAGCTTCGGCAAATAAAGGAAACCGACGGAAGTTATGGCAACGTGCGATCATTTTGGTATTCAAGGACGCGCAAAAGGAAGGGAAATATGATGAATTGATTGCTAGCACAAATTGGGTGATTTCCAAGTGAAGATGCGGAGGGAAAAAGGCCTTTGTCGGTTGGAGATTTGAGCTTGGGTCTGACGCAAGGTAGAAGAAGATGAATAGTGATTAGGCCAAAGAATAAAAGAAAGGAAGGTGGAAAGAACACACAACAAAGAAGAAGGCCAACAGTTGGCTGGTTTTGTTGGAACATTGACGTTAAGCGTGCTTGGCTTATGGCAATTCTAGGATGGATGACCCTTTGGAAAAAAAATTTATTGGATTTGGATTGGAATTGAGATTTTGATATTTTCTTCCAGTATTACACAAATAATCCAAATAAAATCCAAACACATTTAGAATAATTAATTTAAAATTAATTTTTAAAGAAAGCAAAATTTTGGGATGTTAGAGTTATGGCTGAGTTTTTTTGACTTAAAGTTGGCTTATACTTGTACTATCTATAGTAACTACCTTTTAAGCAGCATATTTTTTAAGACGGAGTCAATAGAAAAATTATAGTAAAAAGTGTACTGAGTTCAGCTATACCGGTTAAAATCGCATGCGACTATTTCTCTCTGCGTGCTACCTCTCACGAACAGTCAGAATTCAAATATCTAAGTAATAAGCCATAAGCTATCAGCCCAAAAGAACTCACCATATGTATATGTGTCCATTGTGGAAGAGGAAATCCTGAAATTTAGAGAGATGCTGATTAGGGTAAGGTGTTCAGTAGATCCAGTATAATGCTCTGAATTGTTTTACTTCGAACTACTCCAACCTCAAAACTATCTAGTGAAAACAATGCGCTATTATAACACTTCTAGATGAAATTGGCGTACTTAATACAATTATGTTTGAAACGCGGGAATTCTGCGGAAATATTTGTTGGGATTAGTACGGGTAGGCTATACTAGCACAGATTAAAATTTTCTACCACGTAAACTAGGAAACCATGTGAGTAAGAGATCATGGATCATTACCACTAGACGCGTAGTGCAGCGGAAGTAGGGCTGAAGCAGCTAATTCAACGAAGAGCGCGTCGGTGTAGCGGTAGTAGTCGAACGTCCTCCGTCCAAATGTCTCCTCCTCGTGATCGTCCCGATCAGCGCCGTAGTCGTAGCAGCGCCTCTACCAAAGTCCACACGTCCAGGGATGGAGTACCATACGTCGATGTGCTAGCACCAGTATGCACAGCAGGGATATGAGAGGTGGCGGCTAGGGTTTTGACGAGTGTGTTTTTGAGATGCTTCAATCAGCCCCCCGCACCTTTCCTTATATAGCCTCCAATCGGATCCATATCTGATACGAGTAGAGATCGAATCCCACTCGGAAACTATCATCCGATCCCTTATCATTCCAACCCATTAAGTGTGTGACCCTGTAGATTCATGTGTATTTGGCCATAGGCCGAAAACTCCTTTCCAGCCCATAAGCTAGTAGCGGTCCCTAGCAGGACATAACGACCCCCAAACACACATAAAGATCATATCAGATGAACATATATAGTGCTTATGTACCGATCCCTTTACCTCATGATACCAGATCGAACTCAAGGCGGGAAACGTGCCATCCTATGATAGCCCGATCCTTCACTCAAAGCTGTAGTGGATTACTCAGTTGTGATTGACTCCTCAACTACATTCGGCATGGCCATGCACTTTCTTAATCTAACCACATCGAGGGAGATATCTCTTCTGTTATATAGGAGGGGCAAATTCCATCTTGATCGCTCATATTTCTCCGCATGTTTCATAGCAAACTCGAAAGCTACCTTTATTACCACCCAGTTACGGAGTAGTGTTTGGTAACCCCTAAGTAAACTATTACACATGTAGAAAACAATGACGAGCTCAGGTCTAAGGATCCTACATGCACTATGTATGAGACCAACTTATGACACTTAAGAATATAACAATTCTCGCAGTGTGACACCCTGGCTCATGTTGGCCTATGTGTGTGTGTGCACATGAATTTCTGGGTTAGTCCCACCTTGCTAGCTTAACTTGAGAAGCACTTACATATAAGCCTAGGTGTTCCAATAGTAGCACCCCCGGTTAACCGTTTTGCGCAAAGCGAGGAGGTTTGGACCCTAGGGCGTTGCACACAGTGTCTCATGATGGGTCAATCCAACATCATGTTCTTTAACATGTGTCCATATTGTTGATTTGATATCTCATATCCATGATCCGTGAAACATGATCATCAATCAATATATGTGCTGATCTATCAATCATAATCGTCCCAAATAATGATATAAGGTCAGGGATAATTTCGAATAACATCTAAATATGAATAAAGAGTTTCACGAACAAGTCACATACTTGTTGATCAATACAAAAGATATTTATTCAAGAGACAAAATAACATTTTATTCAAACGTTCATAAATATAAAAGTGATATAATCATTTTCATAATTACCTCTCGAGCATATCACTAACAATATTTGCAACCTGATTCAGTGTGTAGTTAGATGTCTCATGCCTCCATGTTGATCGCTGTAAACAGAAGCAGATCATACATGCACAGCTGTTTTTTATCGACTGATCATAGTATGCCGTTAGATGTGGGGCCTGCAGAATGGAATCATCCATCAAGCAGGGCAAACAATCTCACATCTGAGCATGCAATGCTTAATCCAGATGCAAAAGCAACCACCTAATTAGCATTTAGCAGCTCGTTCCTAGAAAGTAGAACCCCACCCACTTGCAGCACTCACTGTACTGACACCCATTAGTCAGTACATGTCAATTTAGCTGTAAATTCATTCTCTCTTTTTCCCTACGAAACCGATGGATTGGATATGACCCAAGAAAAGAATATGCCCTTCCTACGTCTCTTTCTTCAAACCAAGAAAGGGAGGTAAAAAGAAAAGGTGGGTTTGTTTTTTGCGATTTCTAAAAGTGGTTTTTAGCCTTTGTTATATTATCTAACTTTTATACAGAATATTTTCTCAAAACAGTGTCTAAAAGTTAATTGTAATACATATTAAAAGCCCAACATAATCTCTGTCGCAAACAGTCCAAAATTCAAAAATTTCAACCAAAAGTCATAACCCACAATCATAAGCCAAAAAAAAAAACAGGCCCGTATATAGGTGGGTTTTTTTCAGTTGCGGCTGATGGCTTACTATTATAGCTGATGGTTTTTTATCCTAGCGCGAGCACTTGGGCAAATGAACCAAATACCGATAAGCCGTTTCGAAAAGACAGTAGAGAAGCCGTTCCGTTTGTTTGTGAAAAGTCATAAGCTAAAAAAATAGGCTAGCTACTCAACTGTACATTTAGAGAGACTTGAGCCTATTTTATATGTATCTCTTCTTTTGTTCTTGTAATTTCAATTCACTGGCCATTTAGATGTGCCTAAACTATCTTTAAAAAACATTTTCAATTTTCGACGAAATTTGTCTTTTCAATAAGATACACTCAGTGTAAATTAATGTGCTTAAACTTATATTTTGAAAAGAAACGCCCAACAGCGAGAATACATTTTTGATGTTCTTTAAAGAAACAATCCCCCCATGTGACCTGATTACAGCTCTACCTTAAGCGTATCGATCCATGTGATTTCCCAACCTGGCTACATTTGCTCAACAAAAAAAGAAGAGTTAAAAAGGTAATTAAAGATGAAAAAAATATTATTTGATCCTACAGAGAAAAACTAAGCGTGACCTGTTCCTCCGGGAAGCAACAAGCTGTCCTGTAGAGTAGCATGGCGGTAAGCATGTGAGTGAGGCTCCCCCTTCACATGACGCCGTACTTTTTTTCTAATCAAAATATGGAAAGAACCAATCTAGTAATTTTGTAATATCTTATCTTTGCTTTAAAGAACAAAAATAGTCACTCACCAAGTGGCCATTTAATTATAGTACACTGAAAGGGTTGCAAGGAATTTGGAAAGTATATTCATGCTAGTTGGTATAGGGCAGCTAGGTAGCTCACTTTGTTAATCACTCACCACCAATGGTGTTAGTGGATAATCATAGGCGAGAAATATGTTACACTCTATTACCTCTTTTTATGCGCAGCAGCTTTCGTATCAAATCAGAGTTTATAAGATATAGCACAAGTGTACACGGTATCAAGAACGAAGAAGACAAATCTCGTAGAGAGAACCAAAATAACGACATTGAAGCAACCACGATAAGAGAGAATATTTGGCGAAACCAATCGTGAATCTTTAAGCAACCTCAAAAGAGTACAAGGACTTGTTGCTCACTCACAACCCTCTTAAATCTTTTAGGACCTTTGGATCTTTGCCCTATATAAGAATCTAGTGATAAAGTATAGTATAACCTCTAATCTTCTTGTGCGCATCTGCTTTGGATGAGTATGCTTGGTTGTTTATCTATGGTCACCCGATGGTTTATATAGTTCCTCTTAACCTTTCTTCAACTTAGAATAAGAGTCTTAATCTAAGTAGGAGTAGGAGTTCTAATCCTAGTAGAATTCATTTAAGACTTTTTATAGCACATCTTTTCAAATCCTATAAAACTAGATATGAGTCAATCTAACTCAACAAAATAGTTAGCTCGGAAGCTCTCTACATCAAGGTGAAATGACATTAATGATAAGCTTAACAAAGAATTGGCCAATTTTAGGCTCATGGTAGCCTAGGTTCACATTCAGGGTCAGCTCATTAGTTTGCCTCTAATAGGCCAATGAGAAAAAAAAACGGGGGTGGGGTCAACACACGGAGTACATGTTGCAAAACTCTCCAAAGGTTTCACAAACATTTGCTAGATACAGAAATGCATGTTATTTTCATTGTTCCTGGACTGGACGATCTGATGTGACAGTTTTGCGTAGTGGCCTTCTGAAAAGTGTAGTTTTAGCTCTCACATGCTCACGCTAACAACACCAAAACTATATCATCCTGAAATCATCTTGATTTTAAATTGAGATTAAAGATTGGAGTGGATTTTGCACCCACAGGGACTTGATCCTCTCCTCCAAGCAGCTACTAGGAAACCCCTTTTGATAGCATGTGATTGGCTGCTGAAGCCCACACCTCCCGTGTGAGCCATCTTCACCTGCTAAACACTTTCTTGAACCCTCCTACTCCAATGATACAGTGGCACATTTCTACTCTATATAATTACAGCGACAAAAGAAAAATTAACAGTATTAGCAGTAGCATTAATCAAATAGGCACCACCCTATTCCTCTTGTCTTAGTTGGGAAGTTGGTGAGAGTGGCAGCTACTGCTCCCGACAACCAATGTGATGCACGCCTCGTTATTCCCCTTCTCCCCTAAAGATGGGGACCTAATTAGAGGGGGGAATCCCTTAACGATTAGCTAATTTGTTAAAAATACTTTCTAGCACTATAGGATCTTGTGGTTAGTGAGGTTGCTCTCTCACCTGCCAGAAACCATTCACAGATGCATGTCACTAATTGTTGTAACATACATCGGCTGTAAGTTGTAGGCTTGTAGCTCAACTAGTAAGGTGCTGTTCTGAATTTCTGAAAACTACCACTAGAATTGAACGATTTTAATTTGGATGCGTTTTAAGGGTGACCAAAGTGTTGTTATTTTTTTTTTATTTAGAGATGAAGATTGGACCCAACCCCCAGCCGATTCTGACCATCTAACAGATCGGCCGTCAAATCCAGATTGCTGAACAATATGACAGTGTTAATATTGTACAATATAATCATGAGAGGTGACCATGACCTTTCCTATTTTCTGAAGCTTTCTATGATTGCGGTTAGATCAAACACGGCCATCACAAGGCTGCATGTGACACTTATTAGTTCCCCCTAATACGTAATTTGCTCGGCACCTGCTGCTTGTGCAGTCACAATTAGATCAAAACATGGGGCATCAAGCATGTGATGCAGTAGCTAGTTCGTCTCTCTCTTGTGCAACGGATCATGTGGTATCTACCAAGACTTCCATGATAGTACTACATGAGGGAGAGGGGGGGCCTGTAAGTTAAAGGTCCGCTTTTGAGAAGTAAACCAAACTAGTAACAGATTAAAGCAAGAGAGGTGGTCCTAAAAACACTTTAAACGCATGGTTTCTTGCCATTTAGGCTTTCGAAGCAAGTGATTTATGGCCCCAAATGAAAAGAGGCCAGAAGAGGGGATCCTGTTTCCTGTAGAATGGATCTGTACGCATGGACCGTGATTGCCACTTAGCTACCTAGTGCTTTCAGACGCGTGGAAGGGCCTGTTTGGCAAGTCATAAGTCGGTCGGCTTTTGATTTTTTGCTACAGTACCTAACATTCAAACGTAGTATTTTCTTAAGACAGGGTCTATAAGTTAAACGTAGTACACGTTAAAAACTCAACATCTGTACCAGTTAAAATCGTAAGTGAGTATCGGTCTCTCCGTAATCTGTACCGTAAACAGTCAAAATTCAAAAATTTTAATCAAAAATCATAAACCGTAGCAAAAAAGAACAGGCATGATGGCTTCTCTTTTGCCTAAACAAGCATCTTTTTGGAACGCTCTCATTCTCTCAGCTGAGCCTTCTCTCCCCTTTCTGTGAGACAG
Organism: Bonia amplexicaulis; assembly: GCA_036346245.1. Taxonomy (NCBI): domain Eukaryota; kingdom Viridiplantae; phylum Streptophyta; class Magnoliopsida; order Poales; family Poaceae; genus Bonia; species Bonia amplexicaulis. The sequence continues at coordinate 13,717,794 of CM070752.1, read as the reverse complement.
GTGCATGATGTGCATCTGCTCCTTGGGTGTCTTCTTTTTTGGGAGAGGTAGTACAAGAGGATGCACATGTCACTGCACACGCTGGGGATTTTGCAGAGGCTATCCTTGGGAGCAATGATCAGCAGAGACTCTTATCTTTTTTTCAGAGAGAAATGTAGTAAAGGTATATTAACAGTTAACGGTGTCTGTAGTTTGTACGTGGTGGTATGCATGTTGTTGAACTAACCGCCGCTCCAAGTAATCATATACTACTAGTGGTAGTATAAAAAAAATCCATTATATATCTACCATCAAACGATCCTCCCGTACTCAAGCAAGCCGACCATCGCTGTCTCCATGGACCACAATTTATTTAGTCAAATTTATCATATGACTAACTGAATACCCGTACGTTACTATGAATTTTTAAAATTTATTATACTACATGTTATAAAATTTATCGTTCTACGAGGAGCGAAAGAACTACTTATATGTGGATCCGGACGGCTGATCTTTGATCGAATGGCTAAGAAGAGAGGAGAGGGGAACGGACCGACGACCACCAACTCCAATTATATAATAGTAAAGATGTATTGCATTGCAATTTCGCTTAATATATACCCTACACTAATAATCATTTTTTTTACACAAGTGTCGCAGCGTTTTCCACCTATATATCACGGGACTGATTCGTAATTTGATGTTTTTCAAATAAATCACTACAAAGTAATCATCAAACTTTTCATATGATTGGTTATTTGGTTTCATTATAGAATTGGCACCGCACAAGACGCATGCATGTAGACGACTTAAGGATGCGTTACATTGCAACATGGGATTTTGGGATTATATATAGCTCGGTGGGCAATGAGAAAGTTGACACGCAAGAGACCTGTTCGTAGTAAAGGCCACATGGCCAGCCTATAAAGGTTGCCTCCCAGTTTGGTAAGGAGGAGGGATTTATGAGAGGAGAAGAGGCGGGAGGAGGAGGACGACGACGAGGTGAAGAGCAACCGCAAATTTGCAAGTTGCAACTGCATGCACTTCCCGTTTGGACTTTGGCTCCGTTGCCCACCTTGCACGTCAAGCAAGCTAGCTCCCATAGTCCCACGTTTCCTGCGGCCGGCCACCGTGCACCGGACACCAAACGGAGACCGGCCTGCTACCAGAGCCACTGACGGGTGGGCCCAGCTGCGATGAGACGGTGAACGTACTTGATCTTGACCTAGACAAAAACTTGCTTGATCTCGGGGGGAGGGGAAGGCATGGAGTCTAAAACAGATTAATTTGACGAACTGGATTCATTGTTTCCCTTTTCACGAAATTAAACAAGTGTCTACAACAGATTAATTTGACGAACTGGATTCAAACGCGAGCGACAATGGCTTATTAATTGGGACACTTTTTTTTTAAGATGGAGTATCTTTTAAGGCTCAACAATCGAAAGGTCATGATGGGATCGTATCCGGAAAATCCACCAGCAAACTCACCTAGCTCATAGTTAGTGTGACTCGAGTTGTGGCCATTAACCAAAAGACATGTGTGCCATACCTGTTATACTAGCCACCAATTAGCATTAATTTGGAAACCTTGAAGGAACGGGAGTAGTCCCATCATCGTTCGAGCTTCTCTATCTGCCGGTGGTCAACTCTGCCCGGACTCCGGCTAACGGCTGGCTCCGTCGTCGATCGGAAAGTTAATCCAATAAGATTATGTCCTTAATATGCATATTCGGTTGGAGTATCCAACCATACATGCATAGGACTTTTGAGTCCTACATGCATGGAAGTGGTCTGCCTCTAAGGCCCCACGCGCGCGCTTTCCCCCTCCCTCTGTCAGCTCCAACAAATCCAATCCTTCAGGCAATATTCTGCCTAGCTTCTGCTGCGCGCTGTAAAAAAGAAATGAAAAGGGCATCAGAGAAGCGGTACGTGTTCCATGATCAAGCTTTATTTGTGTCAGTACATGTTCCTTCCATGCTGCATGTATGCATGCATGAACGGATGCCGCCGGGCCCCTCTCTGACAAGAATGATGTGTCCATGCATGCATTACGCAGCTAGTACCGCAACGATAAGCTAATGGTGTAGGCTTAGCTAAGCACTCATGAACGCCGATGGCCTCATGGGTAAAAAGAAGTTTTTTTATCGGATGTGTCTAGACATTATCGAGATATTTTCTTTCTAACAATTATCTAGATTTGAGATCGTTGGATTAGAGATCCAATGACCCCTGTTTTTTTGCAGGAGGGGGATATTTTTTTAAAGGGGTGGAGGAGAATTCATGGTCGTTAGAACTCTAATTTAATAGTCATAAATCTGGATGATAGTTAGAAAAAAATATCCGATGATATTTATCGATATCTTTTTTTATCTTGTAAAGTGACAAACATACCAAGGAATTTTTTTTCTAAGCTGGGAATGGATTAGATGGAGACAGGCATGTCCCACCCCGTTCATTGCCATGCATGCAGGTACCCACACTATGACACTAGTACACTACCCCTCCCTCGTGAGGTCCTCCTCCTCTGACGTGTGGGGCCCGTGGTTCGCGCAGCGGTTTTGTTTGGTACGTCCGTGCGCTATCTCGTTGTTACTGGATGGCGTGCATGCATGACATATGCGACCAATTTGATGAGGTAGCTACGTACGTAGTAAGTGAAAGAGATAACGAGGCATGTCTCGGGGACGTTTGAAATGGCTTGAACTTGTGGAGTTTTTGGTTTTGACATAGCAGCGGCTAGAAGTAGAAACGGTTGAAAGTGGAAGATGTTTAATTTGGTTAGAACATTGTCTTTTGGCTGAGCTGATTTAGCAAATATCTAAATTTTCTCGTAAGGCAAATGATGGTTTATTTTATGTAGATAATTACACTTAGTAAATCTTAACAATAATCATCACATTATATGATTACATAACTAATCAACTTCATCAATACACTGGTAATTAGTCTATATCAGGAAAAAAAGAGAAAAACGAAATGACAAAAGAAAAACTAGAGCTACACAGGCTACAATACAGTGTTCTCTATAGGAAAATAAATGAGAATTCCCAAATTATATTAAAGATGTGGGGCCACGCGTGCACCTAACCCTACCAATTTGCATAAAGTGGCTCCTCTATACGCAGAATTATCTCCAATAAATTTTAATTGATTTCAAGAAACTTTTATGATGTGAACGCGAGGTTAAAATTTCAAATACCGAAGTTTTACAAAAACTTCCTATAAAAGCATGTAGGGCCACATGTGCGTCTAGCCCAACCAATTTGTATAGAGTGGTTCCCCTATACGTAGAATCATTTGCAATAAATTTCAATCAATTTTAAAAAAAATTATAATATGAATGCGAGGATAAAATTTTAAATATCGAAGTTTTACAAATAAGTGGGTGGAACCTATGGGTTCAGGTTGGGTTAGATTTAAGTAGAAAGTGATTTGAGTTGAGTGAGGTTGTGAAATTTTTTTTGTAAGTTAGGTTAGGATGGAAAGTTAATTTTATCTCATATAGATTAGATTGATTTTAGATTAGATTTAAATCTATTAGCATGCCTACGTAGGAGGAGGGGAGGATAGGCGGCGGATAAGTGTAGGGGGAAAGGACCAAATGGGGCGTACCGTGTTGACACGTGTGGCGCTCTTTTTCTGACGTGGCACGGGCGCCAAATACAGGAAGCGGTGTTGCAAGAAAACACCGGTCCTATTTCTCCTCGTGGAGCTTGTCTCGGATCATCTTACCATGTAAACGCAAGGCCTGCGCTAATATAAGCTTTTTTTGTCTTTAAGTAAAACTAAATTGTACTAATTAGGAGAAGGGGACCTAGTGTTTAAGGTGGACCAGTGACCAGGTTCTTCGCGAAAACCTATGAACTCCAACTCGTTTCGAGCCTTCGGGGTGCCCACCTCCTTTCTTTAGCGAAACCGAGTCTTGCTATTGTTGTTTACAGTATATCAAATTAGAAGTAACCTTAACTCTCTCCATCTATCTATCTTCTCTTCTCTCTCTATATATATATATAGCTAAAGTGAGATATTATGATGTCTAGGCATCAAGTCTCCATCACACTAGCACGCATCTAAACATATATAAACTTTTTCTGACTCTCAATTCTAATATACTACTTAAACAAATATTTTATACTACTTTTCGTATAGTTAAATACTAATTCTAAGATACTCTAATGCGACTTGGTTGAAAATTTTTTATCGAAACCTTTTATGTTTGTTATATACACTTTTCATGTATAAAAAGAGTACATACATAAATTATACTACAAAAATATATTTTAATGAAATTTTCCATGAAACTCACTTTGGAGTATTTTATAATCATTATTAGGGTATGCTCAAACATATAAAAAGGTATAATAGTACTATTAAAAGGATATATTAGAAGTGAACGTACATACTTCCAGGAATATAAAACTATATATATATATATATATATATATATATCTTTTTACCTTTATTTTTTCTTCTACAAGCCACCTAGCTAGATTTGTTTCCAGATTCCATCTGATCCAGCGTCCACTGTTTTGGTGATGCTAATAATAGATTTAGAAAAACTAAGAAATGGTATACCATTCGTAGTGTTTCCGATAATGGCATAGAAATAGACTGTTCGATCTTGAGATCCAATCCACACCGTCGCCGATCCATCATCTCCCGCCACGGTGGCGCCGCGTCTCGCCATCTTTGATCATGGGCCGCTTGATCCGATCGTTCCTTATCGGATGCGGTCACTGGTGGCGAAGAAGAGGAGGGAGGGGCCGTCGAATCTAGGAAAAGGAGCGGCAACTTGAGAAGCTGAGGTGACGTCACGTCAACAGGTTCACTGTGCCCCTCGGATGTAGAGGGAGGCCGAGGAGGTGGTGGTATGGTTGTGGGCGACAGCAAAGGGAGGCGCGGCGAGGCGCGACACACTGAATATTAGGTTGGGCGGAGTAGAGGCGGCGGTGAGAGCGAGATGGTGCCGTGGCGAGGTGATGAGGTCATCGCCGATGCTTGTGGTGGAGGAGAGGGAGGGGAGGAGGGGTGCGAAGCTGCTGCGGCATCGGAGAAGACAGAGGGAGGGGAGGGGAGGGAGAGCGACAGAGGAAGGGAGATGGGCAACAATGGCAGAGGGAGAGAGAGTGGTGGCCGATGGAGGAGGGAGGAGGCTATACCGCCGGAGCTCCCTCCCTTGTTGGTATAGTTCTCCTGGCTGCTCCAAATAAAATTGTGTCTTCATAGTGCATTGCAAAAGATATAAAGTTTGCAAAAGTATAATTCGGTTTTTATTTAGGAAAGTGCCCCCGATAATTCTTGGTTAATTAGCTAACTAATACATTTCAAAAGTAATAAGTAGTAACAAGTTAATTCGTATAAAAAAGTAACAAGCTAATTGAACTTCTCAATTACGTTACTTTAATGAATGTTTATCCTCCACGCGAAAAAAGGATGTTCATCCTATCCAAATTAATCCCAAGCCTTCTCACCATGCTAGCTATATTAATTGTAATAAGTCATACGAAAGACTTACACAATAAATCAACATTCAAGTTAAATACTAATTCTAAGATACTCTAATGCGACTTGGTTGAAAATTTTTATCGAAACCTTTTATGTTTGTTATATACACTTTTCATGTATAAAAGAGTACATACATAAATTATACTACAAAATATATTTTAATGAAATTTTCCATGAAACTCACTTTGGAGTATTTTATAATCATTATTAGGGTATGCTCAAACATATAAAAAGGTATAATAGTACTATTAAAAGGATATATTAGAAGTGAACGTACATACTTCAGAATATAAAACTATATATATATATATATATATATATATATATCTTTTACCTTTATTTTTTCTTCTACAAGCCACCTAGCTAGATTTGTTTCCAGATTCCATCTGATCCAGCGTCCACTGTTTTGGTGATGCTAATAATAGATTTAGAAAAACTAAGAAATGGTATACCATTCGTAGTGTTTCCGATAATGGCATAGAAATAGACTGTTCGATCTTGAGATCCAATCCACAGCTGTCGTCAGATCCATCATCTCCCGCCACGGTGGCGCCGCGTCTCGCCATCTTTGACTGCGGCGCTGCTTGATCCGGTCGTTCCTTATCGGATGCGGTCACCGGTGGCGAAGAAGAGAGGAGGGCCGTCGAATCTAGGAAAAGGCGGCAACTTGAGAAGGCGAGGTGACGTCACGTCAACAGTTCACTGTGCCCCTCGGATGTAGAGGAGGCCGAGGAGGTGGTGGTATGGTTGTGGGCGACGACAAGGAGGAGGCGGCGAGCGCGACACATCGAATATTAGGTTGGGCGGAGTAGGCGGCGGTGAGGCGAGATGGTGCCGTGGCGGTGATGAGGTCATCGCCGATGCTTGTGGTGGAGGAGAGGAGGGAGGAGGGTGCGAAGGCTGCTGCGGCATCGGAGAAGGCAGAGAGGGAGGGAGGGAGGAGAGCGCGAGGAAGGGAGATGGAGCGGCCGGCTGAGGAGGAGAGAGAGTGGTGGCCGATGGAGGAGGGGAGGGAGGCTATACCGTCGGGAGCTCCCCTCCCTTGTTGGTATAGTTCTCCCTGGCTGCTCCAAATAAAAATTGTGTCTTCATAGTGCATTGCAAAAAGATATAAAGTTTGCAAAAAGTATAATTCGGTTTTTTTATTTAGGAAAGTGCCCCCCGCATAATTCTTGGTTAATTAGCTAACTAATACATTTCAAAAGTAATAAGTAGTAACAAGTTAATTCGTATAAAAAAGTAACAAGCTAATTGAACTTCTCAATTACGTTACTTTAATGAATGTTTATCCTCCACGCGAAAAAAGGATGTTCATCCTATCCAAATTAATCCCAAGCCTTCTCACCATGCTAGCTATATTAATTGTAATAAGTCATACGAAAGACTTACACAATAAATCAACATTCAGTATGCTCTAGGTTATACAGAACCGGCATACCAAATCTGTCAACTTTGTAGATATGTTCTAGAAATTGCCTACCACAATCGTGACAGTTTTTTTTCAAGTAACAGACATTTCGATAACAAGTTTCTTAAACTGCATATGCCATGCTGCTCCGTTCGTTTTTCTCCCATGCAGAAAGTGTGGTAGAATTACACTCTAGGACAAGGGTAGAGAGTAATGGACTCGCCGCTTTTCTTTTTTTTTTTTTACAACATTTTGTGCCTCTAGAAACACAAAGGCCACGAACTTCTTATCTAAAAATTATCTGGCTCTGCTGCATGGAAGAACCACCGGAATCTTAGCACCTTTTCGGGTGTTGCCCCTGGACATTCTCCTCCACAAACAGCACGCAGCCTCTTAAAACCCCCCAAAGAAGAGCTTTTATCGAAATAATATAAAAATAAAGTGAAAGAAAAATAAAACTGAGAGCCCGAAATTAATCCAGAGAGAGACAGCAGCATCACCCCCCTAATCTCCACGTTTTCCCCCTAAAAACGCCCCACTAATCTCCTCCCTAAACCCGCCACCGATCAATGAGGATCACTCCTCGCGTTCGTGGTCACGAGGGACTGAAGGGCCACCCGAGATCCAACGGCGACTGACGCGCCCCCTCCCACCGACGGTCCGGATCTCCTACACGTGGCGCGGAGCCGTGGGCTCGCGGAAACCTCTCGCGCCTGGAAGAACCAAGCAACCGCACCCGCTCCCCGCTCGGGGGACGCTGCGCCCGTCGGATCGCGGCGGTGGTGGCACGTGGACGGCCGCGGAGGGAGGAGCCGGTCGTTGGCGTGGGTGAGGCCGGTGGTCGCGTGGGGGTTTAACCGGGAGCGGCCGGTGGCGCGGGGGTCGGGGGGTTTAAGAAGGGGGGTGGTTTTGAGGGGTTTTGGCCAAACCACACCACCGGAAGAAAAAAAACCAAGGAGAGGAGGAGGGGAAAAGGGAAATAAATAAAAAGGAGAGGCGAGAAGGGAAGAAGAGAAGCGAGGCAAGGGAGGAATAATCCCGCGGTTGATTGTGGGGGTTTGGCTGGGGATCTGTCTCGTTGGGCCGGTTCGGCCCTGCGCGGTTATCTGAGGGCGGTTGGTGGGGGCGATCGGAGGCGGGCGTGGATCGCCGGCGGTGAGGTGAGTTGGCCAGTTTGGTGTGGGGATTTCGGGGAATTCTGGTGAATTACGCGGTTCCGGGGCTGGTCTCCCGTTCGGTGCTTGGGTTTGGGGAACTGGGGTTGTTGGGGTTTTGTTCCGGGGCTGCTTTGGTCCAATTCTGACCGAATTTTGGTTGGTTTGGTCCGATCGGCGAGCCTGGAGGCCGAGGACGGGGAGAATTCGCGCCGTTTCGATAATTCTCGCGCATTTGGGAGCTATTTTCTTTGGATTCGCCTCGTTTTGGACGAATTTCGCGTTGAATTGTGTGAATCAGGCACCAAGATCCGATCTGCGAATTCTTGGCTGGTTTTGCTCAGGTGGGGTTTGCTGTTCTCTCCCTCCCTTTTTTTAACCGACGCGCTCGCTTTCCTTTTGGCAGGTGCTTAATCCTCACGGATTCCGATGCATGTGATTTTTTAAAGGTTTTTCTCTCTCTTTTTGATCGCTTGGCGTGCTGGTTTACCTGGCGAATTTATTTTCTTGGGTGCATTAAATACCGCGGGGAAACCATTTCGCAGAAAAAGCGTTTCTTTTCTCTTAATTTGAATCACGAGGGGAAGTATGAATTCTCTCCATTTCCTTCGTTCTTCCGATTTTTGATGTAATTGATTTGGCTTTCATACGCTTTTGGAGCGCAGTTGGTTTAAAATTCTCGTCATTTCGGGCGCTCCACGCCCGGATCTCTCGTCCACATGGGGTTTTGGGATTCTGAAATTTTTGTTAATTAACTACACTCCTAACTATGATCGCTCCCTGTTTAATTAATCAAGGGTTTATCCGAGATTTATCCTAAGTTCTTGCGGAGATCCCAATGAAAGATCTCTTTCTTTTGTTTGTACTCCTATACAAACTAGTTTTGCTAATGGCCTAATGGGGTTTTGAATAATTTGTGTGCAGATTTGTGTTCTGGGACAAGCCATGAGCAGCGCAACCACCGGTTGTTAACTAAGCAACCCTCTTTTGTAAATTATAAGCAACGGAAGCGAGGCGCAAGAATGGTGTTCCAGAAGAGGTCGTCGTCGGAGATGGAGTCGTGCGGCGGAAGCCACGTCGCGGAGATGCCGCGCGTCCCGAAATCCGCGAGGGTATGCGGCTCTCAGCGTCATCAATTCGGTCCTTGCTGCTCTGGTTGGCGAGTCTGACAGCGACGGCGTTTCTTCTTGTTTGGTGAAATGTGCAGGGCAAGAGATCAGTTCGGAAGAAGGAGAGCCAGGGCCAGATGATGTGCGCGTTTGACCTTCTCGCGACGGTGGCCGGGAAGCTGCTTGATGAGGGCGAGGTCTTGCTCGGGAACACGAGTGCTGGCTCCCCGGTCCTCGCTGCGTCCGTGATGGATGTCCGCGTGAAGCAGGAGCAGTGCGACGATGAGGTGAAGCATTTCAAGAATGAGGTGATGGATCAAGATAGCTGCAATGAGAGTGCACTGGTCTCCCACATCGCGTTCCAGCGGCCGGTGAATCACCATGTCCGGAAGGGAGAAGATCCGGAGGCGAGTCATGCTTTGAATGAGGATCCAAAGGCAAAGTCTGAGGCCGTGGACAAGGAATCCTCAATGATAAGTTGCACCAAGGCAGAGTTGGGTTGTAATTTTGGGGCGATCGCAGATAGGTGGTCGCCTGAATCCGTGGAGTCAGGGGCCTTCTCTGGCGATGCAGCGGCAAATGTGATGGCGATGACCACCACAGGCTTTCGTAAGAATGCCCCTGACATGTACAATCTGCTTGACCCGATGGATGTGGATGTGAAGCCGCCTCCTTTGGTCAGCTCTGACAGCACCGGCGAGATGCCATTGTATGGCGATAAAATTCGCCGGTCGATCTCCTCTCCTAGGGGCCCAAAGGGAGGGCTGGGGTATGCTGTAGATAGAGATGATGATGATGATGATAAATCTTCCGGGTGCACTCATCCGAGCACCACCACTAACAGGGGTTTCAGGTCCAATTGTAAAGCCAAGCATAGTAGTGTAAAGAAGCTGCTCAGGAAAGTTGCTCCAGCCAGGATGCACAAAGGAGACCTTTCCTATAGCGGTGAGCATTGGGAGATCTCACCCTTATTTTCCTTTTGAGTAGCAGTACATTGATGGCATCCATGTTCACATTAGCTTCATCTCACCTGAATTCATTGATCCTACCAGATGTTGACCGGAAACCTTCTTTCTGCAACAAGAGAATGTATTATACACGACAAAGGACACAAAGGAGTTCATTCAAGCGGAGGAAGCTATCGGATCGTCATTCAACTCTAGTATCTGGTGAATTTGCAAAATCAAATGCAAAGGGAAACACAAAGGTTTCAGCAAGAGACTCACATGCTGCTTGTTTGGAAGGTTTGTTTTGCTTGCACCTGTGTGTTCCTCTTCATGCTATTTCCCCTTGCCTTATAACTTATTTAGGAGCAATATTTATTCTGCAGCAAACAAGGGGACTAATTCAATGCCATTCCACAAATCCTGTGAATCAAACGATTGTCACGGTAAGTTTAGCTCCATGAAAATTCATTCTGCTAAATAATTGGTTCTATAGCCATACTCTTAAGACTGCATGTGTTTTTCCTTTCAGTGAAACTTAGGATCAAGTCTTTCAATGTGCCTGAACTTCTAGTTGAGATCCCAGAAACTGCAACTGTTGGTTCACTGAAGGTACTTTCAGGACATTGTGCTCCTGATTATTTATTTGTTTGTGTTCATAAAGATATGTTGCAAGGATTTCACCTTTTTTCCCTCAATTGTGTTTCGTGTGGTTTAACGTGTATTTCCAATGCAGAAAACTGTTCTGGAGGCTGTGAATGCCATACTTGGAGGTGGTCTATGTGTCGGTGTGCTTCACCACGGAAAGAAAGTCAGAGATGATAATAAAACCTTAATGCAAGCTGGGATCGCTCATGATGATATGCTGGACAACCTAGGCTTTTCACTTGAACCAAAGCATCCTGCGCAGTTCCCAGCTCCTGAAGATATCGAATTCCTGGAAGCTGTTGATACTACTGGACCCCTAGCAATGTAAAAAACTATGTTCCGAAAGAAATAATTGATATTCTATAATTCGAAGTAAACCTTGAATATTTGTACCCTGACCCAGACTGGTGCGCTTTGTTGAATACAGGATTGCACCCGCTGACTTGTCCTCCAAGCATTGCAAAGTTGATGCTTTGCAGGAGCTTGCATTGGCCCCCTTAGCAGCAAATCACGAGGGGAATGATCATGATTCTGTGCACTCTCCTGGGGGAAGTTCATCACCTGACAAAGCTTCCACAAACTCGCGAGCTATCGTTCCAGTTACACCTGCAGATTCCAATGCAGGGGCTATAGTTCCATCAAATAAGGCAAAGAGGTCACCGGAACAGGGGCAGCGTCGAATCAGGCGTCCATTCTCTGTCGCCGAAGTGGAAGCACTTGTGCTTGCAGTTGAAAAGCTTGGAACTGGAAGGTACATTGCTTATTTCCTCATTTGACGTGACATTTAAAATCTCTTTCTGCTTGGTTTCTTACTGTATAATTTTGCGATCTCATGTAGATGGCGAGATGTTAAGCTTCGTGCTTTTGACAATGCAAAGCATCGGACCTACGTTGATCTTAAGGTAATTACTGTCAAATGCTTGACTTTGACTTCAGAAACCTTTTCAGGTCAAACTAAAGCAAATATATTAGTGTTACACTTGCACATGCTTGTCAAAAATATTTTCATTACTTTCCTCAAAAGGGTCATATTTACCATTATTCCCGATTTATGGCTTGCTCCGCATGATTTTACATGCTTTTCGGCTCAACTCTTTAATTGTTGTGGCAAAAGCTTACTCTAGGCCTTTGGGGTACTTGGCTGATTCAACAAACAGTTTAATGCTTGTGGGGTTTAGGTTCCTTACCCAACAGTCTCATCTAGCCGTACTGTTTTTGTGTTAGTAGAAGATTGCATTCAGGCTCTTGTTCTGGAAAAGTTTTTGTCCTTATGATTCAATTAGTGCTGCCCTCACGCATCAGCTTTGTTGTTTGGATGGGTCAAGTGGGTAGTAGTACCAGAATGGTTCACCTAGAAATAAAGGCGACCTATTCTTGCACGTCAACTAACTCGGTCCGGACTTTAGAAAAGTCTCACCGAAGGATCTGCAGATAACCTTTCCTTTATTGGACTGGAAGCTTCTTGGCTGCTTTGCATTGCACTTGTAGGCAGCCGACTGGAATCCATTCTTCGGTCAAATTTGATGAAGATTGTAGTGAAGTTTGAACTGTCTACTAACCGTGTCAAAATTCTCATGTCAACAGGACAAGTGGAAGACGCTGGTGCACACGGCGAGCATCTCGCCCCAGCAGCGGCGTGGCGAGCCTGTGCCACAGGAGCTGCTGGACCGGGTCCTGGCTGCCCAGGCCTATTGGTCCCAGCAGCAAGCCAAGCTCCAGCCTAAGACGCCCCCACTGGCTGAGGCTCGCCTGCTCACCTAATAACCTGATCTCAGCTAATGGTATCTTAGGAAACCATTCCAGCTTTTGTATAAAGTCAGTCAGTCCATTCAAAGGAGCTTAAGGAAGATATTAGAAAAGATATGTATAAAAAGGTACAAGAAGTATTGACCGATTTGTTGTAATATCTACTCACCAATTATTCTTTTAAGCCAGGGTTCTCTCTCCTTGTGAATTTAACCGAAGGAAAGGGTATTTGATTTATTTGGCAAACTGTACATGATTGATGATGGAAGAAGAAGATGATCCATGAACTGAGATCTGCAGTGACTACTAACAATATTTTACAATTGTGGTTACAAAAAGAAGAGAGTAAAGCTTCAGATTCTTTTGTTCAATTCAATTCATTCTTTTGTTAGAGGATGAGGATGGTGGGAGGATAAGCAGGAGGGATGGATCTTTGCTTCCCTTTTCCCTTTTTTTTTCTATTACCCTAGTTGTACTATGTTTTTACACAAATCTTGTAGTTATCTCTGTCCCCTTAAAATTGTACTTGATCATCTTAGCAATATTAAAAGGAAATTGTTTATGCCACTTCATTAGCCCCCTTAAACTATGTCTCTTGCATGTGATCTTGTTATTATGATTAAAATTTGTACCGACTCTGAAAGTGATTCTGCTTGGGGTCACGCTTTATTTATTGGCGTCCTGTGGCAGTGCTGTCGTCAAGAGTTTAATTATTGGAGATTCTTATCCACTGGCCTCAATCATATTACTCATGTGCTAAAAGTTTACTGCTGCCAAAATGGATTCTACATGAACTCTTTAGTGGCAGTGGTTCTTAATGTCTGGGTTGTTGCCGTAATTATCAGTACTACTATATAAATTTCTCCAACTAATATCTTAATATGCATAGTACTACTAAGTTGACCTGACTTCTGGTCCTGTATGTTCATCCATGGTTATCTTCGCCATTAACAGGTAGTTAGTTTTCTGAGAGAATTTCTCGCTACTTACAATCACAAGAAATTTCCAAAGATTTTAACTCCCTTCACCCTTAGCTTTGATTTCACCCAGCCTAGGAAAATCCGGTAGATCCCTTGAAGCACACCCATCTCCATCTGCCTGCACCTGGCTAGCTGTTCCGTATACTGGAAGTATAGCGTGTTTCCGTGTGATGATTGAACGATCGAAGCTAGAATATTCCCATGTGTACATGGCGTGTATCGGACTTGGAAAAAAGAAAACACAAGGCAAGGAGAAGGAAGTAAGCGACGATGAAGCAAACGAACAGGCTGGCTGTTGCTTGTAAGTAGCCCTATTAGGGGAGCACCGACACCTTGCCGCCCCTGTGCCATTGGCCACAAGCTAATTAACGCTACACACTACGCTACAAGACTTGTTAAAACAATATACTAGAGAAACTTTATGGCCAGATGCCCAGATGTATCACAATTAGGTGGGATCAGATCCCCTCCTAGGCAATCAAGCACCATGATCACAGCAAGAGAGCTGAGGGAGATATATGTGAGATGGGTATGTCGTCCCATTCATTGGTATGCATTTGCTGTGCTGAGTGTGTACTGTATATTAGTCGCCATTACCCTGAGAAGAATAAGTATTTAGGCGTGGAGCGAGTCTCCGACGAAATGTTCGTCTAAAATGTATATTAGTTCTGAGCCTCCATGTGGCCCGATCTCGCCCAATTTTAATACCTGACTGCGATTTGGTCGTGACGCCCCGCCTGTTTCCGGGCAAACGGTGGGAGGTCGGCCGAACCGACGAGTTTGTTACGCTGGCCGCAACGGCGCATGTGCTCGCCTTTTAGGCCGGTCTGCTCTGCTAGCTGCGTGTGAGGTCAGCTGCCTTCATGTGCCGTTTTTGGAGCGGAGCACGACCGTTTCTCCTAGGGCCGCATTTGGAGCGGAGGGGTCGTACCGTTTTATGCAAAAATTAGGTGGTTGCTGGCGGTGTCTGGGTGACGACGGCTACAGTGCCGTTTGCTTAGCATCGCAGAGTGGTCCGCACGGTGCCGCTCGCTTGATTGGTTAGTCTGTTGTTACCTGACGCGTCGGTGAGGATATTGGGGAGCGCTTTGGTTACGACTTATTAGTCTATTGAATATTGATCGCTGAAAAAAAATTAAAATTAAAAAATAGCTAAAAAAAACTGAAAAGAACGGAGCCAATGTTTCCTTCACACCTCCTTCTGTTGAGAATAGCACGTAATTGAGCATATTCCTAGTTGCCACTAATTGTTTTTGTTTTTCGTCATTTTTTGAACAATAGAATGAACCAATTGGACCAAAGATAAGCACCTCAAAGTAGATGAAATGAAACACACGCACGTAAACGATAGTTGATGCCAAGCCGGCAAGCTTCACGCATGGGTGCATGGTTTTTGCTGGCTCTCCGGTACGTAGTGGCAAGTCTTTCCAAAGTTCGAGTCCAAGTTGGCCAGGTAAAGAGAGATGGCATGGCACGAACACACACGTGAAGAACAAGGACTCCGTGGCCTTTTACGGGCGGCTGCAACTCCCAAACAATGCCAAGCTTTAATTGCCTACTCGCTCGGTAATATTGACGGCTAGCTTAGCTTGACGCTGTACGATAATGTAAAATAGTTAAAAGACTATGGGACTGTTTTTTTTTTTTTGCTACGGCTTATAATTTTTGACTGAAATTTTTGAATTTTAGCTGTTTACGGTACAGATTACGGAGAAATCGATACTCATTTGCGATTTTGACTGGTACAGATATTAAGCTTTTAATGTGTACTACGTTTAACTTGTAGATCCCATCTTAAAAAAATATTCTGTTTAAGAGTTAGGTACTACAGCGACTGCTAAAAGCCGATCGGTTTGTGGCCTGAAGAACAGACCCTATGTTGTTTCATGTTTCTGAGAGTGAAAGGCTATTATTGTTAACCAGACGGGCTGTCATTTTCAGCGCTAGCCTTTGGAGTTGGAGTTTTGGGTCGTACAGCAAGGAAGCTTCTGTTCTAGTGTGGCACGCGGTGAATTGGGTGAGGATACATTTGTTTTGACCCGGATGGTCGATCGAGCAGACGATTTGGACTCGCGCAACGCGTTCTCGCTTCTCACGCTGGGGGCGTGCGTTGATGCGACATGTGAAGGGTCGCTGGATGCTTCGTGTCCATGCATGCTGGCAGATGCAGGGAACATTTTTTCCCTGTAGTTTTGTACCCTTTTTTGTATGATGGAATGTGTTCTATGTTCTATGTGCCACTGCACCAATAGAAAACTTTTTTTTAACAAAAATAAAACCATGTGTTGTCTTCTCCCCTTCGTAGCAACATCTTCGAGAGGTAGAAAATCTGTATGTGGTAAGACCTGAATTCTAACTTTGTTGAAGTAAATAGGGTATCTGAGAATCGGAGGTTGTGATGGATCACTAATACTGTCAACTGGCCTCGAATGACATTAGGTCATGTACAATATAGAAACGCCTGATTCACCACTTCACCGCCACGTCACGCAGGTGCTATATTTGCATGTTTTTGCTCTAGTGGTTAGCGTCACCTTTTCCCTTCTAGTGCGACCCACCATGTACTAAAGTAAATTAAAAAAAATCTATCTACCTGACTCTCTCCATCTGATTCCCTCCCCTCCCCCAACTCTCGCTTCCCCTCCTCCTCTCTCCATCGCCGGCTTGTCGTCGCTCATAGGGCTGTGCACATCTCAACCGAACCGAAAAACTGGACCAAATTGGTAAACTCAATTTGACCGGTTTTCGATATTTGGTTCAGTTTTTATATTTTAGGTTTTTTTGGTGTTCGGTTTTTTCGGGAAAACCAACTAAAAAACCGAAAACCAAAAAAACCGAAATCGCTCCAGGAGTGCTATGACCGTGGATTTACCGCAACTGCTCTATCCGACAATGGCAACCATCTGCGGAAGAAAACTAACTGAAATACCTTTGGACTTTGGTTCACCCGTTGGTAACTTTGTACAGACGTACTACAGTATATATGTTATAGGAAAAGAAAAGCAAGATTTGGTGGGTGTGGTAATGGGTATTTGGTACCTTTCCTGATGGTATTCTCAGTGACAAATCTCTGAATATTTGCACATCTGGGCGGGATGGGTATGAGAAGCAGACATGACGGAGTTCAAGCTCACTAGCCATGTCAACTAAGACCATGCCGTGCAGTGTATGTGAATGCACTCGTAGTAGCCGGCGTTGTGACGGCTCGTAGTATATATACTGTCGCCTACTCGTCTCGCTAGTCACTATATCGTTTGTAATTTGTGTCAACTTTGATAAATATGGTATTTACCGATACCGCACCGAAATAAATTGAGATTTACCGATACCGAACCGTATTTTCAAAAATACTGTAAACTACCGAACTAACAATACCGTATTTGTCGTATATATTGTATATACCGAACCGATTTTACCGAACTAACCGAATGCACAGTCCTAGTCGCTCACTTCCCCGTTCCTCCTCCCTTCTCCATATCTACTGCCGCCGCTCACTCTCGCCACCACTGTCACTCCTCACTCCCGCCACCTTTGGTGGCATCCGCTCCAGATCGACCGCCGCTTGCTCCTACCACCGTCGCTAGTCCAAATTTGGAGGTGGCGTCGATCAATTAATGAGGCCTTCAATAGGGCCCACGATCCGGTGTGTGACAACCTCAATCCAGCTACAACAACCTTGATCCAACACGATCGTCTCCATCGAAGGCGCAGCGGCGGCACATATTGTGCAGCGACGGCTCAAGCTGACAAGTTGTAAGTTCAAGCTCTATTAAATTAATTTTAGTGATAATGACAAATATAATTATGAGACTAACTTATTTATTGATTATGATATTGTTTAGTCTCATTTGGATGAAAATGTGAAAATCATAAAGTGATATGCATTCAAATCACATTCTTATATCTTAGTGCATTCCTCAGATCTAAAATATAGATTAAACCTCACCAAATAATCTAACTTGAATATGTGCATATGCCTTTAATACACATTCTTGTATACACACATTTATGGGAAACACACTCTATATTTTGAGGTTTTATTAGTATTGATCCATATTCCTCTCTTCCATATATTAAGGATTTTTACTTTGAAACAAATCCCTTGAGTGTATATACCTTGTGTAGTCCGTATATACTCATAATCGAGTTGTCATTTAGTTATTCCATTATGTGTTAATGGTTAGATGATAAATGACAACCAAATAAGCAAGCTTTGCTTAAAAAGCTTATCCGAGAGTATACAAGTGTTGTGTACATATTGTATACTCGTAAAATAATCTTTTATCTTATTATTTGGTTGAGATTGTCATGAATTACCAGAAAGGGAAGATTGTAGAATCTAGTCCCTTCATTATGAGTTAACGGTGAAGTTTTAGTAATTGATGACAATTGATTTGTAGACTAACATTTTCCATGAGTAATATGAATATGTTACTTTCTACAAATAAGGATGACTTGGGATGACTTAATGTGTTGAAGATCATCACGTCAAGTGAAGGATGCATCATGAGTTGATACATGTCTAAAAGGAGATGATCATATGTTGATCATCAAGTTAAGAGAAGAACAATCATGTATTGATGGAGTTCAAGTGACAAGGATCCGGACTTGAAGTGGAGATGTGTATCATCAAGCTTCAAAAAGATGCTAAGGCAAATGTATGACTAGATAAGCTAAAGATGTGTTTCTAGTTTTTTTACCGGTCTTGGTATTTGGTTGAAAAACCGGATTGCTAGTATAGCTTGCCGTACTATTAAGAGGGGTCTTGTTTAGTAGTTTGAGTCTCATTATGTGTTAATAGCTCAGTCTCACCTCTTCTAGCTCTTTTTAGCATAAGACTTGTATTTGCGAATGTGTTTTGTAAATAGTTGAAGCTTATATGTTGAATCCTTGTAATATGGGACTATATATTGCAAATATGTTTTGCAAGTGCTTGAGGTCCATGTTTCCTACCCCTTGTGGTATGAGACTTATATTTGCAAATGTATTTGCAAATAGTTGAAGCTCATATTTAATCTTTGTATCATGTTTCCAAAAGTGTGCAAATGTATTTTTCAACTTGTTGGGAATCATGTTTGATCCTTGTATGCATAATACTATAGTTTGCAAACATGTTTTGTAAAATTTGCTGAAGTATATAAACTTCTCAGGGAAATCGAAACTACCATAGTGTAATCTGCAGTGCTCCGCTCGATGGAAGTACCGACGTTGTGCTCACGGTACTACCACGCTCGCTGGTGGTCGAAGACCTCTGTGGTCAAGAGCCAAGGTGGTCAGAACCAATGTGGTCGATGACCTATGTGTCGAAGATCGACGTGGTCGAGCCAGAGTGGTCGGAATTGACTTGGTCGAACCAATATGGTCGATGATTTGTGTGATCGAAGATCGACGTGGTTGAACCAGAGTGGTCCTATTTTTTCAGGGTTTCTACTTCCAACGGCTAGTTTTTTATAGTGTGAGTATATATACCCCCTTGTGTCCGGTTGGAAGATCTTTGGTACCTCATTTCACTTTCTTGAGCTAGTGTGAGGTCATTCTCTCAATTATGTATGTGTTGCACCTTGTGAGTAAGTAGGAAGGGTCTAGATTGCATGTGTTGCATCTAGAGGTGGATTGAGTATCCACTTGAGCTTGTGCATTCGTTGCACATAGTGAGAGTCAAGTAAGGGGCTTAACTTATTACTCTTAAGAGTTTACTGACTCCTAGAAGTCGCAATGATCTTCTCAAGAAGGTTGTGAGAAGACCCGGCGAAGTTGTGAAGGTTGGAGCTCACCTACCTGGAGCGGAAAAGAGCTACCACTAGTGGATTGAGGTGTTTCGGCTTAATTTATGGAGCCGATCCAATTCATTTGGGCTAACCTCAACGTGGACTAGAGGAGACTGGCAAATCTCCGAACACCACAGTAAAAAGTAACCGTGTCAATTGTAGTTTGTTTTCTTGTGTTCAATTTACATTCAAATAATTTGCATGATAGAATTAAATTGATTGCTTGTTATCTAGGATTATAAATCTTGACATAACCTAAGATTGTTGGTGCACATAGGTGAACTTAATTTATTTAGGTATTATTTGCGCTAAACCAATTTGAGTTAAGTTCCACATTATATACTTGGTTTAGCCAAATAGAAAAGAAATTTAACTATATATTCACCCCCCTCTAGTCGGCCTCCTTGATCTTACACAAGTGAGCCCCACGAATTGTTTAGTCTCTTGGCCCTCAGGATGGAAACGGATCGGATATGATCAAATAGTCTCAAATACGAATACATATTTTTAAAACGAAAATGAATACGAATTCGATTATTCTCAAATACAAATATGAATCGAATGTCATAACGGATACGAATTCAAATCGAATATGTACATAATTCGGTCGAATACAAATATCCTCCTACAACTTTTGTAATAAATCTCGGTAGAACAAATTTGTAACGGTTTTATTAGTTTTTCACCCATTTTTGACCGGAATGGTTACCGATTTTAAACCGTCCAAATTCAAATTTTGAATCACAAAATTCGTCCGAATTTTTCTTCAAATTTCTGGTGACTGGCCAGTTACCGTTAGCCATAAGAAACGGATCGAATATGAATAGAATAGTCTCGAATACGAATACAAATTTTTTTAAATACGCATACGAATATTCTTGAATGCGAATATGAATATTTTCGAATATAAATTTTGTTTACCACATTCGTATTTTCTTAAATACAAATATTGAATAAAATAGATTATTTATTACCGTTTCTCACCCCTATTTCATTACATTATAAAAGAACGAGTTGGTGATCGTTTGCCCCTTCTCCTCTAACCGTCCTATTCTTAATTTATCATCACTCTTTACTTTTTAACTGATCAGAGTAGCCCTTTTCATAACATAATTTTCTATATATCTAATAAATTTCGTTACAACGTATAAGCAGGTAACTAGTACACCGGTACATGTAGGTGGACCGGTGCGAGGAATGTTGTGCTTAGGGATGGACAAATGGCTCGTGGCTCGCGGCTCAGCTCAGCTCAATACAGACTTAACTCTGCTTACTGCAGGGAGTGGCATCGGTTTCCTAGTCCTCCCTCCTCTCCTAGCACCGGCTTTGGGCCACATTGTACAAGGCCCCCAACCTTCACGAAAGGCCATGCTAGGGTAGGTTCCAATCTAGCCTGGCATCTAAAATCACTCGTGATCTTCTTCAAATTGGGCTTCGAGCCACGCCCCAGCCCACCTGTCCGGTGCGTCCGCCCGCCTGCGCAGCTGCGCTTGCCTGGCTCCCCACCCCACCCCAGCCCTCCTCCACACCTCCCCGTTCTGACTCTCCCACCCCGCCTTGAGCGCCACCGTCACTTTCGTCGCCACGCCGGCACCGCGGCCGCCGCCGCCAAGGTACGCCGCAAGGTTGTTATTCTTTTCTTTCGCGTGTCTCGATCTCCGCCTTCTCGGGGAGATGGGGTTACGGAATCGCGCGACGTGCGGTACTGCGCGTTGCATCTAATCACAGAAAATTAGGGTTTGCCGACCTAGCGTGACCGTTGGACTGAATTTCTTGTCGGGAGTGCGGGGATGAGATTCGGAGGCCATCACGGCTCACTGGACCGGTTGGTTATCATGTATCCGTTCTCAACTCTCAAGTGCTAGCAAGTAGCAACTGGTATCAGCGGTTTGTTCTGTCGGTAGTCGTGGGTGAAATCTGGGAACAGTGCGGAGACTTGTGATACTCGGAAGCTTATTACACCTGGAAATTTCTCTGCGGCATTGTCAATTTGTCGGAGTGAGTGTTCACGATGATAATATAGGATTCTGCTTCCTTGTGTTAGTATTTAATGATTTAGTTGTTATTGTATAATAAATACTGCTGTGAAGGTCGGTACTGAATCATGGTAGCTTCGAACTGTCTGGATGTTTGTTTGGCTTCGTAGAACGTTGAGCTGTGATGTGTTCGTTTGGGCCAGATTTCCTAATTGATCGTTTCACTATTCATTTTCACCAGAATTTACACAGTATGCTGCCAACATTGTTGCTTTTGTACCGTGCTCATTCAGGTTAGAATGAGGCGACAAGGACAGGGGCAGTACGGTGAAGCAGACATCAACTCCATGGTGGCTGCCCAGTTGCATCACTACCAGGCACAGCAAAGGGTTCAGCAGCACCCTGATAATAGCTACGCTGCAGGAGATTCTGGGCAAGCTGCTGGGGAGCATCAGCATACCGCTCCGAAGGTGAGACAGAGTCAATGGGATCGAGGTGGACCAAACAACCTGAATCAGATTCCACCATATGCATATATCGAAGGTATGTGCTGCTGTTGGTTAGTTTGACGTGATTTATTTCGTTTGAGATAATGTGCTTCATCCGTTGCAAAATATTAGGTGTATAATTTTTTGGAGGCATAATTAATTTTACATGTGCACCCTTTATTTTGCAACAGAGGAGTAGTTGTGAAGCAATGGTAAATTGGTATTATGTGTGAGAATGTTTAAGCAAATATAAACTGTTGCTTCTTGGTCACAGTTATGTAATACTCCCTCAAGTCACAAAAAGGAAGTCGTTTTGGGTTATGTGCAGTCAAACATTATAAACTATGGCTATCAATATCTTTTTAAATATTTAGATTGGACGCATGAAAATGATACATGTAGATTTGTCTCGAAAAGTACTTTCATAATATTATAATTTTATTAGATTTCATAAATATATTACAATAGAAATAAGTAGTCAAAGTTGCAACCGTGTCGTTGTCCAAAATGACTTCATTTTGTGACTGGAGGGAGTATTGTGCTGATCGATATTGCTAATTGATGCAGGTCAGGGTGTTGAGGGTGCACAATCCTTTTACGATGGACAGAGATCTGATCTGAAGATTGGTCTAGAAAAGCAGCCCAGCAAGGAATCGAGGGACCAGCCTCGTACTGATATGATTGAAGCAAGGTATGAGGATTATAATCTTCCTTGTACATTTGAAGGTCTAGAGCAAAATTTCCATGAAGACGTCATGATGCTATCCAAGGAACTACATGATGCAGAGGATGCTGAAATTGCTAGGCACAGGGAGGTATGTTAAATTATTTTGTAGAAAAAAATAATGCACCCTACCTAAAAAATAATGCATGATTCTGCCCTGTGCTCCCTACCTACCAAGAGTAGTCTAACTGTATAAGCAATACGGTGTACAGTATTAGCGGTTTGATCAGCTCTTCTCTCTGATATTTATCATCCTTAAGTCCTACTAATGGCAGGAGGTCTTTATCCATTTCTTAAGAGCGTAATACCATTTGCTTCTCACTTATTGAATTTGTATTGTATGATAAGCCTTTCGACGAACAATTGCTAAGGTGGATGTTGGAAAACAGATAGTTTTATGTTGCTAGTTAGAAACTGGAGAATGCTAGTTAGAAACCGGAGAAGGTGTTTTTTCTTCATAGGTTGGGCAGCTCTATGCATATTCTCATTCTGCACGCCAATATCAGCACACACTCATTGTAATTCATATTAGTCAACTAGCGTAAACAGTCCACATCTTGCCATTATAGTTTGTTTCAGAGTATAGAGATCTTACATTTAATTCTAGTATCAAAAGACAAAAGATGTGTATAGGCTATTAAAACAATGAGAGCATTATGATACTTCCAGAACTAGCAAGTTAGCATGGTAAAATACTAAAATTGAAATGGGGACCTGCCCGCTTGCATGTCTTTAGATTATCCAAATATCCGTTGGTTTACTATATTATTGTGCTTGAATTGATTTTAATGCTTGGATTTGCTTACTAAAGTAGTCCTGAAATTGAGTTAATTGAAGGTTTTGGTGGCTGTATTCAAATTCCACGCTACTCAGGTGTTTAAGCCATATTATGCTGGAGCATTTTCATATACGCCTTTTGATCATGCAACTTCTAAAGGTCTCAAAAATGGAAGTTGTTGCGGTACTGTTTCCCCAATTACAAGCATACTGGTTAATGTTGCCCCGAATACAGCCCTTGGAAGTTAGATATCGAGCTCATGCTATGCATGATTGAACGATCTGTCACTGGCATATAACCATATGTACTATTTTTTATTGCATCTCATTCTGAAACTTTTGTTCATTCTATTTTCAGTAGCACAACTGCTGTTTCATGTTTCTTATGTTTGTGTGCAGAGATTGAACGAGATAAATGCACAGTGCCAGGAGAAGCTATTGGCACTTCGAGCTCGCCAAGCAAACTATAGAGAAGAATTCCTGCGCAAGGAGTCTCTGGCACGCCAGCAGCAATACCAGCAGGCTAGCATGAGCAATTATGCAAATAATGTTGTGCCTGGGGAGCCGCATGGCTATCATCCAACAGCAGCAGCCACACCACCTCTTCCTGCTGCTGCTGGAGGTGCTTATGGAGAGGCTCATAGGGGTTATGCTTCTGGCCAGTACGAATCCTTCGGGGAGCGGCCAGAGTACCCAGAGTTTCGTGGTGCAGGCCAAGGTCGAGGTCGCAATTTCGAGCACCATGGTGAATATCCTGGTGGTCGTGCTTATAATTCTGGTGGTAGGAGATTCTAGAGATGGCTTGGTCAAACAATCGGCCACTTTGGCCTCAACTCACCTGATCTCAGGCTCTCAGCTTGCTGTGGGGAACTTGATGCAAATTGCTTGGTTGCAATCTCCTAGAAACCTAAACAATAGTAAAACCTGTTCTGCGATTCAGTTCCTGGTAGGCAAGCATTAAACGACTTTTTTCATTAATCACCTAGCACTGCCCACTGCTCTACTCTTGTACTTGTGGTTTGCAACTTTGCACAGCTCCTTCTGATCTGTAATTTTGTAGAGAAAGAATATAATAATGTATCCTATGGCTTCTCTGCTATTTATCCATGTGCTACTATCAACAAAGCAATGAGAACATTACATGTTAATTATAGTTTCGAACTGACAAAAACTAGAGCTGTTTCTAGCATCAAAGGTAACCAATAAGAATTTTAGATATGAAGTTTCTTTCGTCCTGCAGAGTCGGTGTTGCCTCACGTGTTTCATTGCCACGCATGGTGTTCTCTTGAGCGCATACACAAATGATCGTGCAATTTGTGACCATAATTCTTCCATAAAAGCAGTTCAAAATGTGCGTGAAATACTAACATTTGTAGCCAGCAATCCTCCTACTTGCCGGTTTTCGTTGCGGTCTTGAAGCTGTTCCAACACGGTCACAACCTGATCCATGCCTGGCCTGCATCGTGCGTCCATCGACAAGCATTGCATCGCAAGCCTAAAACCATAAGTTACAACTAAAAGTCATAAACCGAAGTCAAAATGAACAGACCCATAGTCCAGAATGGTCAAGGTGTCGCCGGAAGATAACCGGGGCTTACGGAGCAAACATGGCGGGAAGCGGCAAGGTTGACCAGGACTAAGCTCAGGGTGGAGCTAAGGTCTAGAACGGCCAGGAAAGCCGAGTGCAGTCATGGTACAAGGGGGGCATGTGGTGCATCAAGTGACTTGGGCCTGTTCATAAGTGAGAACGATTCGGTAGGATTTAGACGTGTGAGAGGCTTGGCAATAAGCCATTGGGGCTATATGAAAAATGACGAAGTATGAGCGATGCTTCAAGGCAAAGAATGATAAAAGATCAGTAGAGGGGCATTTGGGTAAATTACCTAATACCGGTAAAGTAGTGGTGCGCAAAACTACGGTGATGACCTAAGTGGATTAGGTCAAAGGATACTCCATAGAGGGCAAGGCTTGATGGATTCGAGCTTTTGAGATAAATATGAAGATGACACTTTAAAATACGAGTATGAGTCTGTTGAGTTAAAAACTCTGTTATATTGTTGGATTTTCGGGATTTCCCATAAACTTAGTGCACGCTGTCTAGACAGCAACTTCAGAAGAACAACACCGTAGATGTAGACATCACTCTTTGCGGTCAAATGGCCTGCGCATAATGTGGGGAAAAGCACACAAGTTGCCGTCAGTCATATAATCGTTGTTGACTTTTACCATAAGAGCATTTGCACAATTGTGGATTAAAGAACAGGATAAGGCAAGTTAGTGATCAGAACTTGTGTGTTGACTTGAGTGGAAGGAAGATGTAACTAACCACAATTTCTGATTTTGAGGTTGTTCATGCATGAAACCAGCTGGAGCATCTAGTTTTCTTTTTTGGACGAAACAAAGATGTGGCAAGCATAAAGTGCCGTTTCAATTAGCACAGTTGTTTGCGTCGATGTTTTCCCCTTTACAGGATGTCATACATCATCCATCCATCACATTCTTTAAGTTTCTAAATCATAGGGCCTGATTGGTAACAGCTGTGGCTTATAATTTTTGGCTGAAATTTTTGAATTTTAGCTATTTATGGTACAGATTACGGAGAGATACTCACTTACGATTTTAGATGATACAGATGTTGAGCTTGTAACGTGTACATCGTTTAACTTGTAGACCCCGTCTTGAGAAAATACTTCGTTTAAAAGTTAGGTACTGTAGCAAAAACTAAAAGCCGTCAGCTTCGGAGAGAAAGAACAGGCCTAAGCATCACATGAAAGAAACAACAATTGTCAATCTAAAGGGGACATGCTCTGCTTCTTTCCAAGTGAATCATGTTCTTTGCTGCTAAAAAATTGTTTTATCACCGTTTGACACGAGAAATAGCTCTCGAGATTTTTGGCCTCGGAGTATAAGGTACGGACATGGCAGTGTACTAAGGTACACAAAAAATAAACATAACAAAAATAGGAAAAATATGTATTTTATTCATTCATTTGAAAATAACAAAATTGCAAGTTTTCTTTGTGTATATGCACTCTATGGCCTGCTTTGCATAGCATATTTGATATAGACGATGTATTCTCTTGATTCCTAGGGCTATGGAAGGCTTCCGATTAATTACATCCGTAGGGTGAATCCACAGAATACCTCTGATTAAGTTGCGCATTGGTTGTCGTCTTTAGTCTTCGCTTCTCGTTCTTCATGCATGTGATGAATAATTAGTGTAAAGGTGGGCGTTGGATATCTCATTTATTAACTCAACAAAGGATATGATTGTATCAAGAAGGTTGATTTAGGATTAGTTGGACAGTATTAATGGGTAACTAAGGGGCCTAGGTAACGTAACACGCCGTTTCATTGACCTCGTTGCAATCGGCTGGACTGTGCCTAGAAACGATACAATACTTTTTGTCATATATATCTCGCATATTAAGTTCAAATATGTCACAATACATCTGTAAAGTAGGATAGCATGATGGTATACCTCTTGTTTATCGTCCACGTTGCCTCATACAAACAGGTATCATGACTCGTCACCCTATCCATTGTGTCACATCCTTATTCTCAAGTGTTGAAACTGCGCTTCGGTGCCTAGAAACTGCTGCACTACCCGTCATCATATCTCTAAGATATGAAAACGTACATATCCTCATAAATTTTTATATATCTTCTTCACAAATTTAGATACTCAAATTGTCTATTGTAAGCTCTAGGCTCTATATAAGTCGGAAGCCAAACCATTTCAATCTATCCCAAAGTCCTCACAAGCTTGAGAGCCATAGCCTTCCATGGTAGAAGCATTGCTAACAAAACCATCCTGAAGTAAGATGTAGGGTACCCCAAGCAAGAGAGCCATCATTCACTCAAAAGAGGGCTTACCCCTTATGGCATCACTCAACTTCAAATATAGTCAACTCCCATAAACAAACCATCCTCCCCTACCCTCCCTTTCCCAAAAGGTCAACCCATCCATTCCCCCGATCTCCCTTTCCCTAAAGGTCAACCCATCCATTCCCCCGATCCCCAAAATACCAACCCCAAGAAAACAAAATGGGCAATGGCATCACCAAGAACCCATGTTTCTCCGGCGACCCCTACGCCGCCGCCATCGCCTCCGACCCGCTCCCCGACGACAGCCATGGCCACTCCTTCACCTACGTGCCGTCGGCCGCCACCTTCGACCAGCCCCCGACGGCCGCCGCGATGTCGTCAGAGGCCTCTTTCTTTTCTCTGTCAGGCGCGGCCATCAGCGCCAACCCGGCGACGTCCGCGTCGATGCCGTCCTTCCGCCTACTCAACGAGCTGACGTGGCCGCCGTCGTCCGCCTGCACTTTCGAGAGCTCGCTCTCCTTCGCCGCCGTGCCGCTCCAGGCCGCGCCGCCTAGGCTGTCCATGTCCGGACCGCTCCTGTCCATGTCTGGCCGCCTCTCCGAAACATCCGGCACCGCGTCCACCACCTCCGGCCCGCCCTCGGACCGGCCCTTCATGTCTGGCCCGCTCGAACGCTCCTCGTCGGCCTCGTCCTCCGTGAGGCTCCAGCCCAGCGTTTCTGAGCTCATCGCCGAGCGCCGCGCCGCGCGCTCCCGCCGCCGCAATGAGCGATCGCTCCTCCGGTTCTTGGTCAGAGCAGCCTCCAGACTCCGGTTCGGGGCGGTGCGCTCCGGCTGCCGACCACAAGGGCCTGCTGGGCCGATCAAGGTCGAGTCCTTCAGCGACGGGGACTACCGCTCGCCGCCGAACGGCAATGTGCAGTGGGCTCAGGGCATGGCCGGCGAGGACCGGTTTCACGTGGCGGTTTCGGAGGAGCACGGCTGGGTGTTCGTCGGGATTTACGACGGCTTCAACGGCCCCGACGCGACCGACTATCTCTTCGCCAACCTCTACGTCGCCGTGCACCGCGAGCTCAAGGGCGTGCTCTGGGATGACATCCAAGGCGGCGAACCAGCCAATGCCGAACACCTCTGTTTCGTGGACGCAGGCAATGACAGCCCAGAAGCTGGCCGTAAGGCGAAGAAGGGACGAATGGAACAGCCCGTGCCGGGCAATGCCACGGCAATGCACCGCGACGTCCTGAAGGCGCTGGCCCGGGCGCTGAGGAAGACGGAGGAGGCGTTCTTCGAGGCGGCGGAGCAGCGCTCGGCCGAGAGCCCGGAGCTGGGGCTGATGGGGTCGTGCGTGCTGGTGATGCTGATGAAGGGCGCGGACGTGTACCTGATGAACGTCGGGGACAGCCGCGCCTTGCTGGCGCGGAGGCCGGAGCCCGACCTCAAGAACATCCTCGGCAAGGCGGCGCAGGACCTGCAGCAGTTCAAGGCCGAGATTATGCGCGAGCTCGAGGCGCACGACATGGACGGCCTGCAGGGCGTGCAGCTCACCCCGGAGCACAGCACGGCTGTTGAGGAGGTGCAAACTCTATCTTCTTCTCTTGTTTACAACTTGAAATATGATTGAGTAGGAACAAATCCAGGTACACTATGCAGCCGATAACATCCTTGATCATGTGGTGCATGATGTCCAATTCATCAAGTTGTACTTGTTGGAATTTGGTTTCTGCAGGAGGTAAGGAGGATCAGGGGTCAGCATCTCGATGATCGCAACACCATTGTCAACGGTAGGATGAAGGGGAAGCTCAACGTCACAAGAGCATTTGGGGCTGGCTACTTGAAGCAGGTATATATCAATCAAACAGTACCTCTATGGATGTGCATTATGCAATTGCTGAAATTTCTTCTGCGCCGCATTGAACGTGTGCAGTTATGATGAACATGCTATGTGTATTTTGCTATCAGACTATCACTCTGATTCTAGATGTAGGAATTTCCAATCAATTCCTTAGGACAAGTTGTTCTTTACATCTGTAGGCCCTTTAAATCATGCTTGATTAGTGACTGTCCAACAGTAGCTCAATAGCGCTACTAATGCTATGCTTGTTGACGAAAAACCTGAAAGCTCTGACTGTGACTTGCAATTCATGCATCCCATCCTGCAATATCGACATGATCCACACTGGCAACAGAACAGTTTGCTGCTGCTTGCCCCTTGCATTTTTCTCATTGCATATGAAAACAGTAAACCTGTATGGCCATGTCATCAGAATTCTGACAATTCGAGGGATGCCCATTCTATTTCGCAGCCAAAGTGGAACAGTAGGTTGTTAGAAGCCTTCAAGATTGATTACGTCGGCACGGACCCCTACATCAGCTGCACCCCGTCACTGTGCCACCACCGGATAGGTCCGAACGACAAGTTCCTGGTGCTGTCGTCGGACGGGCTCTACCAGTACTTCACCAATAAAGAGGTGGTTGATCAGGTGCAAAATTTCACTGCTGCGCATCCCGACGGCGATCCCGCTCATTACCTCGTCGGAGAACTGGTACTCCGGGCTGCAAGGAAAGCCGGTGAGCAACAAACTCCTCTCTGACACCGCAACGTTTAAACCAGTTTCTTGGCATCGTTGTCTTCATATGCTGATTGATTGTCAGGTATGGACTGCCGTGAACTGCTTGAAATACCGCACGGCGACAGGAGGAACTACCATGACGATGTGTCGATCATCGTGATCTCATTCGAGGGAAGGATTTGGAGGTCATCCGTTTAATTGGATGCTAGCCTCCTTTCGGCTAGTAGGATATGGTTGACATCTGAAAGGCGAAACAAACAGCACTGCCGAAGCACATGCGCCATGGACTGCCTTGTTCGATTTTTCTTTCTTCTGAGAATCATGTTCTTTTCTTGCCGAAACTGTTTTATATAGTTCGGCAGGAGGAGCCCTAGTAGGCTTATGTAATTAGGTTTTTTTTTTTTTTTGGCGTGATGGTGATAGAAAGCAGGGGAAAAGCATATGCCCAATAAGAACTGCTCTGCTTGTCGCTCTCTGCCTTATATATGACCACCAACAAGATTGGAATCGATATGTTCCGTTTGGTCACCTGTAGCAACAATCGCTTGGATTCGTATCACTGAAATCAAACCATTCAAACATGCTGCACAAATGTCAAATCAAATCATTTCTCTGAATTAAAAATATATAATCAGTTCGAGAGTTTTCACAGAACAAGATATTCCCTTACATTCTTCAACCTCAATTCAACTGTGTGAAATAGTAAAACATAGCAAATGGTTGATGTAAGCCCGGTGGCACGATGGTTGAACTGCCAATTTTTTAAGTGGAAAGGAAGACGTAAGAACACACGCAACGAAGTTAATAATTAAATGGTTGTAAATAAAGTGATGACGAACAATTGATATTTGGATTATTTTGGATTTTGCAGTTATGAAAGTTTTGGTCGATCGTGGTCAAAGGTTTCAAGTTCGAGTGGTTTTAATCTGTTCCGAGTGGTTTTTGGTTGTTCTGAGTAGTTTCAGACCAGTCCGATCTGGTTCGAATGGCATCAGATGACGTTCGAGTAGCTCTAGAGTATCGGACGGCTTTCGAGACACATTGGAACATCGGATTGCACTCGAGTGGCATCAGAGGATCACGTCAGACTTTGACCACGTTGGTTACGACTCAGAGTCGTTTACGATCATGTTCAACTACCACTAGTTCTACTTTGACCACGACTGGCGTCGACCACGGAATATTGATTACGACAGTTCAACCCCATTTGACTTCAACCACGACAAAACGACCATTTAAGGTAATCATATCTATAGTACTTTTTTATGGTTATAGCTACAGTAACTGATCGATAGTCGAAGACTTTGCAGTCGATAGCCATAGATTTTGCGGACTGCTGTTATAGTCATAGACTTCACAGTCTTTTTCATAGTCGTAGACTTTGCAGTCAGCTGTCGTTGTCTTCGGTAGTCGAAGGCTTTGAGATCGGTTGTTGTAGGTTTCGTAGTCGGTACTCATAGACTTCATGGTCGGTACGAGTGCTTTAATTCCTGTGATCTTCGAGTACCTTGAGTACTCGTGTTGGGTTAGTGGTTGACTAATCTGGTCGGAGTGGTTGTCGGTGATACTCGGTACTCCATGGTTTTGGTCGGTAGCGATGCATAGTATCCCTAAGTGTTTGGAGCGAAGTGATAGTGGGCATTCCTCCGAAGCTAGTGGCTTTTGGCTTTTGCTACAATACCTAATTTTTAAACAGAGTATTTTCTCAAGACGAGGTCTACAAGTTAAACGATCTACACGTTAAAAGTCCAACATCTGTACCAGCCAAAATCACAAATGAGTATCTATCACTCCGTAATATGTACCGTAAACAACCAAATTCAAAATTTTCAGCCAAAAGCCATAAGCCGCAGCCGTTGCCAAACAGGCCCAGTATTTCCCAAGTACTCGTTGAGCTAGCGGTCGTAAGAAATTGTCTGGAGCTGATTTATGGTAAGCGATGGAATGTGTGGTCATAGACGACCTGGTTGATGGTCGTAGATGGTTTTGTTCTTGTTTATGAATGGACAAGGGTGGTGTGAGTGTGTGTTGATGACGGTCAAGTTGTTGAGAACTTGTGCTGAAAAACGTTTCTTTGGTCTTTGCATGTGCAGGATGACGTGGAGACGATCATGATCAATGATAAGGAGGACTATGACTAGGATGGGGATATCTGAGGTCCAGATGATTGAGGATGTCACGCAAGATGATCGAGTTAACGCTGGAGTACATGGAGATCAAAGGTAGTGATGCGTGAAGAAATTACGGGCGGTGCGGTCCTAGAGGTTTTTACACTGAAGTTGTTGAGGTGTGATGAAGATACGGGAGGTGTTATTCTGGAGGTTTCGCCACATATTGAGTTAGGAGTTGTGGATGGAGTCCATAACTTGGAAGAGGTAGAGTTTGGTTAAAATATATGTTAGGAAGGGTTACGGGTCCCTTGATTTGAGGTAGAGATAAGATTATGTGTTTGTGTTTGAGTCGAATACGGTTTAAGAGTCTAGTATATAAAAGCATAGAGAGGCCAAGCATTTTGGTGGTGGCTTTGCGAGGCTTTTTGTGCGAGAGTTTTAAGAGTGCCATGAGGGCGCTTTGAAGCCACAAATATGACACAGAAATAATAGATTATATCTATTCCAAGAAAAGTTTATCGGTGGCGTGTTTTCGTAAGCTTTGCTTTTCTGTGTTATTGGCGGCGTGCTAACGCATCGTGATCCGGCATGCTACAAGCACGATGTTGTCTTCGGCTTGTACTCGTTCGAACGGTCGAAACGTTCGAGCAACGATGCGTTCGAGCGGTTGAAGCTTTTCAAGCGGAGGGGGATTTCGACTACGTGCAAAAACGATCGTAGCGAGCAGTCGAGCGAGCGGTCGAACAGCTTGCGGTCGAAATCTATATTCGGTAATTTAGATTGTTTTTCCTTTGGTTTAAGATTTATTTTCAAGTATAAAAAACGGAGGCAATCATTCACCTTCTCCGATTGCACCATACATCCTACAAATAAGTTAAAGAATAAGATCGGCAAATTCCCAACTATATGCCTGGAAAAAGGACAGGAAGACGTCAATGGAGTTGTATAAGAAAGGAAGATTGAAGGAAAAGGAATCTGCGTTAATTTATTTGGTCTGAATTTTGTTAGTCCAAGTTGAGAATTCGATATCTTTGGAAACCTTCCGAGGACTCGCCGGCGCATAGTTTATGCCACGTTTGTTAGGTCAACTCTTGCATCCATCCGAGCATGCCTAGTTGAAACCTACTACTGTAATGATCATATCATTACGCCCAAGTGGCAGTTAAAGTGAGGAAAATGTCCTGGAACTGCTGCATCGAGACATGACCCGTGTCTACGTGCTATGCTACGTATCCGATCGACGATATC
Organism: Bonia amplexicaulis; assembly: GCA_036346245.1. Classification (NCBI taxonomy): domain Eukaryota; kingdom Viridiplantae; phylum Streptophyta; class Magnoliopsida; order Poales; family Poaceae; genus Bonia; species Bonia amplexicaulis. The sequence goes on along the minus strand of CM070752.1, from coordinate 13,684,830 downwards.
GTTGCCCTTCCAGCAACTCCACTGGTCCATTGCCAGTCCCTCTCCCCTCTTCTCCAGTGCTCTCCTTTGTGTTGAGTGGATGGGGACATGCTGATTTCCGTAATTAATTTTAGACTTTTTAAGCGCGGAGTCCAACGGATACGTCGGGACGTATAAGGCCCCGAACGACATGGCCCTCGTGCCACCCTTGCTTACCACGCGCCAGTAACTACTCATGCGCCTTAAGGGAGTTAGTGATCTTTTGTACCTTCTTCTTATCCAGATCAGAGAAGTACATAAGTGTGCTGATAATAAGTATATACTTCTCTAGAAGCACGCACAGATATTTCTTCACCGCCACAGATTCCTCCTTCTTGTCACAGAGAGAGTTAACCTGATTGTACAACGAAGTCAGCTTGTCGGCGAACTCGTCCACCGACTGAGTCTCTCCCATCTTAAGATTCTCGAACTTGCTCCGTAAATTCTGGAGCCGCATCTCCTTCACACGATCAATTCCCTTGTGCATCGTCTGAAGCGTCTCCCACGCCTCTCGTGCCATCTCCTTGCCGATGATGCTGATGCGTCATCGAATCTAGCACCGCTTGGTAGATGATAGCCAAAGCCACCTGATTCACCTTGTCGTCCACATATTTATCCTTCCCCTTCGTATCGATTGTACCCAGACTCCCTAGGCGCGCATGTTCGCCTTCATCTTCATTACCCACACCGAGTAATTGTCGGTCGTCAGGAGAGGGTACTAGAAGGAGATTAGCCCACTTTAGACCTTCACTTTATCACCCATAATCTTTAGAAATCACTAAAATCAATAAGCTATAATACCACTTGTTGGATTCTTTTAATCCTTCGCTCTGTCTCTGCGTCTTCCAGAGGCTCCTACTGCTTCCCGATTCACAACGCAACCCGCCTGAAACAGCGCCTCGCCTGCTGGTTCCTGATGGAACAACACCTGTAGACATACACGGAGAGTGCCTACGTGACTGCCTTCCTGGCTGCCTTGCTTCGTGTAGGCCTCAGTTGTCATCACATGAAAGCCGGCTAGAAAAGCAATGAAACAAAGAAACACGAGAGCTCATATACTTCTTCTGGAGCACCAACTCTCCCTCTTTTTCCTTCTTATTTCTCTCTCTCTCTCACTCGTTGGCCTGTCCCAAATGAGTACAAGACCCATGTGTATATACCCATATACCCATGACTGACACGGACACAACTAGAAAACTAGAACTTCACACGGAAACGAACTCACTCGGCAAACTTGACTCGTATACGGTCTAGACTTGCACACGGATACACATATAACTGACACTCGGACATGGCAAGCAATAATAATAATAAAACAAGATTACTAACTCTAACAGCATGGATGTCAGTAAGGGTGGAAATAGATCGATTACAAATCGAATAGTACTTTTACCATATTTGTATTCATATTTTATAAACAAATACGAATTTGAATATTCTTGAATTTGAATTGAATACCTACTAAATTTAGCCAGATCTGGATATCCTCATAACTTATGTAGCATAAAGATATTAATGATATTTTATCCTTATACAGTCATGCTTAATCATTCTAATTCATTTACTTTACCTAAAGAAACATGATTTCACATTGAATTAAAAAACTTATCCAACTAATTAATTGCATTGCAATACAATATGTATATTTCTTCGTCGAATACAAATACGGATACGAATAGTTCAGATAAAATAACATTTCGAATGGTAAAAATTCATACAATATCCGTATCCATATTTTTTTATTCGAATATAAATACGAATAGAAGAGAAATTGTTAATTAGATGAAAAAATATATACCATATCCGTAGCCTATCGAATACGGTAATAAGATAATATGAATAATTCGTATCTATTTTCTACCCCTAGATGTCAGTGGTGCAAAATTTGCATGTAAAAACTATATCTTTACTATTATAAAAGTGTAAGTTGGTGGTTGGTCCATTCTCCCTCCTCTCGTCTCAGCCATCTAATTTGATCTGGACCATTCGTCTCTCTCCTGCTCTCTCTTAGGATACAACCGTCCACCCCCTCCACTTTTCCCATCTCCTCGCGCATTCTGGCCACCCTTCTTTCTCTGTCGCTTGCTCTTCAATATTTGATGTATAAAGTTGGTCAGGCAGTAAGTTTTGTCTTATTATTTTTATGACTCTGTTGTAACACACGAGTCTTTTAACTAGTATGGGTGGTGTTTGGTTCGAAGAGTGTTCGGTGTAATCCGTTTACATCGCTATTGGTTTCCGTTAAATGTGTTTGGTTTTGGTTCAGTGGGCTGTAATTAGATCCATGGAATCAGATTGCGGGCCTGTGCAAAGCCTATTCTGCTCCAACCTGGGCGTAATGCAATTACAATACCATAGTCCATAGCCCACGATACTTCTTACACGCAGCATCGCCATTCCCATCTCCTAACGCAATCACGCCGTGCGAGCAGCGCAGCCACCCTTTCTCCTCGCTTCCCTCACGCCGCCTCCTCGCAGCTAACTCCCGGCGACGTCCTTGCGGCTGCCTCCTCTAGCCCATATCTCTCCACATATATTCCTGTTAGGAGAGTGGTCTCCACCTTGATCTAGTCAGCTCATTGCACCAAAAGACTCAATAATTGTGAGGCTAAATGATAGGCCCAAGAGAACTGTCACAAGAGAAAAGACGAGATTGCCCCTGCAATTGTAGATCCAAATAGAGGTATTTATATAATAAGTCTTCCCATGGTTATTAATATGTGTCTTAAGGTGTCACTCTATGGAGTCTAAATAAGAGTCGGGACCTTCATGCGTCTCGGCCAACTCTACAAAGGAAATACGAGTGTGGGGTCGATGGGCTCCGCACCAACTACACGGAGTATAAATAACAGCCAGTCCGTCGTGTGTCCCAGCTAACTCTACGGAGTACAAATAAGAGTTGGGACCCTCATGCGTGAATACGAGCGCGGAGCCTAATGGCTCACATCAACTCTACGGAGTATGAATAAGAATCAGAACCCTCGTGCGTTCCGACCAACTCTCCGGAGTATAAATATGAATGCGGAGCCCAACGGCTCCGTGCCAACTCTATGGAGTATAAATAACAACCGGGACTCTCGTGCATCATGGCCAACTCTACGAAGTATAAATGTGAGTGCGAAGCCCAATGGCTCCGCGTCAACTATACAGAGTATAAATAACAACCGAGACCCTCGTGCGCCCTGGCCAAATCTACAGAGCATAAATATGAGCGCAGAGCCCAATGGCTTAGTGCCACTCCACGGAGTATAAATAAGAGCCAAGACCTATGTGCATCCCGGTCAACTCCGCAAAGTATAAATGTAAGCGCGGAGTCCAACGAATACGTCGGGACATATAGGCCCCGAACGACATGGCCCTCATGCCACCCTTGCTTACCATCAAGGAACATTGGAAGAGTTAATCGACGCTCATCTGAAGGGTGAAAGATAGAGCGTGCAACCCTAACTCGTCCTATCGTGCCTGTGCCAGGCTGACGCCGCCTTGGATCCAGCCACCGCCGTCCACCGCTCTAGCCACTACGCACCCGCTTTCCCTAGACACGGCCTCTCCGCCGTCGAATTCGGGAACCCCAAGCCAGATCCGCGCCTGCCTCCGCTCCGCCGGTTGTGCCGACCGCCGCCTCACCTGGATCTGGGCTCCCCGTCGCCAGATCCGGCCATCTCTGTCGTCACTGCGCCACCTTAGCTCAGATCCGGCCTTGTCCCGCCCGGATCTGGCAGCCTCCGCGCCGGATCCGCCGAGCATGAGGCCGGTTGGCTATGTTGGCGCCCGAATCCGGGCACCCCGATGCTGCCTCCTTCAACCGCCGCCGCCACGCTTTCCCCTCCATGCCCGCACGACCGCCTCAGGCCTCCGACTCCTCCTCTTCCTCCACGCCGCCGGCCTCTAGACTGCTACCTCCCGACCGCCGCGTCCGCACCGCAGCTCCCTCATCTCTTCCCGCTGTTGTCGCCCAACTCTTGCCTCCCCGGACTGTGATGGAGAGACATGGGAGAAAAGAAGAAGAAAAAAAGGGGGAGAGGTGTGAAAAAGGGAAGGGTTTAGGTGGATTTAAGGTCGTTGGATATGCGATCTGAGGGCCGTGGTATTTCTTATCTTTGGGTCATTTTTTGTTTTGCGTCTTCCGTTTCAACCGTCTAAGTCCGTAGCTTTTCTCTTTCAGTTCGTCAAAGCCGTGCGAGTCCACACAATTTCTGTCAGTCAGCCGACTGCTTTGCTAACCACGATTCATCCTCTTGGATGAGTGTGGTTATCTTCTTCTTTTCGCATAGCCGCAGCCGTAGCTCTTCTCTTTGAGTCACTACAGATCGTAAAAGTTTTTATGATGCCACCGCTTCTCTTTGAGCCGACACTCCGAACTTCTAAGATCGTCGCGCTTTTTCTGCACCATGCATCCGTTGCGCTTCTTGTGCACTGCGCCGCCGCCGTCCCGGACTTCGATCTGTGCCGCTATGCTTCTATCTCCCTCTTTGGCTTGTTTTTTACAGCTCTCTACATATGTTACCTTGCACATCCTTTTCATCGTGTTACCGTGGTCGACTTTGCTTCCGCTTACCTCTACTTTTCCAGCCCTTACACTTTGTGCTTTCTGGATTGTTGTAGATTCTGGATAGTTGGTACTCGACACAATTTTTCAAGAGCCTCACACTACGACGACATCTTCAAGATATAGAATTTGGATTTTTTCTATTTTAGTGTCAACCCTTTTCAAATATAACGCTATTGCATACGTCTTTTATTTGATGTGGGTGTTAATGATATTCAGATCTTTTTCTATTTTTAGGATTTGAGTCCATATATTCCTATATATTGCCCCTTAGATTATTACAATACAACTCAGACTTCGTACAAACCTACAGAATCTACTTACCGTTACCTGGTTGAACCAAATATAACTCAGTTTTTACTCGTTCCCTTCACATTGCCAGTGCAATCTGATACCAATACCGATTACGATTGCAGTGTTGAACCAAACACTACCAGAGTGGCACTCGTTGGAACGGCTGGCCTACACCCTGTTTTTTTTACTACACTAATGCATCTGGATAACATATGATAGACTACAAGGCAAGCATTTCATGATATGGCAAGAGAGCAGTGGGGGGCCTACCTAGGGCAGAGTCTGGCCATGACGGCCTGTTTCTTGGCAAGAGAGGACACTAGCAGTTCTGCTTCTTGGACAGACCCAGTGGTGGTAACTTGTCTTCGGCCCCATCCGCTGAATTCAGTAACTTCGTGGTTTTACAACGTTACATGTCCATCACTTTACTAGGAGTAGCTCTTGCCACCTAGTGTCTCCTGGATATTCTTTCAGGCTTTTTGATAGAAGTGACAGGAAAACTCTGTTCTCTAGTTTGTTTCTCCTTTCTTTTACTCCAAAGAGGAATGCAGAATACTTGTAAGTAACCGCTGTGCAACTGGAAGAGATGGCGGGGTGGTTGGAGGCCTATGGCTGCTGCATTTTAATGTGATAGTTGGTCTTATCAGGGAAGAAAATGGATTTGGTTCCTGAATTTTCTAACTTATCCTGTGGCTCCCTTTCTATGTGCCATGCTGACACTGCAGCTGAAGAAGTTTTGGAGCATACTGTATCAGCTTTCTGTCCATTGTATTCCGTTTGTCCTTCGTATATCATGGTGCAAAACATCTTCAGAATGCAGGATTGATTATTGCTGTCTCCATCTGTTTTGTTGATTGTTACGAGCGGGGGAAAGAAGAGATGTGAAGTAGTAGTACCAATTCCAATCGCTTTTAGCAGTTGCCTAGAGAAAAAAAATAGCTTATTTGAGTTCAATCCTGCGCTGATGTGGCCACAGTTCGGTGGATGCTGAACGCAGATCAGAATTTCCATCATATATAGGCTATAGCTACAAGCAATCAAGCATTGTGCCGATTCGATCTTCTTGAGGAGGTTTTGTGGGGGCATCACACTTACCGGTTTTTGTGGCAGCAGTTGTCCGGTTGGTAGCAGACTAGCAGCACACACACCTACGCTTGCATGCAGTGCAGACTTACAGAAGCCTGGAAACGATTTGGCTTGACTCGGAGGGTAGAACATTATTCTCGATGTATGCAAGTTTCTGCATAGGTTTGGTTTGATCATGGCTCCCATTCAAAAAGATTCTTGCAAAAGGAAAAAAGGTCCCTGGAGCGTCTTTCTTTCTTCACGGTCGGTGTTATAGTATCTTCTTTCCTTCTAATCCCGTTTATTCCGACTTCAGCGTCTGGTTTCAACCTTTCAAAAAGTAGAAGCCAGAATAAACACGTTAACTTCTTAATATTATTTTTTTCTTTTCTTTTTGACTTTTTGAAGGACCATATGAGAAGGTGCTGGATAATGTAATGATGAATCATTCCAAGTTTTGTAGAGTGATTTTGCAAAAATCACTTTTTCGGTTGGGCTATTTTCCGGAAGTAATAGGAAAATCGGAAGTACCATAGGTGTTTATAGAGTGGTAGTACCAACGTTGTGAGCGCGGTCATACCGCACGAACGGTAGTTCTAATTTGAGTTGTGATACATTTTTTCCAGAGAGATCTAGTTTAGGATTGCAAGGTGCGGTATTACCGCTTTAGGGAGCAGTAATACCTTAGTGCGGTAGTACTGACATATTGGGTTTAGGAAAATTAAGTTATGGATTGAATTAGGTTGACCTAGATCTTTGCATTAAGGTTGCATGATGTATGTTTTGGCTAACGTGGGTCAAGTTATGAAGAACTTGTGCCTAGAAATAATTTCTTTGTTTTTGGATGTGTAGAATTGCTTGGAGTCAACTATGGTCAACGGTGAGATCGGGATTAGGTTCATGGAGGAGTTAAGGCCCAGAACGATCAAGGATGTCGGGTAAGATGGTGAGCTCAAGCATGATATGAGAAAGACGAGAAATGTTGAAGACGAGTTCAAACGACGGGATTGCATCATGTGGCTTGGACACGCCAAGTGAACTGTGGTTCGATGGAACCGGGATGAGAGTGACTTGACAGCGCGTGGCAAACTAGTGGTGCACCTACACGTGGCAAGTATGGCGATTACTAAATAGATAGTATCCACTAAGGGTAATAGATGGCTGGTTGACCACCTATAAAAGGGGTAGGAATGAAGACATGTGGTGAACCATCCAATACATCTCTTGTGCTCTTTTCTCTAGGATTAGGATTTGAGAGTGTCTTGAGTGCTCTTTGTCCTCCAAGGTAGAGTAGTTGTAAAACATACTTTTTTAAATAAACAATACATTAATTTTTTATCGGCTCGATGGATCCCTAATGTTTTAATTGATTTGATATTGATTTGGGTGTTTTTGATCTCTTCTCTTTCTTTTCTTGATATTGATGTGCCAAGAACATGTAAGATATGGAGATAAACTATGGGAATCTATTTCCACCCATCTAGCTACTTTGATAGCAAACTTATCAAGAAAATCCAGTTTTGCTTGATTTGGCCTCAAAGTATAATTTCTTGATCCGAGGATTTTTTATGTGATTTCTTTTATGTCTTTACTTGCTGGGATATGTGGGAACATATCTAAAGCCGTCTTGGCCATCGTCCACCTACGAGCAAGTTGTATTCAACGATTTTGATTTTGGCTCAGTTTCGGTGCACATTTCCTTCAAACTGAAAAGATCTCAACTTTGGCCATGATTTTTATGATAGTTTGTTGAAATAGGTTCTTGATAACCTAGAGAAGATCTCTGCAAAAATTTCATATCATTTGGATCTACGGATCAAAAGTTCCATCGATTTTTGGATTTAAAATAGCGCTGCAATCACTATTTATTTACCTGTTTTTACTGTAGCAGCGGTCAGACCGCCCTTATTCTTGCGGTCAGACCACCGGACCGGTCATACTAGGTCTTGTAGGCCGGTCAAACTGCTCAAGGTGTGGTTGATTTGAGGTTTTATGTTCTTAAACTATTTGTCTTGAGTTTTTAGATGAAAATTATATATTCTGCAACTATGTAGTTGTGTGAGAATAGAATCAAGAACCTTGGGGAAAAATTTAAGTCGGCACCATTCAGCCCCTTTCTGTTGCCATATTCGGTCTTTCACTTTTTTTTTCTTTTTTCTTTTGCATTGTTCGTTGAGATATAATATTGTTTTTACTTTTTTATTTTTTAATTAAATAACTCAAAAAATACTAACAATCGCTACAGTATAATTTAGCCAAAATCAAAAGCAGCTAAAAAAGCCTGAATGAACTACCTTTAGACTTGTTTGTGACATCTTCTGATCTTCAGTGTTCTGGCAAATGTTAGCATTCCTGAGGATGTGATGTCAAGTCGATTCTCCTCGGTTTCTGCGAAAGGCTGCCTCATTCAAGTGTCAGCTCATGTAAGTTCCACAGGGTCACCTTCTTCCCTTGTTCTTGTGAAACTTGTCCTGACCCTCCTGTTGAACTGAACCATCCCTCTGCAGCCTATACCCTGGCAACTGTTTGTGATCGACCCTACCCAGTTCTTGCCTCTCAAGAATGCTAAAACACTCGCTTCAAATTCCAATACTTCTTGAGCCAATTGCTGCCCCTTTTCAAGAGCATTGCCCATTTTTTGCTAGGGCTGGTCCTAGCGAAGCAGTGAGCTGGCATGTTCTTTTCGGCTGCGGCTTATGACTTTTGGCTGTTTACGGTACAGATTACGAAGAAACAGATACTCGCTTGCGATTTTGGTAGGTACAGATGTTGAGCTTTTAACGTGTAGATCGTTTAACCTGTAGAACTCGTCTTGAGAAAATACTCCGTTTGAAAGTTAGGTACTGTAGCAAAAGCCAAAAGCCGCCGACTTTAGAGGAAAAGAACAGGCCCTCTCACCTGCTGATTGGGGACACAGCTCATGACGGTGAGTGGTACCTTGTCCACCTCAGCATAGCTAGTCCAAACGGAAAGTTGCAACAATCTTTGTCCCCAGCTACACCATTACTCAGGGGATCCTAAGCTCGGTCATCATCAGATCACAATCGGAACCAAAAACTGGACATGATTGGATAAACTCTGAAGACAGCACCTGAGCAATGTAGCCCCAGCCTAAGGTCCATTATATGAAGCGGTCACATGGATTTGTACCGGGTTCTCATTATCATATCGGGCCAAATCTCTGAATCAGACATGTACAACCTCTCACGAACTCCACTGGGGGCTGGGGCTACCAAGCAGGGACTGCTTATTTGGATCTAGTCTACGCAGCATGGCTCAAATCTACACAGATTAAAAATAGCTCATGTTCCAAAAATAATATACAAAAATAGTAGCTCGTTCGTTGATCGGTGGTGATGAGACGACGATCACGACGACAACGATGATCGCAAGTAGGATGATCGTATGCACTGAATGTGAATGTTGTGCATACTAGGGCTTGTCGTCGACCTGTTCGCTGCTGTCGGTTTTCCGTCGACCCATCTTCCCGATCGACGAGGCAATGCTGCCCATCAGGCTACTGGTGCTGCCCCCGTCGCCGCTGAGGTTCGGGGATCGGCGAGACCGCCTGTGCCTCGGGGACTCCAGCCTGTCCCCCTCGTCGCCCGCCTTTGTCTTCGTCGCCACCACCAGCCGGGAAATGCTGCCGCGGCAGAACGGGCAGGTCGGCAGGGGCTGGCACTGGGTCGCCGGGTTGGGCTTGGTGTGGCAGCACAGCGCCAACGTGCACACCGCGCATATCTGGTGCCCGCACTCCCGGACCTCGATGGTGCAGAGCTGCTCAAAGCAGATGCTGCAGACCTCGCCGTCACCGGCCTGCACGACGCGTACGGTCGGAGTAATCAATCTGAACAAGATCCGCATCATGAAGATGCGTTCGCTCCGAGATAGATGTCGATGCAACGCAGATTACGCATGCGCGAAGTACATTGATTGGCTAGATGCGTTTGAATAATGCTCCATACGCATATGGATTGGCGCAGTTGCTCAGACGTGCAATGGGCCAACGCCTGTACCTTTCGTGCTAGTAGGTACATTGCTGCTCGTAGTTTGACAAACATGTGCCTAACTTGTCATTACCAATAAGAACAATATTAGACTAGTACACCAACACCCATTAGTAGTAGCCATCATGCTGGTAGCTGGTGGTTAAACACCATTTAAATATTTTTATCATTTCTCAAGGCATCATTCGCCTCTCTCGGATCAACATAAATGATTATAGTAGTACATTTTGGAGCGAGTGACTCTGTTGAAACTTGAAGGCACGCTAGCTAAAATGAATGCTATGATGAACTCTTGGATGATGCTATGAGATCTTGACTATCATATTGTGTCAATGAAACAAGTTGGGATCCGTGCCAGCGCGACAGCTATTGTGATCTTGAATTATTTCGACGCTATTACGGAGCTACGAATTCAATCGGCAAAGGAGTAATTTGAAAGATAAGACATGGAAAAAACGGTACCTCAGAGATGGTGGTGTCATGAGCACCGTCATCTGCATGCGACGGGGATGGCAACGCGTTCTTGGTCCCTTTCAGAATCCTCTTCTCCCTCTCCCTATTGGCCTCCATCAGAGCTGCCTCCAGGAGAGCTTTGGCGTCCGGTTCGAGCTCACTGATGAACTTGAGAGGGGAAGGCCAGACAAGGGGCTCTGACGACGACGGGTTTAGAAGCGCTGCGCAAGCGGCATGCCCCCGCTTCATCGCAATCTCATATGGAATTCTCCTGCAGAAACAAATCCACATCAATATATCACCTTTACGACGTAAATGAATTAAGGAACGCAATGGCTTCAGATTTACTGAAGACAACATTGTATTGGCATTGCAACATCTTTGGTAAATTGGAGTGTTAGCTCTGCAACTACAAGCCCACTGGGGAGTTGGACTTCAACGGTGTTCCAAGAAATGCTCACTCACCCAACGGAGTCTCGCTGGAGGCGGTCGGCACCCCTGGAGAGCAGCTGGCGGACGCAGTCAAGGCTGCCGCCGCGCGCGGCCAAATGCAGCGGCGTGCTCCCGGGGAATCTGCAGGAAGGCGCGCCGGCGTCAATGTCACAGCTTTTTCCTAAAATGGTGCGATTTTTACTACTTGGAAGTGCGGTCTTTGACTGAGGAAAACTTTACCCAAAGGCGCCACTGGCGGCGGACACGATGGCGCCGTTCTCGAGCAGGACGTGGACGCAGCGGCGCCAGCCCTGCCTCGCCGCGAGGTGCAGCGGCGTCGCCCCGGTGTCGTCCCTCACGTTAACGAAGCGCGCGAATCCCCTGCATCTCCACAACTGAGAACACATTAGCAAAGACAAGCGGCCGCGCGGCTGCCACAGCGCGCTGCGGCGAAAATGGTGGCTCCGAGAAGAAGGCCAACCAGGATTCCGACACCGGCGAGGACTGCGCCGCCGAGAGGATGGCCCGGAGGCAGTCGGCGTGGCCGTAGAACGCCGCGTAGTGCAGGCTTGTCCGCCCGTGCGACGAATCGAACATCACGATCTGCGCACCCAAACAGAAACACCAATTAGTCCAACTCCAGTAACAGTTCCAACCACCAACACTGTCTCTCTAAGGCTCACATTGGCGCCGGCGTCGAGCAGCCTTCTCACGCACTCGGTCCTCCCGTGCATCGCCGCAAGCATGAGTGCCGTCTGTGGCAAAAGCCCAGGATGTGAGGAGAACCTTCCCCGAGAAGAGAGGACAGGGGCAAAGCGTGAAGCAACAGTGTGCAAACCTGCTTGTGGCGGTTAACGACGTCCGGGTGCACGCAAAGATCCAATGCCATGGAGACCACCTAAGCAAGCAAAAGAATCAGCACACTGCAGTAAGACCGGGCGGCGAGAAATTGGGAGGAGCACTCGGCAGTAAGAGAACCAAGCGACCGGGGTGGTGGTTTGGCTGGTGCTTCGTACTTGGAGGTGGCCGTGGGCAGCAGCGATGTGGAGGGCGGAGAGGCGGTCGAAGAGCGTGGTGCGGCTGAGGAGGGAGGGGCGGGAGCCGATGGCGGCGGCGAGGCGGGCGAGGTCGCCGGACTGCGCCGCGCCGAAGAAGTCCACTTCCTCGCTGGGGCGCCCACAGCTGGCGCCGTGCCCCATCGCCGCCGCGCCTCTAACCGGACGTCCGGCGAGCTGGCCACCGTGGCGGGCGGGGAATGCGAGGAGGGAGACTAAGCACGAACGTGGGCGGGGGGCGCAGTGGCGAAGGGAGCTTAATACTGCGTGCGCTTTCTTGTGGTTTTAAAAGCTTCTCCGATCGAGCAGTTTTCTTCTCGTGGAATGGGGATAAATTCTTTCTCATGCGAGGATATTTTCACGAAAATTCTTTACAAACACTTCGTCGCCATCACCGAGCTAAAATATTGCGTGGTACTGCTTCACCGACCAGCCTGGTAAAAAAATCACTGTTCATTTTTACCTTGGGTGAGAAATGAACAGTCTCTCTCTCTCTCTCTTAGTCTCGCTCCTTTTCTATAACAAGTCCAGTATGATTTTGAGCATCCATCCATTGTTTTCGTTAGATATGCCCTCAAGTGGATACCCTTGAGCAGTGATGCCTAAATGGACCATGCTTAGCCAACAGGTTCATAGCTTGTTACTATAGGTTCGGCCTATGGCATGAGACAAGTTGAGTTGGACAGGCACCACACGAGAGGGTAGGCCATGCCCGAGCCGCTACTCCGACCCAGCGTGCTGGCATGGCATGACAAGCACAATGTCAGGCCGGGCATGGCATGGCGGGCCGTTCAAAATGCTTGGCTCGTAGGCACACGTAGTCTGGTGGGCATGTCCCGTTTGGCACAGAAATATGACCGTTAGGCGCGTTTGGCTCAGACATGGCATGCTGGTCACAACCCACTTGGCCCGTTACACGAGTAACTGTCGATTTTTTGAAATTTATAGCTGTTTAGGAGTTTAAAAATACAAAAGAACTTTAATTTTTCTATTAATAGGCAGCATACTCCCTCATCCAGCCACACTCTCACCAGCAATCTCTTCTCCTAATCCTCTTATTAAAATTTCTAAACACTTGTGTCGATGTTCTAATATCAATCTTACGTATGATTTGTTTGGATTTAGAGAAACTCTATAAGACTCAGTGTTTGCACATGCAGAGTAAAGACACGGGAATTTTTATACAGGTTTAGGCCTTCTCCTAGGAGAATAATAACCCTACGTCCTGTGTAGCTATTGCTCAAAGAAATTGTTTACAACTGAGAGTAATGTGAAATGCCTAGCACTATCTCCTGATCCAATGTGTTCTCCCCCTTCCTCTCCGATGTCAACCTTTATATAGTTGACGAAGTGGTGGCCGTTGTTCTATGCTAAAAGACGCCTCAACACTTTAAATGATAATCGTCTGACGACTGTTAGAGGGACATAGTGACCCGTTCGCTGTGTGACGAATGTTGTCAGAGAGAGATCGTGTGCGGTTATTAAGAATAAACGCACGTTCTAACCACTTTGTTAGACGATCCTACAATAAAGTAGGTTGTCGTAAAAAAGCTAGTTGGGAATATGCTAGTTGCAGTATGATCTACGACCACAAGGTGATTGTAGGATATCTTAAGGTTATGTGATCGTAAAAAAACTTACGACCAACAAGTAGTTGTAGTAAGACTCACGACTATACATTCGTAGAAAGATTTACGGCCAAGAAGTAGTCGTAGTAAGACTCACTACTATACGGTCATAGAAAGACTTACAGCTCATGACTATGCGATCGTAGAAAGACTTACGATCGACAGGTAGTCGTAGTAAAACTAACAACTATGTGGTCGTAGAAGAACTTACGGCTACGTGGTCGTAGAAGAACTTATGACTACTCTGTGAAATCTATCCCTTAATGATAAGGGATATATGGATATACTCAGAGAACATATTAACGTAATAATTTGAGGATTATAATATCCTCCTCATCTAGCCCCTTAACTTCAAGTGAAAATAACTTACTTGAGAAAGTAGGGTTGTAGACGAAGAACTGGTCGAAAGCAAAACTTTTTTGACTCTCTTATGACCAGAATTGATCTTGGTCAATAAGATAATTTCGCTTGAGTTGTAAAGACAGATGGACCTCAAACAGAGGAATTAATTAATTTCAATTGATTTCCACGAATCTGTCCACCGAATCAGTTCCCGAGATAACCATTTGATTCCCAAGACAGATAACTCACATGGCTACAAAAGCTTACCGTATGGTAACTTTTGGCTTCCTTACTTTCCCCTTCTGCTCCAATCTATTTCGAGCTTTCCGTCGCCGACCATGTCGTCTTCTTTCAATCTCTTCCAAATCCAAACCAATCACTTAGGAAAATGACTAAGCCATCATCCAATTGGCCGGTCTTAGAGATGGATGCTGCAAAATTGAGGGCATTAGAGGATGCTGAGAAAATTCCTCCACGGAAATTCATGAGATGGATCAAAGCTACCGGACAAAACTGGCCATCGGGGGAGATTGGACAAAACTGGTGTTCCAGACGTATTGTGAGTGTGGCCTTCATCTTCCAGCTCATCCCTTTCTCACAGTCGTACTCAAACACTTCGGGGTTGAATTAGTGAACTTGGTTCCTAATTCGATCACCATGTTGAGCGTATTCGTGTACCTGTGTGAGATGTATTTGGGGATTCATACGGATCTCGAACTCTTTTGTTATTATTATGAAATGAGTCGATAGACCAGAATTGCCGGAAACTGCGGTTTGTAGCTCCATGACGGTAAGACAGAATTGTATATCCCAATGTACACTCGGTCTTCATGATCGTACTAGAAGAAGTGGTTCTACTGGGAGACGACCAGTGAAGATAGCCTTTCCTTTGTAGAGAAGGGTGCTGAAAAGAACACTTCCTGGAACTTGGTTCCAAAGGATCATACTCGAATAGCCCCCTACATCTCAGCCATCAAAGAGCTAAGAAACAAAGAGCTCACCGGCTGGCATGTGGTAAAGGGTTTCATCACCCATCGTATTAACCCCCTGAAGTAATGAGCACACCCCATGTGGATGTACTCGGGAGTCAAAGATACGACGAGAGACTACGAGAACGGTAAATAACAATTGTATCCGTACTTATATTCAAGTTTTGAGCTTTGTGTACTGACCACTTCGTTTATATGAACAGATCTTGATTTGGGGAAATTGACTCCTGGGTCAAGCCCATTTGTGAGAAGACTCCTTCACTCAAAATGGAGGCTCATCGTGTTCTAATGGACGTATCCACCGAAGAAAGAGAAGAACGCCTAAAGGTAATAAAAAAACTGTTAACATTTTAGGATTAGGTAGTCGTAAATGATGACTAAATAGTATTCTTCTTTGTGGTAGAATGTAGACATGAACAATTGTCAGGACGACCAAGGGGTCGAACTGATGGTCATCGAAGGGGAGATGAAGAAAACCAAGGCTCCTCCGCCCAAGAGACATAGGCTGACAAAAGCCACCAACAAGAAAAAGGGGAGCACAAGTGATGTTGTCCCCCTTCTATCCATCCGCCTGCTGCTCAAAGCGCCCTTGTCAAGCAATTCTTTGCGGATGTAAGTATCATAAGTGAGATAGGGGATGCTGTATTCAAGCAACCAACTCGTAAGATCAAGATACTATTCTATTATGATACTAAAACCCACTCAGTAGGAGCTTCTCGAGGCTTTATCAAGCAACTCGAAAAGGAAAACTAAAAAATTTTTGCATCCTTTATGAAGGAGATTGCTGCAATAGCAGAACCTATAATCGAGAAGGAGACCGCCCTTCAAGTGGTCGAAACGGGTTTCGACTACCAAGAGGGACAAGGAGCAGTAACTCTTGCTCAACACCTTCGACATGACGTGGTTGAAGATGTTCTCATTCGACCGGATGTAGTCGAAGAAAACAAGTCGAAGAAACTAAACTATGTAAAAGTTTCTTCTAAATTCAAGATAAAGGGTGTGAAAGTAAGGTATGGAAAATATAGGCATAAGCATAGCATTTTACCCCTATCTTCTTTAATACCAACTTACTTTTCATGATTATAGCTCGGCTTCTCCACTGCTCAAGAATGCTTCTACTGAGAAACCCCATGCAGCTTTGCCCGCGATTGAAGACACGGTGGAGAAGCTGGTCGAGGATATGATCATCGTAACAACAGTGGTTGCTATCGAAGCTGCAAAGACTATGACCATGGCAGCGGTCATAACAGCAGAAATTGAAGTGGCTAAAGACGGGGTAGAAATACCTGGTCAAAAAATTAGGAGTCCTTCCAACCACTACAGCGATGAAGAAAACATCGAGGATGCTCGTCTTCACTCCCAAAAAGGTATAGCCAGAGAAGGAGAAGAAAAGGAGCAACATAACTTCTTCTCTGCATTCTTTAACCCTGCGTTTGTAGTGGGATCTTCTACTGATCGAGTTTTAAGCCAAGTTCCACACCCAAAAGATCTTCCCAACAAGGGGAACATTTTCGATAATGAATGTCTCGAAAAGGTGTGGTGGAACAAGGACGACGAGCTCAATCAACTTGAAAATTCCAAGCGGGTACTCGCCATGTTTGCTCGTTGGAGCATGAACGTAAGTATCGAATAATTAGACATTCTTAAGTGGTCTTTTCTGATCTCTCATCAACCTTATTTGTTTAGAGAGCATTAGAAGATATGCCAACTGTAGCTGAATACCACAAGCAACTCATGCTTCTACGACAGGAAAATGCCAAACTCTCCAAGAAGGCAATAGAATGGTAAGTTACTGGCTTATGTTGTTGAACTTTGTTCCGACCACTTGTCCAGGCTTTCATGTCTGCTTTTAACCTTCATAGGTCTAAGAGCGACGCAAAATTTTTAGCTGCTGCGCTAGACCACGAGAAGGTCAGTACGCAGGGGCTAAAGAAAGAAAATGTCGACCAATCGATAACCATTATGAAGGCTAATTCTGCAATTAGAGCATTGCAGGAGAAAATAAATAGTAAATTATGAAATTAAGACTATTTATTTGATTGTCTTTCTAGTGTTCCCCTTATCATTTTCTTTTGATAGAAAAAGAGACTGAAGTGAGTAACTCCCAAATTGAGGTCGAAGAAAAGACCAAGGTGATTAGAGAACTTGTTCATATCAATAAAGAGATCATCCAGAGAATGAAGCTGCTGGAAGAAGAGCACAAAGGTGAAGTCAATAAGCTTGACACTAGACTAGCAGGTAAGAAAAGCTTCACCTTCGACTAGTTTTGCTAACTAGTCCTGTGATAAGTATTTCCCTGACCACTCTTCTATTTGCAGAAACTGTGATCAAAATAAAGCGTCACTCAAAAGCCTCGACTTATAGTCAAGAGGAAATGAAGTCGAAGAAAGCAATCCTTTATGACAATGTTGTACTTCTCAACAATCTACTCGGTGGGTTTAGTGCGGAGAAAATGAGTCTTTCTGAGGACACCATAACCACTCATGCGAGTATGATCGGATTACAAGTTGGAGCATTGGAGAAGCATTTATCTACTCTGAAGACCGAACAGGCTGAGTCGATTTGGGAAGCGGTTAAAGGCACTATAAGTTACAATTTGGCAAAACTCAAGGCATGCGACCCGAACCTCAACTTTCGACCAATAGTCTACAACTTCGGCTGCTCTGAAGCGGAGGCAGCGTGTCTGGTCGAAGAAGTTGAACCCTTTGGTCGAAAGGTCGCAGAGGAGAAGCAACTTGACTCCCCTTCTTCAGAGTAGTTTGTAAATGATAACTTTGTCAAGACCTACCTTTGGATGATGAAAGACTATCTTCCTTTTTCTGCAATTCATCTTATTAAGTAGTTAGTACTCGTAAGACAAAATCAAAAATGAAAGAGATAGAATTTATGACTAAGAAATAAAGTTATATAAATAACTCTATCCTAGCCCCCAACTATTTACTTAGTTTAGATTAATAAACTAAGCAAATAGTACAGAGCAAAGTATATAGAGAGCAGAGTAGTCATCGACCGTAGTTGTTGAATTCAATTGTTATGTTCTAGCAGCAAAAGTTAGGAATGAGTTGACGCTAGGAAGTTCCTTCTAGTGGGCAGGACCACGTGCAGAGAGGAAATGCTTTGACTAGGTGACGTTACCTCCCTTAGACCAAGTTAATCAAATCGAAGACACAAACGACAAGAAGATAAAGACTCAGAATCCTTCTTACACACATGTTCAACGTTTTCGTAGACAACACAATTGTTTTATGCTAATAGCAAGAGTTAAAAATGGTTCGTCACTAGGAAGCTCTTTCTAGCGGGCAGAACCACATGCAGAGAGGAGAGACTTCGACTAGTATGTTCCCTTCTCCGATCAGTTAAATAAATTAGATGTACTAAAAGTGGTCAAACAAGCATAAAATAAGCTCTACTAAACACACAACAATAAAGATTTGAACATACTGAAAACTTTATTGAAAGAGTAGAAATGTTTACATAAAAAATTTGTGTAATTAGTCGATATTCCAAGAGTTTGAGAGAATATGGCCATCCTCCATTGCAAGTCGTACAGAGCCTAGTCGTGTGACTTTAACCATGGTGTAAGGACCTTCCCACTTGGGGGAAAGATTGTTCCGATTAGACTGTGATTGAAATTTTCTCAATACCAAATCACCTACAGCAAGGCTACGAGGTTAGACCTTATGATCATCGTACTTACGCATGGCTTGCTGATAGACTATGGATCGGATTAAGATTTGATTCCTCTTCTCTTAGAGCAGGTTGATATCATCCGCTCTGAGTTGCTCTTGGTTGGAGTCATTGAAGTTATCGACTCTTGTCGACTAGATCTTTAGATCTGGGGGAAGCATGGCTTTAGCACCAAAAACTAGAAAAAAATGGAGTCTCTCCTGTCGCCCGACTAGGAGTTGTGCGAATTGCCCATAATACTAAAGAAAGTTCCCGTACCCAAGCCCTGGCGCTTTACAAGCTGGTCGAAGACTCGAGCCTTGATTTCTTGCATTACGAAAAGGAACTTGAAGCCCCCGGTGCTCGTGGTAACGGTCCTAGGATGACAAGCCTCCAAGTCGCAAGAGGCCACGAGAGAGGAATTGCTTGAAGAGCCTGAGCTGGTTGGTGTATTTACCTGCTATGAAACTGACATTGTACACACTTCTTAACCAGCTCTTTAGCGTCATTAAGGGCTATTGGCTCGGGCGGGTCGCGAGGCGGCCGGCCTCGACAACAGTGGTGGAGCAATGGGGGCGAGCGGACAATGGCGGCTGGGCCGAACGAACACGGGTAGCGGCCGGCAGAAGCGGGCAAGACCGGGTCCGTGGCCGAGGCGGCCATCGGCCAGACGGGGCTCGAGGTGGCGGCTCCTCGGACGCCGTCGCAGCGGCGTTGGTGGAAGCCGAGGCGGTTGGCCATGCGAGGCTCGGCGGCGGCTCCTCGGGCGCGATGGTGGGCGGCGCCGGGGCGGAAGCCAAGATGCGGTCGGCCGTGCGGGGCTCGAGGCGATGGCTCCTCGGGCGCGATGGCGGGCGGCGCTTTGGGGCGGAAGCCGAGGAGGCGGTCGGCCGGCGGGGCTTGAGGCGGCGGCTCCTCGTGCGTGATGGCGGCCTCGGCTTCAGGCCGGGCGGGCCAGGAAGACCGGCGGCGGGTGGCCTTCGTCTGCTTCTTTGGGCGGTGAGCGGCGGCTCTGATAGGAGTGCTTGCTGCGGCTTTGGACCGGCTCGGTGGTGCGCACGTCGGCGCGTGTGGAGGGTGGTCGGCGGCAGGCCGACGTCGTTTTGCGTACGGCGGCCATACGGGGCCAGTCGTGCGCGGATTTTTCTTTTTTTCCTTTTTTTTTCAATGTACAGTGCAATCAACATCTACTATTTTCTGTAATCTACCGATCGACATTGTGCCGATGACTTCAATCTGCTCGCGGTAAATTATAGCGGATTTGTACCGTAGAAAATAATCTAGAAAGCGAAATCTGCGAATTTTAGAGCGATCTAGATACAAATAATTCAATCTACTAATACTTCGATGATTACCTTTCAAAGTTTCAATTCACTAGAGCGATTCATGCTGAACGTGTTGAGGAACCGTCGCTCGCGACCAATCCGATCGATTCCTCTGCATATACAAAAATAGATCAATCACAGAAGACAGAAATATTAGATTGAAAACACAGAGAGGTAGAGAGCTGATATTTTTTATTATTTTTTTCTGATTTTATATATAAAATAGATAATAGTGTTCCTTATTTATAGTCTAGTAATAAGATGTTCACTATGAAGCAGGCTTCAAAGCCAGACGGCCAGACGCAGGTTTCCTAACAGAAACACAACGCAGCGAGCCCAGCAGTCGCGAGTCTCAACCGCGCATCTCTGCCGCTGCGTGGGCGCTTTCAGCGAAATTTTCGCGTTGCATGCAACGTCCTACCTGCGTGATCCTTTACCACACGCATTTTCCCTCCTTCGCTCGACATCGGCAGATCAGAACTAGCATTTGGAATTGGGCAGTCGTCGGCGCGAGCAAGCTCTACTTGCTGCTCGTCCTGCCTTTTTCGCATCGAATGATGTAGGCTCGATTAGTTGTTCGGTTGAGGAGTAGCACGGGCTTCGGGTTAAACGCAAAGAGATTTGGTGACGAAGAGGTGGTAGTACTTGCTGCCATTCTTGCATGTTGAGACAAGCATTGTTCTTCCGGGCCCAGCGCACGGCGGTACTGATCGAGAACGAAAAGCGAGGTCTGCGCTGCCGTTCATGGTCCAGCAAGCGGTTGTATATGATACGGGTTGATTTGTTTGTTGTTGCCAAGTAGAGCATCTTTCGGTTATGACATGTCCTGCGTGTATGATATACTCATCTCTTCCAAGAAAGAAGGAAGAAAATCTAATCCGTCTAACGCGTGTATAGAATGTGGGGAAATGTTTGTGTGTGTCGATAAGTTTGGAAGTTTCGAGTTGCGACCAAGTAGGTCATATGTCTGCAAAAACGCTAAAAGCCTAATTAAATTCCACATCCGGTATCTCGCACGGTGTACAACGGCTTGACACGATCGATGCAGCAGGAATCCGAAAAACAACGTGTCGTTAGGTTGAGCTGAAATAAACTAATTTAAAATTAAAACTACATGACGTAACTAAATTTAAAATATTTTAAAAATAAAAAATAAGTTAAACTATTACAAACAATATAAATAAATACGAAAAAAAATAACCGAACGCTACTCGCTCTCGGCGGCTGCCTGCCCCCGCCCGGCCGGCGGACGTTCGGCGCGCGCGCGCGTTGCTAGCTGCGATCTCATGCCGAAGTTGCTGCCCAGTTTGCGCCGTCGCGCGCGCGGATGCCCGGGCGGCGCCCGGCGGTGGGTGTCTCCACGGTCCACGGAAACTTGGGCGCTCGCGAGCGCTCCCGGTCGGGTGCTGTCCGGCGGAATCAGATTGCAACTGTCTAGCTAGGCTTGTAGGGATCGACTA
Organism: Bonia amplexicaulis; assembly: GCA_036346245.1. NCBI lineage: Eukaryota > Viridiplantae > Streptophyta > Magnoliopsida > Poales > Poaceae > Bonia > Bonia amplexicaulis. The sequence goes on along the minus strand of CM070752.1, from coordinate 13,663,547 downwards.
TTACCACTGCTAGCACTAGATTGTACTCGCAGTCTAGTAGTACCGCCATAAAACGAACTAAAAAGAAATATTATTTCCGAGTGCAAAAAAAATTGCTAACATTCCATCATTTTTAAATTTTAATTTTCCCTACACAGTTCTATAATTTTTTGCACTATCATTTCCGATTGTGTCTTTTGTATAATTTCTATACTTTATTGTGTCATTTTCAAATTCTACATATTTTTTGAGCTATTACGTTTTTTTGAAATTTTCAAACCAAACGGGCAGCCATGCTGAACGAACTAGCCGAGCCTACTGACCCACCGGGCTAAACGGGCACATGTCAGCCTGGCCCGGCACGAACCTCCTCTGGGCCATGCCTAGACCGCTGCCTTAGCCCATGGGCCAGCACGATTCAGCCCATTCAAACTGGTGGGTTAAATAGGCTGGATCTGTTCTTTGCGACTTCTAAAAGCGGTTTTTGATTTTTACTATAATACCTAACTTTCAAACAAAATATTTTCTCAACACGGGGTCTACAAGTAATTGTAATATACATTGAAAGCTCAACATCTGTACCAGCCAAAATCACAAGTAAGTATTTCTCTTTATATAATTTCTGTCACAAATAACTAAAATTAAAAAAATAAAATAAAATTTATAAACCGCAGCCCAAAAAAACTGGCCGTCTAGCGGGACGTGCCAGGCCGCGTCGCTCCCCCCATCTGGGCAGTACTTGCACTGCACGTTGGATGAAATGCCTCCGCGTCGTCCACTAAGATTCGCTCGGATCTCCCTCGATTCCCCACTCCATTTACTTCTCAGAATCCCGCAAGATTGAGGCATCTCGTCGAAATCCGGCGCTCGCCGTCCCCACCCCGGCTGGATCTCCGGGCTTGAGCCGTCTTGATGGTTCTTGGGATCCGGAGGCCGAGCAAGAGGAGTTCGCGGCGATGAGCAGCGCTGGTCTCCTACGGCCTAGTGCTCTTCTCGCAGCTCGCTGTGGCCATGGTTCCCCGCCTATTCCCCTTTTTCTCCCTCCTCGCCATGCTCCTCATTGTAGGTCAGTCCTGGCTCTCTTTGCTTTCCTGTGTCTCTTTTAGCGCAATTTTGATCTTTCTTTGGTTGCGTGTTGCGCAGGTTTGGTGTTTCTGGCTGCTATTGTGGTGGGCAGAGTTCATGGGTGTTTCCCTCAGCATCCAAAATTTTTGACAAAAAAACTAGCATATACAAGATGTTATACATATATATACTAGTTACAGATTTGTACGTTGCAACGGAGTCATAAAAATAGTGAGATAAAACTTACTACCTGACCAACTTCCCACATCAAACATTGGAGAGCAAGCGACAGAGAGAGAAGGATGACCAGAATGCGCGAGGAGATGGGAAAATGGAGAGGGTGGACGGTTGTATCCTGAGAGAGAAGGAGAGAGACAAATGGTCCAGATCAAATCGGATAAAGAGAGGAGAGGAGAATGCACTGGAGACCAAATTAGCTATATTTATACCCCATCAGCCCAAACCAGCACTAGCCCCTGAGCCCCGAACTCCGCCGCCACCTTGCGGCGCTGGCACACGCGCTCCGAGCCTCCGACTCCAGTTGCCGCTCCATGCCTGCGCCGCGCCGCGGTCTCCACTCCTCTCCCGCCACGGCGAACTCCAGCTCGAGCTCTGACTGGCGCCTTCTCCCGTTCTCTGTCGTGGCTTCGGCTTTGCTATCGTTTCGCAAGTCCGAATCCAACAGGCAACAGCAATGTTCTCCGATCTCCTGTGCTACGATTTCGATCTCGTGGTAACGCCCTCTGCTTATCTGCTAGTGTACTGCAATTCTGTAAAGCTAATTGCGAATTGCGATGGTCAGCAATGACATGTTTGTAATGGGAAAAAAAGACAGATTTTTAGTAAGCACAGAATCAAGATCTGTGATGAGAAAGAACAAGTTGTTTGCTCAAATGTCCAGGTGGCTTAGTTTTGGAAGCCTTCGTATTTAGTAAGCACAGAATCAAGATCTGTGATGAGAAAGAAGAATGCATTAAACAACAGCATAGGGCCATCTCTCTGTTTTAATTGATTGAACAGCTTATTAGTTTGCTGCATAGGACGTGTGCTACTTTGAAGACTATAGCAGTTAGTTATTCTTGTGTACAGGGCATAAGTACATTTTAGAGCATCATTAGCTGATGGTAATTTGGGAGATTGTAGCTAGCAGTTTGCCATGGTAATTTGAGAGAGAACGATGTCGTGCACTTGATCATTCATTTTCCAATTCCTTGTATTCTGACTATGCAATTGGGTACGTATGTGTTTCTTTAGTGTTCACTAAGAGATTTCTAAATGGTCACATGAGCAGCCTACCACAATTTCGCTTGTATCTGTTAAAGGTATTAGAGTACAAAGGAATATTATAGGAGAATATATTGATTTTTTCGCCTGTATCTGTTAAAGGTATTAGAGTACAAAGGAATATTATAGGGAATATACTGATTTCTATTCTATCTCTCACAAAAAATAACTAAAAACTGACTAAAAGAAATCAACAGTAGAAAACAAAATATCTCACTCCCTCAAAATTCCTCCCCTCTCTCTCTCTCTTCACACCCCTCCCTCACACCCGCTCGCTGCGCACTCGCCTCACTCTTTCTCCTCACGCTCTCCTTCTCCCGTGACTCCCTCCTCGTGGCGCCGCGGGTGGTGGCCGATGACCTGGCGGGCGACGCGCGGCCGGTGGCCTTCCGTGGACGTCGTGGGCGGCGCTGGCGTGGAACCAGACCGATCTCGGGCGTGTGCTCGTGGACGCGGGTCACTGCGAGGGCGACGCGTGGCGATGTTTGTTGTCGGGGCGTGGCTGGCCGTGGAGGTGCCGCAGCTCGAGTGGAAGGTACCGGGCGCAGAGCGGCGGCGATGGCGAAGGGCGCCGAATCCGGCGGCGGGATGCCGGATCCGGCAGAGAGGCCGGATCGGCGGGCGCGCGAGAGCGGCCGGATCGACGGATAAGGGCTAGCCCGGCAGAGGAGGCGAGATCCGTGACCCAAGATCCACCGGCGTGGGAGCCGCTGCAAGTGACGGCAGGCGATGGCTGGCGCGGCGACGATCGCCGGAGGCGCTGGTGGTCGGATCCGTGGAGGCGGCCGGATCCGACGGATCCGGCGAGGAGCGGGTGGATCCGGGCAGAAGAGATGGCGACCACGGCGGCCGCGAGTGATCCTCGGCGGAAGATCTCACGGCGACGGCGGCGAGCCGGAGACGAGGAGGCGGCGGGTCAGCGCAGCCCAACAAGGTGGCCGCCCCCGGGAGAGTAGATCGATCCTCCCGGGGCAGCAACAACGGAAGTAGATCGAGGTTAGGGTTTTAACCTAAACTCTGATACCATGTTATGAATATTGTGTGTATATTGAAGAGACCTAATTGGCAATACATATAGGGAGTACAAAGAGATATTACAGGGGAATATGCCGATTCATATTCTATCTCTAATACCCTTAACAATGACTACATTTGTATTGTTGTGCCTATACCAAACGTTCTACTTAAAACTGCTTACCACCAATTTTGTTTCTCATATATCATTTGTACCCATTTTGTTGCTCCCTTGGCGGGTTGTGTTCGTGATATGGCACATATATTGCATCTGCTTCAACATCAAGATGGATGAGTGGGTAATGTCAAATTTCCCATGCTTTGGACTCTTTCTTCATCAATGCAGGTCGTCTTCTCGTTTGCTATTTCTTATAGCTAAGAGGTGAGATTTTCCAGATAAACTGGAAGGAATATCCTGATTTCCAGATGAAGAAACAGCCTCAATCAGGTGCTTTACCTGTATACATATTATGGCTGAGCACACAGTTCCTCTAGTGGTTTTTTAATATGATTCATCCATGCCCATTTTCCCCTCACATGCAGATTCTGAAGTAAGTTTGTGAATCCATATGACAAAGGCGTGCTTTGTAACATTAGGGAGTTTCTGAAGCCGAAATGATACAAAGCCAATGTTGAGTACAAACTACAAAGACCTGACCTGATGGGAAAGTCTAAACGTGGGAGATGTAAAATGCGCCGAGACTGGAGAACACCCAGGATTCTGGAAGATTGTTTTTCTTGTTACTGCAACATTGACTGGGATCGTTGTTGTGATCATCATTTGGACTCTGGTGGCTTGCTTAATATGCGATTAACATTCTTTGAAAACTTTCTGTCATCCATAAATCATCAACTTGACCGTGAATGGAGAGAGAGACCGAGAGGGTGAGAAGATGGAGAGGGTGACGAGATCAGGAGCAACAATGGCGACAGAAGAGGCCCGATACGTTCTTGGTGGAGGTGACCTCGATGGAGGCGACAAAGGATGATGAGGTGAACAAGGGCAATTGGAATGGGGTGGTGGCGGGGCTATCGAAGTTCGGGAGGATGGGGAGTTCATTTTCGTGGTTGACAGTGGCGCAGGAGGTGCTGAGGAGGTTGGCCATAGTGACGGCCATGCTAGGATGGTGGCACTCGGCGGCGGTGCTCCACGGAAGATGAGGAGGAAGGTGGTAGTGGGTTTTCAACGTACTGAGGTGGTCGCAATTACTCAGGCGGTAAAATCGAAGAAACCTTGGATTGCGAGATCGACATGTGAGATGACCTATCACAAATATGGCCATGGCGCGGTGCTCCACTAGGGAGCTTCGGTGATGTGGAAGAAGAAAGAAGGGGGTGTGGGCATCACATGGGAGTAAGGAAGGTTGGGGAGAACTCAATTTGGCAGAAGATGAACCATAGTAGCGAATTTTAGACAATTGAGAAAAGGGGGAATCAACGGCACTAGAGATCACCTCATCGGTAATGGTGAGGCAATGGAGAAAGAAGTGAGATGGAGGAGAGGAGAAGGCGTCGCATGCTAAAAAGTCACTCCGATGGCCACAGAAGCCCTGGACAGCAACGATGCAAGAAACAACGCGCGACAGTTGTGTGTCGGGCGTGCTCAGGAATATGGTGAAACGGACGTCTCCAGCTCAGCGGCTCTGCTACTCCTCTTGGCGATGTCCTCTTTGATAGAGATTGAGAGAGATGAGGAAGAGAGGGCTGACATGTGGGGTAAGTTATACACATTGATGCCATGTCCGTAAAATTTGAACACATGGATACCGAGTGGACGAGGCTATGTCAGCAAGGATCTCAGTTGGTGTCACGTCATCCAAAACCATCCACAAAATCAGTTTTGGATGTAATTTATACTAGTTTTGATATTTGCAGAATAAATTCTACTCGGTTTTATAAATAAAAGACAAAAATTAGAAGAACCGAAGAGTCAAGAACACTGATGGACTTCTTTCGTTGAAACATGACCCCTCTTTACACAAAGCTGACCGAGTCTGCTAATCTGGATGGAGGTTTACTACGTCCAAGTTTCTTGCAATCATCTTCGTCGCCCCCACTAGCAATTCGCATAAGAAAAGGAGTGTGTGGCATGTGCAACGACGAGAAGTAGCTAGCTTCTCCAAGCCCAGAATGACAGTGACCTGCTGCTTATCAGGTACAGGCAGTCGCTGTCCGGAAGGAAGAGAGGTACCGTGCGCGGATAGCTATTGTTTATAGTATTATCTATAGTATTATTTTATATCATCTATAGATAATACTAAAGACGTATTCTATATTAGGTTGTCTGTAAATGTCTATAATAAATTATCTGTAAAATATAAATAATAGTGATACAATGATATGAAAGGCATGTATAACAAACTATTTTCTCTCTTTTCAACTGTCTATAGAACTACATCAACCGCATCCTCTCTTCTTTTTCTCTTTCATTTAACTCAGTAAAATTCTTATATGACATTATATCGCTCTATTGAATATACCCTTAGCAGCTACTAACTGCAAGACTGGTGGACAAGGACGTGAACACTACCATCGAGCAATGTTCCCTCAACAAGAATCTGTAGTATTGACTCGTATTAATTTCACACTGTTTTTTGGGGATTAAATTTCATCTGTTGAAGATATTAATTTTCAGGAACATTTATGTCCGAGGACAACAACTAAAATATCATTGCGGTCTGACAGGTCCAAACAGCAGATTCCATCACTTCAACGAGCAGCAAGGTAAGAATAATTCTTTTGAGTTCTATTGTAACTTGTTCCAAAGTGCATTTTCGAAACCTATACAACAACAACAAAGTCTTTTCTCTCAAACAAATTAAGATAGACTAGAAATAAAACTTTATTAAGGTTAAGGAAACGAGAGTTTTAAAATAAAACATACAATGCTAAAACTCTAAGCCGTATATCATGTCATCTGAACCAAGAGCCTAAAACATCATCACTAAACTTTCTTATATTTCTGATATGTGGATTGTTAACTTCTATACGCTTCTATCCAAAGCTAATTCTTTAAATACATTGTAATCCCTCAAGTTTGTTTTAATTGCTTACTCCTATGTTAGTCTTGGTCGACCTACCTCTTCTTACGTTTTTAGTACGTCTTAAAACTTCACTATGTACCGATGCCTCAAGAGGTCTCCATTGGAGATATTCAAACCATCTCAACCGATGTCGAACAAGCTTCTCTTCAATTGGTGCTAGCCCCACCCTATCACGTATATCCTCATTGCGGATGTGATCCCGCCTTGTGTGACTACAGATCCACCGCAACATTCTCATCTCCGCTACACTCATCTTTTGTATATATTGTCTTTTAGTCGCCCAACATTCTGCTCCATATAACATTGCAGGTCTGGTCACCGTTCTATAAAACTCACCCTTTTAACTTGTAAACTTTTGAGGGACTTTTTTATCACACAGGACACCCGATGCTTGAAGCCATTTCACCCACCCCTCTTATCATGTGACTCACGTCTTCATCAACTCGCCGTCCCCACTGTAGCATCGATTCCAAATATCGAAATGTGTCCTTTCTAGGCCCTACTTGTCCGTCCAGCCTAACATCTCCATCATCTGCCCTAGCACCGCTGAAACCACACATCATATACTCAGTTTGGATCCTACTATATCTAAAGTCCTTCGATTCTAAGATCTTTCTTGACAACTCTAAATTTCTATTGACACATATCTTACTCTCATCAACTAACACCACATCATCGGTAAAAAAACATACACCAAGGATATCTCCTTATGTCCCGCATGACCTTAACCATCACTAAGGCAAAAAAAAATATAAACTCAACGCTAATCCTTAGTATACTCTCATTTTAATAAAAAAAAGTCATTAGTATCACTACCATATATTCTCACACTACTCACATCTTTATATATATCCTTAATTAGAGTAACATATTTTATTAAGATATTTTTTTAGAGCGCTCATCACGTGACCTTTTTTTAATACTTTGTTATATTTTTTGAGCGGGCACTTTGTCAAGAGACATTCTCTAAACCGATAAACACTATATGAAGATTCTATTTTTGCTCTCGGTTCCCTCTCCCTCACCTGTCGTATCAAGACCATTTCCGAAACCAATCGTGTAAAAAAAGTTATAATTGATTAAAGCCACCTACCTTAACATCCTTAATGACAACTAGCTTGCAAACTTCTCCGACAAACAAGGTGATCTAGATCTGAGAAACAGAGCATTTTTCATCGCAGCAGCTATATCATAGATGTGACATGCAGTACCACTGAGTCAGGTATATCAACACCACCACAACGTTGACAATGCATCATCGAGTGACCGACAACATGCAAAAAATTGTATCAACAGTATGAAAGAACATCAGCAGAGATTATGTAATCAACTATAGCCACCCTTAGATGCCGCATTTGGTTCCAAGCAAATAGAATTACATATGAGACCAAAAGGTTTGATCCAGAGACAGGGGAACAACAATTGATGCTGGACACAACCCCAAGGCTAGGGAGTAAGATCACAATACAGAACAAAATTCACAGCAACTGTAGGATGAACAAAGAATAGCTCAGTAAGTGGGGTAGTAATACCCAGCATTTGCAGTGTAAGCCATCGGCATGGGGTTTGCGTTGTATGCCACAGGCATCCCGTATGGCATGGCTGGGTTTGGAGCGAAGCCATTGTTGTAGGCCCGATCAAGCTTGGTCAAGCTCGATTGCCCCTGCATGCCGTCCCTCTGGTACTGCTGCCACATCATCTGCTCTTGTGTCAAGAACTGCTGCTTCTTCTCCATCTCCGCCATCTGCACGTAGGGCGGTGGTGGGAAGCTAAGGGATGCCGCGAATGGGTCACCACCAACATTCTGCATTGAGCCGTCTGGAGCCGGCAGAGCCAGCACCTGTGTTTTCTGTCCAGGCGCGGGTAGGGCGACGCTGCTGGCGCTCCCAGTGGTCACCTGTGCATTGACATGCTGGCGCACAGCACCCTGGTCATACATACCATTCAGTAGCAGTGGGTCCATACCGCCTGTCATTGTAGCCTTCTGCTTGGACAAGTTGCTAGCCGTCTCCACAAGGGCGAGTTCCCAATCGGCTTTCCCAGGCTCAGCTGCAGGTGTCTGCCACGCGGAAGTCACCTCGTTGCCACCGTTCGAAGGGAAGGCCTCCCATGACCCATTGCCCCCACCAGCAGCAGGTGGCCCCTGGAAGAGAGCCAGAGCAAGCCTGTTACCTTGCTCGTCTGCAGTCACAGTATCTTCTCTAAGATCCACCAAATCACCCTGGGGCTGCGGCGGGGGCTCTGGCTTCACCTCTTCCTCCACCTTCTCAGGTTCAGGCTCCTTATAATCCTCTGGTGCCGGAAGTGCCTTGATGCTGTTCATATCTGGCTCAGGTTCTTCCTCCTTGACAGGCTCAGGCTCAGGCTCTTGTGGCGGGCTCTTGGGCCGCTTTGCCCGGTCCCTCATAAATTCCTCCAACGTCTCCAGCAACTTATCAGTGACACGCTGCACCTCTGGGTACTCTGATGACCTCGCCACCCCAGTATCCTTGCACCAAGCATAGAATGTGCAAAGCTCATCAATCTGTTTTGCGGCACTGGCATATGCCTCAAAGGCCTTCACACACTCAGCATATTCCATGTCAAAGAACCTGTCCAGCAGCACCGCGAGCACCTCACAGATATCAGCATAGAGCTGGAAGCTCTCCCTCACAATCTGATACAGCGCAACCAGCACCATCATGCTGTGCTTCGCGCCACCAGTAGGGCGGCAGGCAAGGAACCTGTCGAGCAGCTGCTGCAGGTGGTGCATGCGGGCAAGGACTCGCTCCGGCTTCATATCCCTCACAGGGGTCGGTGGCCTCTTGTCATCAGTGTTGCTGCCGTTTCTCTCGCGGTAGTCATCGTAACCACCATACCCGTGCCCACTCCCCGGGGGAGAGGAGTACGAGGGTGACCGGCGGCCATACGGATCGGGCGAGCCCCAGCGGTCACGCGGCGATGGGCCGTTGGCACTGGAGCTCGCGTTGGCGTTGGGGCCCTGCTTGCGCTCGTGGAGGGAGAACTCAAGGCGCTGGTCGAGGTACAGGGCGTAGGTGCGGACGAAGGCGGAGTGGTCCCACGACCCGGAGTGCGCCTCGTCACGGAAGTCGGAGAGGTTGAGGAGACGGGTGCCGCGGCGCGTGGCGTGGAGGAGCTCGCGGTGGAAGGACGGGTTGCCGTCGGCCAGGAGGCGGTGCACCAGCATGAGCGACTTGAGCGCGACGACGTAATCGCGGGTGCGGGAGAGCCTGCGGGAGCACCCTGCCACGGCGGCGGCGACGTGGGCGCGGGATCCGGAGGTGAGGTGGAGGATCTCGCGGATGTGGCGCTCCTCCGCCGGCTCCTCGTCGTGGCTGGTGGCCTTGACGATGAGCACGTCGATTTCCGGCGCGATGTTGCTGGTGACCTTGGCGAGGCCGATGCTGGTCTGGTCCTTCACCGCCCCCAGCGCCTTCCGGATCGTGCTCGACGACATCTCTGCCGCCTCGGCCTCCGCCTCCTCCTCGCTAACCAACCGCAGCAGCAGCCGCCGCCTCTTGCTCGATTTAGATCTGAACAGAACAAGCACTACATGAGTCTCGCAGATATTTCTCTCCCTGTTTGCTCTTAGAAGCCGCGAGAAATCAGTGCTTTGTTTCATCAAAACCAAACGCAGGTCCCTAAAATTTCGCGGGTTTCTTTTATTGGGAAACACGTCAAGGTATCCGCCGAGCTCGAGATCTGCGGAGCCGGGCAGCGAGATCTCAATTGCTGAATCTACCAAATACGGATGGAGTGGATAAAATGATAGATACAAGATGCTCATCATCATCAAGAGGCTAGCTAGCTAATTCGAGCAGAAGCAGCTGCCGCGTAGCTAGCAACGGAATTATCTCCGGCTTTTTTGGAAGCAAGCGCAGATCTAGCGAGCAAGATCCAAACAAAGGATTACCTTTGCGGCAGCGGCAGATCTGGGTGCGCAGCTCGAGATCCGGGCGGTGGCTGGCGCGGGAGGCAGGACCAGCTCAGATCCGAGAGCCTCTCGCCCTCTAGCTTCCTCCGCTGGGGGCTCGGGGATTTGACTGGGGGTTGGAGGCGGCGGTCCGCGGAGGCGAGACGAGGCGAGGCGAGCAAGAGGAATACCGCGAAGGGGGAAGGAAATGCTGTGTGTGGTGGTATGTCTTGGTGTTTTTCGGGTGTCTGGTGCTTGGCTGTTTTCGGATTTTTTTTATTCTGGGAGCGGAAGGAAGGCAAGCTTCGCGTAGCTTCGGGGCGGTTTAATTGTTTTTTCGCTGCGCTTTTATCTGCGAATCATTAGTTCAATAAATAATAACTGCTAAAAAATCGTACTAAAAAACGGACTGAAAAACTAAATATAACTGACGCGGCCCGTTTGCTCCGGTTCCCTGCTGCCTTACCCTCGGTGCGCCGCGCTTTTTTTCACCCTTGTTTAGGGTCTGTTCTTTTTAACTTTTAAAATTTATTTTTTATTTTTTATACTGCCTAGTTTTCAAACAGAACATACTCTTTTACTCCCTCGCACTAGTATGCGAAGCAAAGTGAGATGCCATGGCACCGTGCAGGAGAGGAGATGGTTGGCTAGCACGGTGCGGTGAATAATGTGCTTTGCGAGCTACCACGCACCACTCCGCCGTAATTCTTGCGCATGAGGGCATATATAATAGTGTATTTCTTAAAGTTATTTTTAAGACTTCCACCCCCATCTAAAAACAACACTAGAGAATATATCCAACAATAAATTATTTTTTAATTATTTTATACTATTTTCATTATAATTTTCTACCTCAGTCTTCTTACTATTTGTATTGATTTGCTTGTTTAAATCGTCTTTTACATAAAAGATATTATATTATCTCTTCTCACTTTCTCTTCTTTATATAAAATTTTAATTATTTAATATAGCTAAACAAACAGCTGATATCATATTATCCGAGATGCCCCGAACGTGACGCCGATGGTCACTGTGCCGTTGACATTGGATTTGTGGCCGGATCGGTCCAGCTGATCCGTCACGCCGAAGATGTCCCACACCCCTATTACCGCAGTAGCAGCGCAGCACTGTCGCTGTCGTTGGGTGATTCGCAATTGGACCGACCGTGCTTATTACCTGATACAGCCTATCCGTTTCTGAACAAGGCCACAGCAGCTGCCGGGTTAATTCAACTAGCAGACACACACACAAGAATTTAATGAAATGGTTACCCTGAATTAGTCGTTGGTAGGCGTAGATACAGTATTTTCGAATGAATTTCGGAGGATTTGGACTTTTTCTATGAAATTCTTATGTTTCAAGTAGACCCTTGTTTAGAATTTAGGAGGTGTTCGGCAGTGAAGAAGCCGGTTGGCTACTCGCAGCTGTTACAATACCTAACTTTTAAATGGAGTATTTTCTCAAGATGAGGCCTACAAGTTAAATGTAGTACACGTTAAAAGTTTAATATCTATATCAGCCAAAATCGCAAGTGACTATCGATCTCTCCGTAATCAGTCTCAGTAACAACTAAAATTTAAAATTTCATTAAAAGCCATGTGTCATGACCAAAAGAACAGGCCCTTATAGTCTAATCGTGTGAACCTATTTAGTAATCACTGTTTGTAAGTTTTTTTTTTTGGTAAAATACTGCATCTTGCCAACTTTTTCCACAGTTAGTCATGCAAACCATTGACCAGGAAAAAAACTTTTGATAAGGAAAAAATCAGGTGAGTTCTTGCAATATTGCGATACGATCAATTGTAACAATGGAAAAAAAATCCATAGCCCCCATAGGCCACCTGCGTTTTCGATTTCCTCCTGTATCTTGTTTTGAAGCAAGTACAAATGATAACGAAAACCACAAAATATAGCGTTGACATGTGTCATATGAGGGTATTTACATGGTATCTTAACTTACGGGGAGTAAAGTAAATTGAAAAACATGGAGACTTGTGAGGTGTTCTATGGATTTTTCACTTCCAATAACATAAGAAGGAAGTAACCGCGTTCAATATACATAGCATGTAAAGTTGGTGTTCCGTGTAGAGGTGTTTGTATTAACTTCTATTTTTTTGTTTAAAGAAATCAGAAGTCAATATAAATACATGTCTTTTTGAAGTGCCTTCTCCACTCATTTCACTCTGTCTCCCTTCGAGTGTAAGATTGTAGATCACGGAGGTATCATGCACCCCTCTCTTTTCACTCATGTCGCACGCACGTATCTCTCCTTTATTTTTCCACCGCTCTTTTTCTTCTTCTAAAAGCTATATCTTTTAGCTACTAATATTTAATTTTAGCAAAAAATCATCAATCGTAGCCAATATAAATACCCCTATATCAGCAAGTTGGTAAAGCTAGCATCCCATTGTCCATACGAACTCGTTCTCTGTGTCATATGGGGTGTCCCCATTGTCTGTGTTGTAAAAAAATTATGGAGTCGTATTACGTTCTACAAAAAAAATTAAAAAAAGCATTCCAAGCTATTGCATTACAAACATCGGCCGAGCTATGCAAATAGGACTATGGCTGCCTGATTGCCACATGACTTAGATTCTGTTTGGAACGAGAATTTTTTTTATTCCTAGTGAAATTAAACTATTTTTTATAAAATTATAAGAAAATCTTGTAAATTTCCTATGCTCCAAACGGCACCTGGTATTTGTGTGGCTGGTAGATAGAAATTGCGGCGTTGTTGGAAGGGTGCAATCGGAGCAAATGCGAATAGATATCGTTTACCATGTAACTTATTCTATATTTTTTAAGGAGTTGGAATCGGATACGGATAATGCTAAATTCTCATTTCTCCATTTCGTATTTGCTCTATAACCCTTCGGCCGGACAAAAGTTATCTATTTGTTTCACACCTGTATATAGGACATTGTATATTAGTAGAGGTGGCAATTTCCCTCGTAGAGCATAAGATCCACGGGGAATTTGCACGTCATAGACCAGGGCTGATCTCCCCCACGAGGGAACAGAGGTGGGCCCTGCTAAGATAGTGGGGTAGGGACAAGGTCCTCCCCTCATAGGGACCTGGCAAAAATAAAAAAAATATTATAGATTATAGTTTTTTAATATAAAATATTGTATTATTTTATTGTATATTTGGACTAAAATTTAAATCTATATGTTAAAATATATAGTTTTAAAAAATATGCCTAAATAATTATAAAATAATAAATAAAGGCATGGTACTATTTTTAAAACTATTTTAGACTTTTTTAATCCCTCCGTGAGGATTCCTGTGGAGGTCGTGTCCCCGCGAGGACCGGGGACGGGAGAGGGGATTTGTAGAGATGCAATCAAAGCTAACAAAGAGAGACTAATCGTTGAGATTTCGAATGAAGAACACTCAATATTCCTTGTCTACTCAAATGCGGTAATCCACATATCTTTATTTTGTTTCTAAGTGAAGTCACAATAAATTTTCCCATACCATCTGACGTACGGACATATTTCGTTTATCATGTATCTTAATCTATATTTTTTTAGAGTCGAAGTTAGATATGGATATGTCGGATATCTATTTTTTTATTTCATATTTATTGGTCGATCGGCCACATGGAAATTATGCCTTCTGTATGCACCCCCTGGCTGTTGGGACTGAGCCTCGAGGGTAAGCCGAAGGGTGTTATGGATCCGGACAATTTGTGTCGGCCGGCCTAATGATTGATTATCTCGCTCGTTGAGATCCACCGGCCAGCGGAACTTCCTGATACAACCCGTCGGTACTCTCGGGTGGTTGTTAATTAAACACTGCTAGTAAATGGAGTAGTTACTCGTTCTCCAACAGTCCTACTAAGCATCGTTTAACTGGGGAGCAAGTATGTTGCAGATCACTGCTACACGTTGACATAGACAGACAGGGTGAAGGCAAATCTTGAGAGATCGAGTCAACTGAGGTGGTGATTGGTTCGGCTGAAAGCTGAAAGCTTATAGCTGAAAACACTGTAGGTGATTGAAAAAACACTGTAGCTGTGAGAGACTTATTTAACATAATTAAATTTAAAAAAAAATTAAAAAAATATAAAAAATATGTTAGCCCATCACAAATAACGCAAACGAATACAAGAAAAAAAGAACCGACAAAAAAGCTCAAAAAAATCAAAAATTCAAAAAAAGATGAAATTATAAATAGTGTAAAAATAAACTTAAGTCATATTGAACGCTGAACCACACTAACCCAATCACTGTGGTCACCTCGCCACCACGGTATACAGCTCATCAACGTGGAGCGTTTAGTTAAGCACGGCTACCAGTAGTTCCTCTTGATTTATCCGGAGCAATAGACAAGTTCTTTTTTCAGACAGTTGGCTTGCGATATGCCACAGCTAAGCACGGCTGGGCCTTTGCGTTTCTGTGCTGTACCTAGGCTGCAAAGATGGACTCCGTGTGTGATGCGTAGTACTCGTAGATGGCTGGCGTCTGGATGGCCACAGCCTACCGCTTCCATGGACGCGAGAGGAGAGGACGCTAATCTATCTGCACCAAGCGCGGCTGATGTGGTCGACCGTCGCTGTAATCAGCTGTAGGGTTATGTTATTTATCTCCGAAGCTGACAGTTTTTAGTTTTTACTATAGTATCTAACTTTTAAACGGAGTATTTTTTCAAAACGGAGTCTACAAATTAAACGATGTATACATTAAAAGCCTAACATATGTACCATTCAAAATCGTAAGTGAGTATCCATCTCTACGTAATCTGTACCGTAAATAGACAAAATTTAAAAATTTCAGTCAAAAACCATAAGCCGCAGCCGTTGCCAAACATGCCCGCAGGCAGCTCCCGTTCTTACATTTTATAAGCCGGCACGAGCTGCCTTCAGCAACCTGCTCCTGTTAGCATGGCAGCGTCCCATGGAAAACGAGTGCCGCACATCTCGATCTTCAATTCAATGCGTGGAGTTCATTCGCGCTCACATAGCGTTAGCCCTGTTGGATTAATTGGCTTTTGGCCCATTTAATTTAGCAATTAATCAAATGAAATTCTTAGGCCCACATGGGAAAACTGTTTAGTACCATATGGAGAATTGAATGGGAGTTACACCACTTTAAAAGGTGGAACGTGGTAACCCCTTGTGAAGTTGGAGAGCCACACGGCGCCGCTCGCCGCTTTCGCCACGCCACGCCGAGCCGAGCCGCGCCGCGTTGCGCGTCGAGCCGCGTCGAGCCGAGGGTAATGGCTGCAGATTATTCGCCCTTCGCTTTTGCCGTTACAGAGCGCCTTCGCTTTTGATTCACGAGCGCCTCTTCATTTCTTTTCCATACGAAGGATATATAAAGATCGCCTGCTTTTGTTGTCGCTATCGCAATCTCCGGCCCGAACCTTGCGCGAAGGCTCGGGCGAGTAGGCCTCCGAAACTCCGTCCGTCTGAGTACCTGCACGGGTAGACGGGCGATCAAGTTTTTGGGGAGCGCATTGGCGCGACTACTCATTCTGTGACTTCGTCTTCATCACGGTGGTGAATCGCCGCGACATCGCATCGCGAACATCTTCCTGCATCACGCCTCGTCCTGCATCAAGTCTCGATCGACTACATCGAATAGGCCATCATGTCGACTGATGGTAACGGCGCATCTGGTGTCACCGACACCGCCCCGCCCGAGGGTATAACTCGAACTCTTCTCTCGATGTATTCATTTACGTACCGTGAATATGTTAATAGGTGATGCTGTTAGCTTGTTCATTAGCGAATATGAATACATGATTGTTGAATCACTCATGCTCTTGTATGTCATGTTATATATGCTTAATTTCTGGATTAAAATATGCCGAAAATTGACTATATATCCAACAATCCAAAAACTTGATAGGTCTTTTTCGGTAGTTGGCTTTGCGTCGTCGCTAAGCCGCACCCTCCGTTTGATGGTTCCAATTTTAAGAGATGGCGTGCACGTGCGATCCTGTGGTTTACTGCCATGGAATGTTTTCATGTTGCACAAGGCAAGCCCACGAGCCTCTATCTCACGAGGACGAACGCAAGTTCAATTTAGCGGATAACTTGTTTCGAGTGCACTTGTCAACATACTAGCGAGATAACATTGTGGATGTGTACATGCATTTGCCTACGGGCAAAGAGATGTGGGATGCACTTGAGGCCAAGTTCGGAGTTTCCGATGTCTTGGCGATGAATCGTATGTCATGGAGCGGTTCTATGACTACAAGATGGTCGATGACCGCTCGTAGTAGAACAAGCTCATGAGATTCGTGCCGGCAAAGGAGCTTGAGAATAATAAGTGCGAGTTACGGACAAGTTTGTGGCTGGCGGTATTATCGCCAAGTTACCACCTTCTTGGTCATATTTTGCTACCTCTCTAAAACACAAGAGGCAGGAGTTCAGTGTTACTGATCTCATTGGAACTCTTGGTGTTGAAGAGAAGGCGAGGGCAAAAGATACTCGTGGCAAGAAAGTTGTCACGAGGGAGGTTCTAGTGCCAATTTGGTGCGTAAGAAGAACCCTCGTCGCCTACAATAAGAAGAAAAATAAGCCTTTGTCAAGCCAAAGACTACCACCGAGTTTAAGAAGAAAGGCAAAGGAAAGGGCACCGCTTTGTGTGCGGTGATTCCGCCATTGGGCTAAGGATTGTCCAGACCGCAAGGATAAGCAGAAGAAATCAGCCAACATGATTATTAGTGATGCTGGAGGAACATCGGGGTACGGTAATTATTTACCTACAGTTCTTTCGGTTTGTCAATCACCTGAGTGGTGGATTGACACTGGTGCTAATATTCATGTGTGTGCTGATATTTCCTTGTTTTCATCTTATCAGGTCTGTCGAGGTTCCTCCTTGTTGATGGGGAACGGATCACATGCAGCTGTTCATGGTGTTGGTACGGTCGATCGAAGTTTACTTGGAAAGACCGCAAACAAGAACGTGCAAGATGTCCCCTCAATAAAGAAGAATTGTCACGGATCTCACTGTGTAGAGATGGTTTTAAGCTTACATTCGAGTCCAATAAATGTGTTGTATCTAAGTATGGAACATTTGTTGGTAAAGGTTATGAAAGCGGAGGCTTATTTCGTTTCTCTTTGATAGATTCCTATAATAAAGTTGTGAACCATGTGTGTAACGATGATGATGAATCCAATGTTTGGCATTCACGACTTTGTCATGTTAACTTTGGGTGTATGACGTGCTTAGCTAATATGAGTTTAATCCCGAAATTCACTTTGGTCAAAGGTTCTAAGTGCCATGCGTGTGTTCAATCGAAACAACCTCGCAAGCCTCACAAGGCAAAGAAAAGAGGCGAGGAATTTGGCACCGTTAGAACTCATTCATTCCGATTTGTGCGAGATGAATGGCGTATTGACTAAAGGTGGAAAGAAATATTTCATGACGCTTATAGATGATTGCACTAGATTTTGCTATGTGTACTTATTGAAAACAAAAGATGAAGCATTTAATTATTTTAAGATCTATAAAGTCGAGGTAGAAAACCAACTTGAAAGAAAAATCAAGCGGTAAGGTCCGATCGTGGGGAGAGTATTTTTCAAATGAGTTTACTTCATTTTGTGAGGAACATGGAATTATTCATGAGAGGACGCCCCTATTCTCCGAATCAAACGGGTTGCCGAAAGAAAGAACCGCACTCTAACCGATTTGGTTAACGCCATGTTAGACATCGCGGGACTTTCTAAGGAATGGTGGGTGAGGCTTTATTGATGCGTGTCATGTCCTCGAATAGAGTTCCTACAAAGAACAAAGAAGTAACACCATTCGAGGAATGGGAAAAGAAGAAGTTGACTCTCTCATACTTGCAAGACTGGGGATGTTTGGCCAAAGTTAACGTGCCAATTGTCAAGAAGCGTAAACTTGGACCAAAACCGTAGATTGTGTATTTCTTGGTTATGCTATGCACGCGTGGGTTATAGGTTCTTAATTATAAAACTGAGTACCGACGTGCGTGTTGGTACAATCATAGAGTCCAGAGATGCTACATTTTTGAGAATGAATTTCCTATGAAAAGTGATGTACCTAGCTCATCTAGTCAAGAACCTATAATTTCCTTGATTCTTTTGTGCCGATAGAACATGTTGAACAAATGCCTATGGAAAATCTCGAGGAGGATAACAATGAAGTTACTCGAAGAGTAAGAGATGAGGATTGCAAAATCCTTTGGTGATGATTTCATTGTATACCTCGTGGATGACACTCCAAGAACCATTGAAGAGGCATATTCTTCTCCTGACTCCGACTACTGGAAGGAAGCAGTACGAAGTGAGATAGATTCTATTATGTCTAATGGAACTTGGGAGGTTGTTGACCGTCCTTATGGGTGTAAACCTGTAGGATGTAAATGGGTTTTCAAGAAAAGCTTAGGCCCGATGGTACAATTGAAAAGTACAAGGCAAGGCTTGTGGCCAAGGGTTATACTCGTAAAGAAGGCGAGGACTTCTTTGATACTTACTCACCGGTTGCTGCTTGACCACAATTCGAGTACTACTTGCCCTGTCGCCTCTCATGGTCTTCTCGTTCATCAAATGGACGTTAAGACGCCTTTCCTAAATGGAGAGTTGGAGGAGGAAATTTATATGGATCACCAGACGGTTTTGTGGTAGAAGGTCAAGAAAGAAAGGTGTGCAAGTTGTTAAAATCTTTGTATGGCCTAAAGCAAGCACCTAAACAATGGCATGAGAAGTTCGACAAAACATTGACATCTGCGGCTTTCTTTGTGAATGAAGCCGACAAATGTGTGTACTATCGCTATGGTGGGGAGAAGGAGTGATCTTGTGCTTGTATGTTGATGACATATCGATTTTTGGGACCAATCTCAATGTGATTGAGGAGGTCAAGGACTTCTCGTCCAAGAGTTTTGAAATGAAAGATTTGGGAGTGGCGATGTGATTCTTAACATTAAGCTACCGAGAGGAGGTGATGGTGGGGTTACACTTGTGCAATCCCACTATGTGGAGAAGGTCTTGAGTCGCTTTGGTTATAGTGATCGCAAGCTCGCTTCTACTCCTTATGATCCTAGTGTGTTATTGAGGAAAACCAAGAATAACAAGGATCAATTGAGATACTCCCAGATTATTGGCTCATTAATGTATTTAGCTAGTGCTACGAGGCCCGACATCTCGCTTGTTGTGAGCAAGCTAAGCCGATTTGTTTCAAACCGGAGATGATCATTGGCGTGCTCTTGAGAGAGTGATGCGCTATCTAAAGACAACCATGAGTTATGTCATTCACTATGCCGGGTACCCAAAGGTACCGGAGGGCTCTGATGATTCAAATTGGATCTCGATGTCGATGAGATAAAAGCCACGAGTGGATATGTGTTCACACTTGGAGGTGGTCTTGTTTCGAAGTCTTGCAAGCGCACCATCTTAACGAGGTCAACAATGGAAGCGTAACTCACAAGATTAGATCACGCCACCGTTGAGGCCGAGTGGCTTCGTGAACTCCTTATGGATTTGCGGTAGTTGAAAACCGATACCGGCTATCCCGATGAACCGTGATAATCGATTGTAATTATCAAGGTGAACAGTTCTAAGGACAATATGAAGTCATCTAGGCATGTTAAGAGGCGGTTGAAGTCCGCCGAAAGTCGAAAAACTCGGAGTGATAGCACCGGACTATGTCCGCATCGCTAAGAATCGCGCACCAATTTACAAAGGGTTTATCACGTAATGTGATAGATAGTGCATCGAGTGAGATAGGCTCGAGACCCACGTGAGTCATACCACGTAGTAACATGTTCTATGTGATCGGAGATCCCGTGAAGTAGAATGGTGAAACAAGCTGTTGGTTGACTGGGAGGAGAGACCTTTACAGGGCTCATTTCTTCAATGATGCGCTTCTTTCCTATTCTGTATGGCAGGTTGGTTTTACCTTAATGTGATCCGAGTGGCTTATTTAAAGCGTAGATGTCGGCCTACTGTGACATCTTCAAAGGAACACACCTATATGAGTTCGATCGCCGGTCACGCCTATGAGATTTGGGTGATCTCTAGATACTCATGAATAGGCTTGGAGTATGACTTATACGCCCAACCGTAGGGGATGCTTTAGGCGACCTAGTACTAGTAAAGAAATCGGGTAAAGCTTGTTCACACAAACTGTCAATTCAAGGCATAGTCCATTGTTCAGTTGTGGATGAGTGTAACTCCTTTCCTAGGTGGATGTTCAACTTAACAGTCTCCATCGAAACACTGGTATATCAAACAACAGCAGAACTGAGAGCAGTTCCCGTGTGCCTTGAAATTTGGTGGGGATTGTTGGATTAATTGGGTTTTGGCCCATTTAATTTAGCAATTAATCAAATGAAATTCCTAGGCCCACATGGGAAAACTGTTTAGTACCATATGGAGAATTGAATGGGAGTTACACCACTTTAAAAGGTGGAACGTGGTAACCCCCTTGTGAAGTTGGAGAGAGCCAATACGCGCGCTGGCCGCCGCTGCCGCCGCCGCCACGCCGAGCCGAGCCGAGCCGCAAAGGCTTGCCGTGCCGCGCCGCGTCGCATCGCATCGCGCGGTGCGGTGCGGTGCGGTGCGGTGCGCGCGCGTGCGATGTGTGCGTGTGCGTGCGCAAGACGCGCGAAGCGCACGCAGCGTGTCGGGTGCGGCGCGTTTTCTTTATCTATTCGAAAATCGAAACGCACCGACTCGCGAGAAATAGCATTAACGAATGGATGGCGCGACACGCGAGCGCACGCAGCGTGTCGGTGCGGCGCGTTTTCTTTATCTATTGGAAAATCGAAACGCACCGACCGCAAAGAAATAGCATTAACGAATGGATGGCGAACGATGCGATTCTGAGTGGGTTATGACCGCAGCTATTCTCGGGTAATGGCCGCAGTTATTCGCCCTTCGCTTTTGTTATTGCAGCGCCTTCGCTTTTGCGATTCTGACGGCTCTTCATTTCTTTTCGATACGAAGGATATATAAAGATCGCCTGCTTTTGTTCTTTGTTATCGCAATCTCCGGTCCAGAACCTTGCGCGCAGAAGGCTCTGGGCGAGTAGGCCTTCGAAACTCCGTCCGTCTGAGTACCTGCACGGGTAGACGGGCGATCAAGTTTTTGGGGAGCGCATTGGCGCGACTACTCATTCTGTGACTTCGTCTTCATCCTGGTGGTGAACTGCTCGCGATACTGCACTGCGAACATCTTCCTGCATCACGCCCGCCCCGCATCAAGTCTCGATCGACTACATCGAATAGGCCATCATGTCGACTGATGGTAACGGCGCATCTGGTGTCACCGACACTGGCCCCGCCCGAGGGTATAACCTGAACTCTTCTCTGATGTATTCATTTCTGTGCGCTGTGAATATGTTAATAGGTGATGCTGTTAGCTTGTTCATTAGCGAATATGAATACATGATTGTTGAATCACTCATGCTCTTGTATGTCATGTTATATATGCTTAATTTCTGGATTAAAATATGCCGAAAATTGACTATATATCCAACAAGCCCTATGGATGCTATCATCCCATGGAAAACGACTGTTCGGATCGGTAATATCCACAAAGAATCAGTGATAATGTTAAAATTTCTTGGTGTTTCGAAGCCTTCTGCCCCCAACTCTCTCGTAAAAAAAAGGCCGAGATTTTGCGTGGGGACGGATACGGACACTTGTAAAGGCGAGGCATCGTGTTCTTGATGAACCGGTGAAGCTAGTGGGCGAAAAGCCGACGATGGAGAGGGACCCTTGGCGCTGAATCGCCGGGAGGAATGGCATCTCTTAGCCACCAAGTAAAATGTCCACATTGGTAAGCTCCCAACTTTATCAAGAGAAAGATGTCTCGATTGATCTCTTCAAATTGCAGATTCACTCGATCCGATCAACTGTACCCTAGCAAAATCCTTAGGCAATTTGTGTAAATGAATGCCCTTTTTTTTTTGTACTAATCGAATTGTTTGCTTCTCGATCGACAACTTACTGTAAGTAAATGCAATTTGTATGCTGAAATTTCGAGGCATCCACTGACAAATGATCCACCAGGGGTGCACCGGGGCGTACAAATGATCCACTTGTGTACTGAATTTGTTTGTTGCTTGGTGTTACGAGAAATTTAAACTCCACAACAAAACTACGAATCTATTATCATTGTAGCATTATCCTTTATAAAAAAAAGAGACAGCATTATCCTGGATTTTCTTTTGGTACTACAAGTCAGGTGCTCCATTGCGACACGTAGAAAGTGGAAATAATTCGCCTCAAGAATTTTTTTTAAAAAAAATAGAATCAGACCATCATGGTCCGACACTGACACTGCAATTATTTAAACTTTATGCGGTTTTCTTTAAAGAAAATAATTTACACAAAAGCGAGCGAACCGTGATGCAATTTGTTCTACCGCTCATTATCACGGACCCCTGACAAGTGGCAGTAGACTGTTCGCTAGTCAATTGGTCTCGGTGAGTCCAAGTCAACTCGAGTAAAAATTAAAAACTGTCTCTCCTCCTACCGGATAGTGGAAACGCTTTATACGCTACGGAGAAAGCGATTAACCATTGTTAGACTAGAAAATGTGGTATGGCCTAACTTGTCCGCATTGTTAATTTGTTTCAGACGAAGTTTTTTTGCATTGCCAGCATGTTGGACGTATATCACCAGGTTAATGGAAATACGTTGTGTGCGTCTTGCACTACACTAAAGAAAACCACGCGGCAAACAGCCTATGGCTATCAAAGTTATAAAGACATGAGAAAAAAGAGAGAAAGAAGTGGAGACCTTCAGACCAATGGTGGTAAGATGTGCTGAGTTTTTAGCGGATTTAACGTTGTTTGTGACGGTATTTACAAGACTAGTCGTATGCGAAGCGTAATTGTAGAAATGACGTTTTTGCCATCCAGTGGGCGGGCGGCAGCACGGGGGAGAGGACGCGTGGCACCTGCCGCCCCGTGGGCAGATGGTAGGCGCCTGCCGCCCAACCATGGGGCGACAGGTGACTTAATCACTGCCTAAATTCGTAATTTTATATCATATTTGTTGGAATTTTTAAATATAGCAAATAAAGTCGAAAAATTACGAAATTTTATGCATAGACTCCTGACACAACTACTTCATTGTGTAATTTTTTTATAATTTTATCCCCTCTGAATATTGCTCAAAAATTCGTAAGATTTTGATATTTGTAGGAATTGTTACATATAGCAAACGAGCTTCAAAAATTATAAAATTTTATGTGGAGCCTCCCAACACAGTCGACCTAACTGTGTATTTTTTGGAAATTTTATGTGCTCCAAATTTTCCATGTTAATCGTAATTAGCGTTATGCGATGCTTAGGCATCTTTTGAAGTGCGTGACCTTTTTTCTTCGCACATATGTCGGCCCGTTGCTACTATATTTTCTTTTCCACTGCGTCCTTGCACAATTGTCACTCTGCCCGTGTCATCCCCGTCGCACGCTCCCTAGTCCGCACTGATATCGTTATGTCCGTGCCGTCCACCCTCGCCCGCTCCCTCGTCTCCATATTAGTCAGTATTATCATGTCGTTATGTCGTTTGCTATATGTAACAATTTCTACAAATATCAAAATCGTACGAATAAGATGCAATATTTAGAGGGGATAAACTTGTAAAAAAATTACACAATGAAGTCTGGTGGGCACGGTCTACACAGTAGATTTTCCATAAGTTAAATTTATGATTAAATTAACCCGAATAAATGTGAGAAATTCATACCACAAAAAATTCCCAAAAAATTACTCAATAACAATGACTGTGTCGAAAGGCTTCACATAAAATTTTGTAATTTTTCGAGCTCATTTACTATATGTAAAAACTCATACAAATATCAAGATTGTATGAAATTTTAAGCAACATTCACATTGGATAAAATTAGCCATTTAAAATTACACTGTAAAGTAAGTTGTGTCAGGAGGCTGTACATAAATTTTCGTAATTTTTGATCTCATTTAGTATATTTAAAATTCCAAACAAATACTAAATACAAAAAAATTAGGATAGGCTTAATTACCTGTCGTCTCCTCATCGAGCGGCAGTTTGCTCGCGATCCCCTCACCGAGCAAACAGATCGCCGCCATCCGGCGGCGGACGACAGCACTGCCGGCCATTGTCGTCCGGTTACCGGACGACAGAAGTGATATTTCTACAAATATGATACGTATACGGTTAGTTTTATAAATATCATACGCAACAGTGTCAAATCCAGCTGTTTCTCAGATGTGCTGCCCTGTACAAGACTAGCAGACCAATGTATAGACCATCAGAGTAATTAAACGCGTCTTTCCAACCAGAACTAGGTGTGCCATGTGAGTTGCATACGACTTTCCTCTATTCCTTTGTTTTTCGTTGGATAAACTAATCACCTCCGTACCAAATGGTTACTTCCATAACCACTCAGGACCTCCTATAAATGAAGAGTTGAGTGCGCAAATATTACTGTAGCTAACCTTTTCTTTTGTCAAATCTAGCATTTATGCGCACGAAAATTATAAATCTAATTCTATTCTTCAACTTATCGCTCTTGGAGACCACGGTCGAACCGCAGTAGCCGATGGCGGCAGCATATATGCGTGCATTTATATCACTAATTAGTACTCCGCTCAAGTAAACAACTGTATGAGTAGTTTGCACTCAAACGGGTCCAGGACAAGGCCCACTTCGCAGATGCGGCCGCAGTCCAGCGCTCGGCTCACGGGTCGGACCGTCCCACGGGAGCGGGAGTTTTCGTGCACAGCTCGTGAGGCGCGGCATAAATGCAGCGCGTCTCACTCGCACGGTGCGCTCTGGGCATTAATTTATCGAAGTGCGGCCTGTACTGCGTCGCAAGGCAACCTACCCTGCCGGAAAAGCGTGGCTCACGTGGTAAAAAATACCACCGCCGGTCGGCCACACGATGGTCGGTCGGTACCAACTTGCGATCAATTCGCACTTCGCTTTTAGATAGGGGTACCTTGTCGGAGCCAGTTGCTTACAGAGTCACAGGCATTAGGACTCGTATTTTGTTTACTAGGTTTCGTATGTACGTGCAACTTTGCGCGAGTGATGGGCCGATTTGGGCCGTTCTCCAAGCAGTGGAGCAACGTAGGCGTACAAGCTTTCTGCTTTCACCATCCGAGCTACGCTACAAACAGCGAACGCACTCTTCAGGACGAGGAGCCTGCAGCGGGCAGCAGCAGCAGCCGAGCGTCGGAATAACAGCTCCTGGGCGGCTGATCCCTGACAGCGGCACGAGGCTAGCTGGGCCCGAACCCAAGCAAACAGAGCGCCGCTCACTATTGGCGTGGCTCGCGGCGGCGGCCAACGACAGCGCGGCGCACAGCTGAGACGCCCCGCGGATGCGGCCACTGGACAGGAGGCGGCGTCGCGCGATTCGTTAGCGGCGGAGGCGGAAGCGAGGCTACGCCTACTAGGCGGGGCCCCGCGCGCGTACGCATGCGACGACTCGCCTCCTGTGGTCTTCTTCCCGCGATCACATGCGCCCGCTCCGCCGTGGGCCCCACCGTCCCCGTGGGGAGCACGGTGTCGCGCGCCCGGAAGCTTCCGCTCGCTGTTTCCTAGGCCGAGCCGCGCGGCTCATCCCGCCGGGGCGTCTGCTTTTCCTCCGCACCGTCCGATCTGGATTACACGGCGGGGATAGCCTGGGCGAGGCTGCGGTGGTTGGTTGGTGGGCCCGGCGCCCTCGGGAAACACGTCAGCCCATGTGCGGTCTAGGGGCCCATCTATAGCCCACGGCGGCTTAGTGGAGCGCCGCGGCCCGCAGGAAAATCGGAGCCAAGCTGAGAGTGAGCCGCTGGGAGAGTACGATAAGCTGCCAGGTTGTGAGTCGGCTACAACTACAGATGCACTTGCTTGGAAGGAACTAGTCTATGGTTAATAGTTTTTATCTATACTTTTTAATACCACAGTAAATGACGAAAATATCGATATAGATAGTGTACATAATTTTGTGTTCGGAAAGTCGTTAGGAGAATTCCTTTTAAGAAACCGGCTCATTTCGATGTTTGGCTTTTTTTATTTTTTGAAGAAGCCAAAAGTTAAAAACAGAAACCAAAAACCAAAAAGAATATATCCTATCTCAGCAAATTCCCAGGGGCACCGGCAAAAAGTTTGTATGATTGCAGCTACAAGATAATGTGATTGATAAATCTTCAGTGCGTCGGCAAGATACAAATAGGCAAATGATTATGTATATGCCTTTTTATTTTAAAAGTGTAACTTAGGGGCAAAAATCTAAATATAAGGACTCTTTTGTCTATAGCTAAGATCAATATTCAGTGGTGTGTAGCAGCGTCGGTTTCATACCTGCATTAGTAAGTATATATAATGATCAACATCAAGATTGCTTAGGTTCGTAGCTACCTGTGAAGTAACTACACAAAGTGGTGGCGGAACTACACAAAGTGGTGGCGGAAAGTCACTCTATTACCTGCATTGCAAAAATATTTATATTACTTAAATTGTCATCTATAAAAGAATAAATAAGCTCGATTGGAAATGTATGAATTTTTTATATTCCTATCGGAACTATTTCCTGCGAAAATCTCTACTATCTACATGGGACCTAACTTTTTTTCATCCTAGGAGGGAAAACCCCATATAGTGAAACATGTACAACATACTACTTCAATGTCCGTGCATTGCTATAGATAAAATAAATCATATTACCCCACCATACCGAGCTGCCATCATTGGGGCTCATTTGCACCACATTGTTGGCTCTGCCGTGACATTGGCCTGTTGAACTCTACCTCGGCCCACACAGTGCCTCCGCCATTATGCTTGGCCTATATCATGCCCCCGTCTCCGCTATCGTACTCAGCTTGCATCGCCATCCTTGCGTCGTTTCCCTCACGACCAAATCAATCAAACACCATAACACTATTTTTTCTCCACAATATCCAGGTTATAGTTGCGATTTGGAAGAACAAGATTTACAAAACAATTTTTTGTATTTGAATTCGGTATGTAAATAACTATGAGCAGGCTAGCAGCTACTATATTGATTACATGGTTGCTTAGATATTGCCAATCTGTTGGCATAGTTTACATCAATGCACATAAGGAAGAGGCTTGCAACTGCATAGTGCTAAATCTGTCTAAAACATACAATACATGTACATGGACACTAATGATATTGCAAACAACTAATCTTCTATGGGATAGCTTCTTGAATCGAGAAGGAAACCATCAAGAAACATGGTAAATGCATAAACAATACGACGTATACTTCGCCGAAGGCGCCCGCAGGACATCCCAAGCGAAGGCGGTGCTGCATACGACGTATACTTGGCGGGTGATGGCGTTGGGGATGTAGAAGCGAGGATGGGTAGCAAGGGAGAGCTGCATGTGTGCGTGTGGGAAGATGATGGCAAGAACAGAAGAGGACTGGTGGCCAGAAGGGTAGTGCGAGAGGAGGGCTTGAGTGAGGATGGGATCAGGGGAGCGAGGTGCAAGATGAAAACGGAGGGTCGCTACGTATCTCCGTTTTTATGTTCCATGAAGGGCGTTGGGCATAATAGCATCGGGTCCACCTGTCGGTGCACTAAGTTCTATGAAAGAAAGGGAGTGGTAGATGAACCATTATTGATGAACCATCACCATCAATTCTTTCTTTTAAGTAGTAGAGATATACTACTAGTATCGTTAAAGCACTTATGACTAGTCATGGCAACGGGCACAAACCTGCTGGGTTTTGTTATCCCAAATCTGTGCCTGTGAAAGTTGGGCAGTGCCCGCTAAAAAATCCATGCCCGTTGACGGGTGCAGATTTTGCCTGCACCCATGCCCACTGCAACGGTACCACGGTCGCCCATGCCTGACAATAGCTGTGCAGATTGCAGACAGTGCAGTGCTTAGCAAATCAATAATAAGTTCAATTTATATGCTAATATGCATGAAACAAGCAACGACAAATCCACAATGCACATCACTAGTTCACTCCATCAATTCTCAGTTCATTGTTGGGCCATACCGTATGGGGCTATGGGCTGGTTTGCTGGGAGCCTGGGTTTATAACTCCTATAGGCCGAGTTTATATTACCCATGGGTTTACGGGTTCGGGTGCTATAGGAACGTACTCAACCCGGCAGACCCGATGGGTTGGACTTTTTACCCATAAAGAGACCCATATGTTAGGAATTTGACATCCATGTCCTAATAGAGTAAAACCCACCGGGTATTGGGTTCCGGGTACTCATTGCCATCTTTACTTATGACGATATATAATATGCTTAAAAAAGGCCACATCCTTGCTTTATGGAAATCATCCTGGTGGGATGAATACAAAATAAGTGGATATTGTTCAGTACAATTCCAAAATAGATCTACTTGCTAACTATACCACATGATGCCGAATGGTTAGAAAGGCTTAAATTAGTTATCAGTTTAAGAGGGTACGACTCTTCTGAGAGTCGTTTAGAACACCCAAAAAGCCCACAGAGTTTTTTTTGGTTAAATTTAATGTGTTTGGTCTTGCACCTTATTTCTCCACAGATTGTAGCATCGAAAATTGATGAGAAATCGTTCTCTATCTTGCTCAATTAATTTGACCAAAGAAAGCGTGCTTCTATGATCGAATTTTAAATTTGATGACCTAGTCCATTCTATAACAAAGTCTTTGTGTTCTGTCAATGAAAAATTAGCAGTTATTAGTAGTATTACTGACGTAGACAACTTGCTTCCAAAAAAATTGCTACTAACAATTATTAATAGATTTTGCTGATATGATGCTTTGTAGCCAAGAAAGCACTTGCTTGCAAGTTGCACCCTCTAGTAGACGTATCACGTAGCAACCGGGTGCTATGCACCACCCAAACCCGCGGGCCCACACTTCAGCCGTTTCTGATTAGAAAAGTGCTTTAAGCCACAGAATCCAGTCTTGTCTTAGCTAAGCAGCGAGATCATGACGCGGCTGCCTTTACTTTTAACGTCCCCATCCATCCAAATTAACCGATTAAGAACACACTAATGAGCCACTAAACCAAAAGAGATCCAAATCCAAACGGTCCAGCCCAAATGCCACGCCGTCCAGTCCATGTACACCTCCAGCAGCAAGTATTCCCGAACCCACCCCATGCACCGGTGGGCATCTCCGCCCTCCATCCCTCCTCCAGATTCTCACACCCAGGGGTCCACACCTCCGGTGCACCAGCCAGGCGAGACCCGGAGCCGAGCCGAGCCGAGCCGGCGCCGAGGCGGCGGCGGCGGCTCAGGTAGGCCCTCCTTTCATCAGTGCAGAGTTCACTGACCAGTGGGACCAGTGGCCCGCATGGCAGAGCGAAGCTATTAACTAGGCGAAGCAGAGGCCACCAGCCCAACCCCTCTCGCCTACTCCAAGAATCCCCCTCTGCGCAGTCGCATATCACCACCATCCCGCGACTCCGGCCGCCGTACTACGCCCAGGCCCAAGCCTGAGCTCTAGCACCGCCACCATGGACGAGGAAGCGAAGCCCAATCCTAGAGAAGATGCCAACACCAACGCCGCCGCCTCCGCCGCCGCCACTGCAGCCGAGGCAGCCTCTCCGCCGCCGCCCTCGGGTTCGGAGTCGGCGGAGGGGGAGGCGAAGGGGGAGGAGGAGGCGGGGAATTTGGTGGAGCAGCTTGCGGAGCTGGCGGACGAGATCACGGCGATCTCGGACTTCAGGAACGCGTACCGGAGGCAGTTCTGCAACCTGTCGCGGCGGATCCGGCTGCTAGCGCCCATGCTAGAGGAGGCCAAGGAGGGGCCGCCGCTGCTGTCGGAGGCGTCGGAGGACGCGCTCCGGAAGCTCAGGGAGGCGCTCACCGGCGCCAGGGAGCTGCTCCGGCTAGGCAGCAATGGCAGCAAGATCTTCCTGGTGGGATTTCTCGCTTAAAGCTCTTTTTTTGGGCTTGTTTACGCGGTGCATCTTAAATTTCTCTTCTTTTTAATGCCTTTTGCGTTAGATAAGGATTTATCTGTGGAATTAAAGAGAGTTTTGCTTGACGAATCGGAAGGTATTTTGGTGTGCTATACTGCAGAATTAGTACTTCCCGTTGCTCACTTCTTCGTAACTTGTTGCCTTTTTGCTTAATTTTGTTAGTGTAAACCAAGCTTAACCTTAAGAATTAGCTAAGGTTGGATCAGGTTTTGGAATGCCTGGGTGTCAAATCAATGCGGGGCCAGAGCAGTTGACATTGATTAGTGGTGTTGAACAAGTCTGTCCAATACCTTAGCTTATTATCATTTTTGTTTACGTAGATGGGTGAGACTAGGACAAACCAACGCATAGTAATTGAATTCTATACCTTCTAATTTTGGTGTAACCAATACTGTTGTAGTTCCAAAGATGGTTTGTTTGAGGTCCTACTAGGTCATATATAGTAAGCTTGGTAACTGCAAGTTTCTATGAAATGTGGAGTAAAAGCTCACTGTGAATTTACTCCATATTAACCAATTATTGGATTACTGTTGCTATTTACTACAGTGATTAATTTCTATACCTGGAGTCACACAAGCCTTGCTCACAAATTGCCCCTTTGCATCAGAAAAAAGCTGATAGCACTTGTCCAGCTGTGTGTGTTTTTTGGGTGCAGGTGAAAACAATGGTTCTCAATGCTAGTAATGGATGGGAATTGTGAAGGTGCACACCAACAGGATGCAGTTTTATGGATCTGTAGCATCAGGCCCTACACAATAATAGCTTTTTACATAATCAGTTCTGTTAATTTGCGACATGGAGTAACACTGTAACAGTTGTGGAGTGAGATACGTCAACCCAGAACATAATGCTAGTACTTATGCTGGGTGCAAAACTTCTTCATTAGAAAAGTACGATAAAACTTTTGGATGTTTCATGGCAAGTATACAAGCTATGTAAGCAGTGGGTACTATAAGACGCGGTTGCAATGTTCTAAAAAGTGGTAAACAGTAAGCGAGTGATCACCCCCATCGCTTAAAACTTTTGCAGTAAGTGGGCACATATGTGGCCTTGTGAGAGGATTGCATATTTAGAAATAATAATGATAATATGATATGCACATAGTGTTATGAATTACTTTGCATGAAAATCAAGAAGAAAGCAATAACATACGTATGATTGTTAGAATGAACTAACTGCGGATGTGTTTTCCTCTACTTTTTTTTTGAACTAAGGTATTTGTCACCCCCTGCATGGGCTGGGGATCGAACCCAGGACCTCATGCTCGTGAGCCCTGCACGCAACCACCTGGAACTCATCCAGGCCCTAGTGTTTTTCTTTACTTAAATTAACAGAAGAAAATTGGAGAAAACTAATGCATGATTACATTTGTACCTAGTTTAGACTCTCATGCGGCCTCTTAAGTGCCAATCTGCTTATTCCAACTGCTTATATAAAAGCTGTGCGAGGGTACTGCTTATCACTTAAGGGGCCACTCAGACCGCTTTTCAGAACTGTGCCCAATTGTGTCTTGGGCAGTTGTTGAACCAGAGAAATTGGCGATGACAGGGGAGAAAAAGAGGGCAGGGTGGCATGCAAGCACTAAAGGTCACACCCAATTGTAGTGGAATTATACTCTTGTTTAAAACGTGCATTTAGTTCATTTTGAATTGAGCGTTAGCGATTTAAGTTTTACATATAGATGTTTATGAACAAGGATGGCAACTAGAGGTGTATGATCGACTATGTTTTTATATATAATTTAAATACATTTGAATTTTCATTTGCATTTAAAATGTTGAGCAGGATATGTCCTGTTTACTTCTTAAAATACACAACTTTATTGTACTTAGAGCATTCAGTTTCTTTACGCCCAATGTGTATCTAAGTACTGTAGTGGTGGTTTTTAGCAAGCAATGGTAGCAGCCAGAAAACAAGTATGGAAAAGGGATGTCTTAGAAAAGTGAAAGTAATTAAAGACCTTGATGGGAGAACAGCCAGAGGACTTAGGTTCACTGATTGTGTATCCAATTCTTACTATCACGTGACTGTTCGAGTGTGAGGAACACAGACAGATTCAGCAAGCAGGCATGTGGTGTCTTCTAATCTTCATGTCTTTGCTTTGGTCAGATTGGCTGCCATGCGAGATGGACCCATATCTCTTGCTCAAGGAAGGAAACCTCCAACAGGGCCTGGGCACTGTCCAAAATGCGCAGCCATGGCATTTAAGTTGTGGACTAGGATATTCCTTTTGCTGCGGGCTTGGGCCAGGATGGCAGGATGGTCACTAGGGCATCTCGGCCCTGGTTCTGCCCCTGGTCTGGTCTTGTCTTATGTATACAATAATAATACAGTGGAGCAATGGAGGACTCAGATATCTAGAAACTGTAATCAACATATCGTAACATTGATGTACAATGATCTTGTGGACTAGTTAATAAGCCAGTTTCATCATTTGTGTGTGTGTGTGTGTGTTTGGGGGGTCCTATTAATTCAGTGAACATGGTGTATTGAGTTTTTGGGCCTACACACACACATATGTGTGTGTGAAAATGATTCTATACTCTTAGGAGTATGTACTCTCACTTCTTATATAACGTTTAAATGATGTTGGTATACCTTTTTATCTTTTTATTATACTCTAATAGTGATTATAAGATATTCCAAAGTAAATTTAATGAAAAATTTCATCAAAGTATAAACCAATTTTTCAAATAAAACTAAAATGTACCCTGCTATACTGCCATAACAGCATGGGTGAAAAAGATGGAACAGTTATTGCTGGTTGAGTTTGTCATCACTGAGGTGTGCAATGTTCTTGCATTTTGTCGTTACCTTCCTTTCAGGAGTATTGATTTTGAGATGACCGAATCAAGGGTTAGGAAAAGTATGTGCTGTTTGAATTGCATGGCATGGGATAACTTTTAAACATTTTTTAGTTATTAGTACTTTGTTATTGCTTTTAGGATACAAATGACACTATGTTACTTTCTTCCGATGAGGTATATGACAGTTAATCAAGCACTTCTATATGTTTGCAATTGCACCAGTTCGTTCATGAAAAAATAGTAAGGTTGTGTAGTTGAGTGAGCCTAATGTCTCATGATACGTTTACCTTAATGAGCATTAAATATTGTCTACAGTAGATCCCCTCCAAAGCAGATCACTTCTGTGGTTAATTTTATTTTATGCTTTTGCAACTACTTTTGCACTCAATACATTTTTAAACAACAAATACACAATCATGGCCATTTTTCAATAATAAGTGTTTCTCCTGTTTGCAGGTCCTTGAGAGAGAGAAAATAATCCAGAGTTTCCAGGATATTACCGCAAGGCTTGAACAAGCCTTAGCTGGTATCTCGTTTGATGAGCTTGACATATCAGATGAAGTAAGGGAACAGGTAGACCAATATATTCTCGCCTCTCAAGTGTTTTTTCTATTTACAATAATACCATCTAAAAGTTTTTCATGCCCTGTTTGCCTTGTCTTGTTTTACAACTGGAGCTAAAACGTGCGCAATGTTGTGCAGGTTGAACTGGTGCATGCTCAGTTCAAAAGAGCTAAAGAACGATCAGATACATCTGATGATGATATCTTTAATGATTTGATGTTTGTCTATAATTCAAGCACCAGTGCTAATGTTGACCCGGATATTCTTCGAAGGTTATCTGAGAAGTTGCAGCTTGTCACCATATCTGACCTCAATCAAGAATCATTGACCTTGCATGAGATGGCTATTGGGAGGGATCCCGGTGCAGTTGTTGAGAAGATGTCAATGCTGCTGAAAAAGATCAAGGATTTTGTGCAGACTCAAAACCCTGTAATGGGCACCCCAGCAAGTACAACGGACCTTTCCCCAAAAGACAATTTGACATCACCTGTTGTTCCGGATGATTTCCGTTGCCCAATATCACTGGATTTAATGAAAGACCCAGTTATTGTGGCCACTGGGCAGGTCTCTGCTTAACTTATTTTTTGTTTCCTATCAATCTGCAGAGCTTCCATTTGGATTTCTACTCACAATGATTCTTTGAAAATGCATGTACAGACTTATGAGCGAGGTTGCATAGAAAGATGGTTGGAGGCTGGGCATGAGACCTGTCCGAAGACACAGCAGAAGCTTCCCCACAAATCTCTAACTCCAAATTATGTCCTGCGCAGCCTCATAGCTCAATGGTGTGAAGCAAATGGTATGGAGCCACCAAAACGCACTGCTCAACTTAGTAATGCACCAGCATCATGTACCGCTTCTGAGCATAGTAAAGTTATTGAGCTTCTTCAGAAACTATCATCCCAGAATCTTGTAGACCAACGTGGAGCTGCAGGTATGCTTCGTCAG
Source organism: Bonia amplexicaulis (assembly GCA_036346245.1). Lineage (NCBI taxonomy): Eukaryota > Viridiplantae > Streptophyta > Magnoliopsida > Poales > Poaceae > Bonia > Bonia amplexicaulis. Next base: position 13,629,072 of record CM070752.1, on the reverse strand, counting down.
CTTGCCAAGCGTAGTGCTGAAAATCGTGCTTGTATAGGAGATGCTGGTGCTATTCCTATTCTTGTCAGCCTGCTATCGACAACTGATGTTAGCACCCAGGAACATGTGGTTACTGCTCTCCTGAATCTTTCTATTTATGAAGAGAACAAGGCAAGAATAATTACCTCTGGAGCTGTTCCTGGAATTGTACATGTGCTGAAGAGGGGCAGCATGGAGGCTCGGGAGAATTCAGCTGCCACACTGTTCAGCCTATCACTTGTGGATGAGAACAAGGTGACAATTGGGGCTTCTGGGGCAATTCCAGCTCTCGTGCTGCTATTGAGTAATGGAAGTCAACGTGGTAAAAAGGATGCGGCAACCGCACTATTTAACCTGTGTATCTATCAGGGCAACAAGGGTAAAGCTGTTAGAGCTGGATTGGTCCCTATAATAATAGAACTTCTAACGGAAACTGAAAGTGGAATGGTGGATGAGGCCCTTGCTATATTGGCAATTCTCTCAAGCCATCCTGAGGGCAAAGCAGCTATCAGTGCTGCTGCTGCCATACCAATCCTGGTTGGAGTTATCAGAAATGGATCCTCAAGGAACAAAGAAAATGCAGCTGCTGTTCTGGTGCATCTCTGTAATGGCGAACAGCAGCAACAGCATCTTGCTGAAGCACAGGAGCAGGGCATCGTGTCCTTGCTGGAGGAGCTAGCAGAAAGTGGCACAGACAGAGGAAAGAGGAAGGCGATCCAGCTGCTTGAACGAATGAATAGGTTCCTAAAGCAGCAGAGTCAAGCCCAAGCCCAAGCAGAGGCGATTGCACAGGCTCATGCTCAGGCGCAAACCCAGGCCCAGGCTCTGGTTCAAGCTCAAGCAGAGATGCAAGTAGAGCAATCACTGCTTCCTACTTCCTCACATGTTCCTGATAGATGAGGTGATTGATCATTAGCATATTTTGTCTAGATAGTGGTTTGTTTTTGGCAGAGGCTGGCAGGTGGAAGATCGCCTGCCATTCCTAACGTGGAGGTGTGTGGTTTTTGTTGTACAATCCCAGTCAGGAAGTCCCATCAGCGCGATTTAGGGCCATGAGCGTGTTGACAAGTGAGTTTTGAGATCATGGTACTGTTAACCTGTGTTGTGTGTGTGTTGTTCGTACAATGTGTCAATGATTGATCCTCCCGGTGCCTAGTAAAGGACTAATTTGTGGCTTCCTAGGTTGATAATTTTACATGCCTGACAGATAGTTGCAGTAAAGCATCAGTTCAAGTGTTTGTTCAGCTCAATTTCCGTTCCGAATACTATCCCAGAGAGTTGCAGTAAAGCATCAGTTCAAGTGTGTTCAGCTCAATTCCGTTCCGAATACCATTTCAGAGAGTTGCTGGAGCATGGAGGGCTTTTGACATGGACTGTTCTTCACCTGTCCTGTTTCCTCCATAGATTCATATGTACACATGACTTGAAGAAATCAATGTGACGAGATCTTGAGCAATTCCGTCCGCTTGTTCTTGTAATGAATCAGCCCGGGAATACTGTAGCCAGCCCAGGCAAAGAATCTACCTCGATATCAATCAAGTCGGAGCTTCCCTGTCAGAGGGAAATTGTCCGTTTCTTCATGTTGTGTTTCCTGCTGAATCTATCTGGATGCTTGATGCATCTGACCGACACCTGCATATCCCAACACATACTGACATACACACATGTATACATACATACTACATCGTAGGCGTTGATGTGTCGTGTACACATGCACGGCTGCTGTTGCAGGGACAAGACCTGTGCGCATCATGGGCGCGGTCCATGTTGGGAATTACTCCCTAACTCTCTAGACGTGCGGCACACACCTCTTCCAGAGAGAGCTCAAACATCATCTTAATAAAGAAGATGAACACACAACAAAGAACAATAACATATATCCGAGCCTTTTTTTTTGGTGACACGCAACTCAACGTCCTTTTCTTCTCCTCTTTGTTCTCTCAAGAAAAAAAAAATCAATCCATAGTCCCTCAGCTCTTCGTACAGTTTAATTCTAGTCCCTCAAGTGCAATACCATTTAAAATCTGTCCCGAAATATCAAAACCGGTGCAAATGATGTCCTAGGCTAGTTTCGTAGGTGGTTTAGGGTGATGTGGTATCCTACTTTGCATCTAAGCCGACATGACATCCACATCACTAGGTATAGATGTGTTTGTAATATGGAGCCCACAATTCAGCTACTAAAAAGCTTCTTCTTCCCTTCTCACTCTTTCCCTTCCTTTGCTGCACACACAGCCCCGCCGCCGGCTACTTCTTCCTCTCTTGCTATGCATCCTTCGCTTGACGCCTCCAAGAACACCTCGAGCTACTCACCCTTCTCCGTGATGGTGACATGAATCTCCTACGGCCCGATGACACCCAGGCCGAGGAAATAGAGGGAGTAGAGGAGCTTAGCCGAGTGAGCATACAGAAGACGTGCACGAATGCTGCTGAGAAGAAGTGAGAAATATCCGTAAAACCATAGTATAAAAATCCAATCCTTTCACATCACTTTCTCCCGTATTTGTACTCTCCTTTTCCTCCTGTTGGACTTGATATGGCAATCAGAGAGGGGAAGGGTGAACGATACCTTCAAATCTAACCTCCCAAATGATGTTCTAAAACTTTCATTTCACTAGCCACTGAAAACTAGGAAGATCAGATTTGCTCACCAACAAAGAACTCACAAAAGCGCGGAAGCAAACATAACTCAACTCCTCTGCATTGGTTGAACTACTATGGAGAGCAGTTGGACCAGCTGAGCGGTCTGACCATCGGAGATAACCAGTCTAACCAGTCTCCGGTCGGATCGCAGGCCTAGGGCAGTTGGACCACACCCCTGTTCTTAGAACTGAGAATCAGCCCAAGCCAAAACAAAAATTGGTGCAATATTCAAAATACATATCCAAATGATTTAAAACTTTGCACACACCTTGTTGATGATCTCAGTAACCTAATCCATCTAAGGATCACATGGATCTTGACTAATGTACTAACCTTTCCTCAAGACACGCAAGGTTGCACCAAAACCGAACAAAACTTAAGAACTTGAGTTATGACTTGCTAATGGGTTGAGGATAGCCAAGGTGGCTCTAGATGAGTTCTCACATGTGATAGCAAGTAAGAACACCCAAAAATTCAAGGCTAAAATCATATAAACAAGATTTCACTAAAAGGTCTTCAAATCGAACCAAATTGGATAACCTTCAAGATCTTGCTATAGTTAGTCCATATACTGATGGAATATGATCCTCATGATGTATTTCTATCACTTATACTTTCTTGGAACCCAGCAAGATCAAGAGGGAAGAAGAGAAGGGAAAACACCAACCACAATAAATGCAAAATCAACAAGAGTAAGAACACACCATGTAGGATAAACAAAATTAATCAATTACAACTTATAGATGAATATTTTACAATCATTCCACCTTAGAGGATAGAGCTCTCACAAGAGCACTCAGCCAAAACTTCCACCACAAGGAAGTCTCTGTCTTAAACCCTAGTGAATGGATGGTTGGTTAGCCACATGCCTCTAATCCATCCCACTTATATAGATAGAGAAACTAGTGCACATCTAATCCTAATAGATATTATCCATTAGTCTCACAGAGCATAAGTCTGAACCCGCAAAGGAGCAAGCTTTCCACCCGCTTAGCCTCTTCAACGTCTCCTTGATTTAAACCGCTCTCCCAATACTCTCCAAGCGCTGCGATTTTGGTCCTATCATTATTTCTCGTACTACAACAATATACGGTGATCACAATATGTTATTGCCAATCTAATAGATTTCATACCGTTGAGAATCTACGAAAATCGCAATTGGACCAATCTGCCTACATTGCCTGCCCTTTTATTTCAAAAAAATAACAATATAAAAAAAGATTTCCTACATGTATTATCTACACTGGGTAAGGAGTTTTCAAAATATATCTCAAAATATTTTGCACCTCATTTTCAAGATTACAAAATTCGTGTAGACTCTACACATAAATAAATTTTGGACGAAAATTATTAATGTTTATAATTACAAAAAAGTTACACAAGCAAGTAAATAAGACTCCACACAAAAATCATAATTTTTAAATATCATTTCATATATCTAAAAATTATTACATTTTGGATATGCTTCCATGAATAAATAGAAAATTTGCATTTATCATGGGGATTATTACACCAATAAACACAGGAAGCAGGCCAAACAACAGGTGTGCACTGTAGCACAAATCCGACCGCACGACTCCGAGTGGTGCAGTCCCCGACTACACAATTTCAGTCATGTGCTCCCCGACCGCACCACTTCACACGTGTCGTTCTTGCATAGTCTCGCGCTCAGAGAGGGCTAAAAATGGAATTGCGGTGGCTAGGGGCTAAATTTGTTATTTAGATAACAAACAGTGCCAAATCAGATCAAATCTCGGTTGTTTTCACCGTATTTGACCGCTGACCAATAACAACAGACCACTGTTGAGGTACGCTAGTACCATTTTATGCCCCGCTCATTTCGGTTTGAGCTTATGGTTTCTGTTTTATTTTTTACTATTCATAAATTTCGTCTTTTTTTTAATCTTTTGGCCTTTTTAGCTTTTTTGTCGGTTTTTTTCGTATTTGTTTGCATTGTCCGTGATAAGCTAACATATTTTTTCTATTTTAAATTTTTAAAATTGTTAAGCTTCCCTTCCCAACCCTTCTCGGTAAGTATGTTACATCATTTGATACAAGCTAACCAACTGGAGAGAGCTCTCGTCTCTACCTTCTGATTTCTAGAGACCTTCTGATTTCTTTCGTACTTTCTATTGCTCCTCACTGAGAAGGAACATAAACCTACTTGCTAGTACTGATGCTGCTTCCAAAATGGAAAAAAATTGTTTCTTTCGTATGTACATGTCCGGCCGTGCAAAAGATCGAGCATACACAATATTACACCACTCCATGCATGCATAGTCCATGCCATCGGCTAGCTGTGTGCGTACGTGCCTTTCCAACTCGAACCCACCAGCAAATGTCGCGCGTGCGGTTGAATTATTTGACGTTTCCACAATAAATTGCATGCCTCACATCGCATTATTTATTGCCATCTGATTGATTGCACCCGGCCGGCCGGCGACAACCTATCAAATTAAGAAAGAAGCTGCTTCATTAAAGAAAGAGAAAAGTCTATATAACACTTTAAACTTTTGATCTAAAATCCGTCTAACATCCTAAACTATAAAATCAGATATTTGATCTCTCGAACTTTACAATCTAGTTCAAACAACACTTGCATAATTTGAACTAGATTGCAAAGTTTGAGAGATCAAATATTTATTTTCATAGTTTGAGATGCTAAACAAACTTTCAAACAAAATTTAAAGTGCCATATGGACTTATTCCTTAAAGAAAAGCTTAAAGCTCATGCATTATGCAATATCGAATCATCGATCTATAACACATGTGGTGAACTCATGGTTGATTGATTAATTAGTGCGATATGATGACGCTGATGCGATAAATGGCCACTCAGAATCAACGCGTACGGGAAGAACGATAGTTAATTAATTAGCACTCTCTGTCTACACGAATTTGTCGCCGGTTTGGCGTCATTATCTGTAACAACTAAGAACTACTGCGTCGATGATCGTTCGGTTTTGGCCAATGGAGCTGAAAAACTCCAGCTCGAATCGCTTCAAGAGGTAGAAAAGACGCCCATATATAGCTTTGACGACAATGTTAGCAATCTTAGAGTGAAAGAATGTCAAGATCAATCATACCGGAAACCAAAGTTAACGTTCCGAAGAATTAACGTTGGTGTTTCAGTTCACAATCAAATCCTTTGTTGTTCGATCCCTATTCGGAATGAAGAATTAGGACCGAAGACGGAGACTAAAGAAAGTGAATAGGAGTGGGCACGGATAACGGTAGGAGCCACATAGATAACGATTTCTCTGAAATCTTTTGCCTCAAAATTCTTATAGCCTTTTACTCCAATAGCTATGATGAGCTATAAATATTAGAATCTAAGCACCCATAAAAAAATATAAAAAAAAGTAAAATGTGACTAAACCCCTCGTAGCAATACTACCACCTACTAAAATGCGGTACTACCTTTGGGGTGCGATACTACCTCTCTTCAACGGAAAAGCTAGAAAACAGTATAGCGTTTACTCGCGATGTAACTAGATAGCATCTCACCGTTGGATCACCACCCCTCTTTCCTTCCTTTCTTCTTCTTCTCTTATGCACTGCTCCCTTCTTCTCCTCCATGGCTGCTCCACTCCTCCCTTTCTCTTTCATCCAACTCTTTCTCTCATGTGTTGCTGCATCACCACCCCTAGTGCCCCCTTCTCTCATACCCTCTCTCCTCCCCTCTCCTGTGCATGCACAACACCTTGCTACCACAGCCTCAAATCACTGTCGCAGCTATCGATCTTGTCGTCATCGGTTGTAGCCCTCCTCCCTGTGGCATAGGGATGCCAAATTTACCCCTAATTGCTACGTGACACGATTCAGTGAGATAACTCCAAATCCCTCGTCTTCTTCCATCTCTCTCTCCTTTGCCATGGACTTTTGTGAATGTGTGTATGTGTGGATGCATGAGAATGGCTCGTGGTGAAGGTGTGCATTAGTAACCCCTATTTATACTGCTCCAAGGTTAGTTTGCCTCGTTGTCGTGTTCATCCGCGTACTGCTATCGGTTCTTACCTGTGTTCTTTTCCTCCTCCCCTGGTTTCCTCTATGATTTTATCTTACTATTTCCATATTCGATACATGATGCCAAGGATTTGTTGATGGATTTGGTGCTCTAATTCCTTCCTTATCTTCTTGCCTCTTAATTCGATTTCTATGGATTTACTCTAATCTATGTAAAACTCGCGCTTGATTTGTATTGAGTTATTGATTTTTTTTTGTTAAAACCTATAAAACTGCTTTGAAACTTTTTGAAAGACGGACATAACTTTGCTTGGAATTATGTGAAACTTACGCTAATTTTTTAAAACTTTTACGAAACTTGCATGAAGTTTGATTTGAAACTTGAAAGTGTGCATTCAACTTGTTTAAAACTAGCTGAAACCTAGCATTTTTCAAACTTGAAACTAGTTAAAACTTACTAAAATAAGACATTTTATTGATTTTTATTGAAACTTTGCTAAAACTAGGGTTCCAAACTTAAAAATTATTGAAGCCTTTCTGGAATCTAGAACTTGAAAGTTATTGTAACCCACCTAAACATGCAAATTTGAACTATGAAATTTGTTGAAAAATATATTATGCATGTGAAAACTCATGAAATTATCTGAAACTTCCATATTGTCAAATTTTGAACCCAATGAAATTTTGTTTGAAATGTGCTGAAACCTCATAAAACCTATTATGAAATTTGATGAAACTTAGTTGAAATTCTTCTGAAACTCTTTTCTAATCAAGTTTTATATTTGAAACTAGACGAAACATATAGTTTCATATAGGAAACCCATCAAAATTTTTTGAAATACGTTGAAACCTTGTGAAAGTTGTTTGAAACATTTTTTGAAACTTGGTGAAACATGAATGAAACGTTGCTAGAAATTGTGTGAAACTCACTCTATATTTTTGAAGCTTTTGTGAAACTTACATAATTTTTTATCTGAAACTTGAATCGTCAATGAATTGCCAACTTTAAAAATAAAAAAACAGTTTATCCCAACATAGACAATGTAAAGGAATACGAAGAAAAAAAGAAAAAAACTAAATATCCAAAAAACTAAAAAATAAAAATAAAAAACTAAAAATTAGAAGCCAAAAGCTTTAAAACAAACGAGACCGAAGAGCATTTGGCTGACTATACATTATGTATCTGAATGCATAAGTACATTGGAGATAAATGTGCCTTTCTACATCAGAACAAATATTTAAGATATAGTACTTACTGAATACAAAAAAAAGCTAGCTATGGTAGCCTATCGCTACAGAGTAAACAGTGAGCTAAATTGGTGTGTGATTGATCCATCGATGTGCTATGCAATAATGGAATCCACCATTAACTCTTGCTCCAATTAACGATCAACAGGAGTGCAAGTGACATGACAGTATTAGTGTTCCAAAGTCATTCTTGTCACCTATTTTAGAGTACGTTTATTGTACGTTGGGAGAAAAATTGTCATCGTGCGCCTCACTCGAAAATCACACTCCATTGGTGCACTACATATACATATACATATACATATACATATACATATACATATACATATACATATACATATACATATACATATACATATACATATACATATACATATACATATACATATACATATACATATACATATACATATACATATATATGTATATGTATACATATATATATATAGATATATGTATGAATGTGTATGAATACATAAACACACACATATATACATACATATATATACACACATATACACACATATACATAAACATATACATATACATATATATAGAGTAAAAGCCGGATTTGACACTGTTGTGCACGGTATTTGCAAAACTAGCCGTATGCGTGACGTATTTGTAGAAATATCACTTCTGTCGTCCGGTAGGCGGGTGGCATCGTCGGCGAGGCGACGCGTGGCGGAGCCGCCAGCGGCAGGCGCCTGCCACCTCGCCAGCAGACGGTAGGCAGGCATGCCGTCCGGTGAGGGGACGACAGTTGATTAGCCGGCTTAATTACCTGCCCTGATTTTTTATATTTAGTGTTTGTTTAAAATTTTAAATATACAAAATAAGCTCAAAAAATTATGAAAATTTATATATAGCCTTATGATACAACATACTTCACAGTGTAAGTTTTTGGTAATTTTATCCGTTCTGAATGTTGCTAAAAAATCATATAATTTTGATATTTGTATGAGTTTTTACATAAAGCAAACGAGCTCTAAAAATTATGAAATTTTATGTGAAGCCTTCTGACACGATCGTAGTTATTGTGTAATTTTTTGAGAATTTTTGGAGCTCAGTGTTTACTCTGTAGCTATAGGCTACCATAGCCAACTTTTTTGTATTCAGTAAGTACTATAGCTTAAATATTTGTTCTGATCTAGAGAGGCACATTTGTCTCCAATGTACTTATGCCTTCAGATACATAATGTATAGTCAGCCAAATGCTCTTCGGTCTGGTTTGCTTGAACTTTAGTTCTTGGCTTCTAATTTTTAGTTTCTTATTTTTATTTTTTCAATTTATTTGGATTTTTTAGGGTTTTTGCCTTTTCTTTTTTCTTTGTATTATTTTGTATTGTCTACATTGGGCTAACCTATTTTTTCATTTTAAAAGTTGCCAATTGCAGATAATGGTATATGATTGTGTCGAGAGGTTTCACACAAAATTTCGTAATTTTGGAGCTCATTTGCTATATGTAAAAACCCGTATAAATATCAAAATTGTATGAATTTTTGAGCAATATTCACAACTGATAAAATTACTCAAAAGTTACACTATAAAGTACGTTATGTCGGGGACTGTATATAAATTTTCGTAATTTTTTTACCTCATTTGATATATTTAAAAATTTATAAAAATACTAAACGTAAACAAATTAGGGCATGTAATTAAACCAGCTAATCAGCCGGCTTAATCACCTACCACCCCCTCACAGGGTAGCAGGTCTACCTGCCGTCTGCTGGCAGGGCGGCAGGCGCCTGCCATCAGCGGCCCCGCCACACGTCACCTTGCTGGCACTGCCGCCCGCCCACTGGACGGTAGAAGTGATATTTCTGTAAATACGCGCATACAGTTAGTTTTATAAATACCATGCGCAATAGTGCCAAATTCGGCTGTACTGGCCAAAATAGCATGTGCATATTTTCCTCTGCGTACTACCTCTCGTGAACAGCCAAAATTTAATAATTTAAGCCATAAGCCACAGCCCAAAAGAACCACACATACGTATGTGTAGTATATAAGTATATAAGACTATCTAGATGGTATGTATACTTTTTTCAAGGTAGTATGTATAGTTTTTTGAACATACTCCTTTTTATGTACGAATATGAAGGCATTAGCAAAATATGTAAAAAATTATGTGCTCCCTTATAATTTTTTCATGTGATTGGCATTGGAGTATCTTAGAATTAGTATATGAGTATACCTAAGATGATAAATAGGTATATTAAGTTCGTTTAGGTGGTAAATCATAGATGAGAGTAACTATACCCAGGAGTATAATGTAATATACATACATAAATATATAACTATATATAACTATATATATATATACCTATTTATACTCATGATGGCTCCTCCGCCCCTTTCTCCTCTTCCTCTCATGTGTTCACTGCACTGCTGGTGCTCCTCCCATGACGGGACGGCAGGGGGGCGTTTAGCTGACCTCGGGCTCTCCGCCGCGGCCTCCCTGCCGCCCCTTCTTCCTCGCCTCGGATCCGGCCAAGACAGACCGGATCCGCCGCCTCCCTGCTGGCGTGTGGCGGTGGGGTCTTGGCGCCGCCGCCGGTTGGCGCGACCAGTGTCGCCGCCCCTCGGCTCCAGCCTGTGCCACCACGCCTACCTCGGCTCACCGGCCGATTACCAGTCACCAGTCACTAGGGAGCCGCCGGTTACCAGTCACCCGAGCACCTTGCCCCCCAACAGAGCCACCGGTCACTAGTGCGGCGCCGGTGCCCTGCGGTTTTGCTCTTCTTCTAGTCCCCTCCGGTTTGTGCGATGTGTTTGTGTTGTGCAATGAACAAGCTAAAGGTATGGTGAGGGGACCTACCTAAGTGTCGGGCTTGGGCGTTGAAGAAGGTTGTGGCGACGGCGAGGTCCGAGGTTCCCGGTGGTCGTGGATGACCTAAGTCTTCACGACCGCCGTTCTTGCTCCACCGTCACCCCCACTATTTCTCGAGCTCCTTGCCTCCGGTCACCCTCTTCCTCACTGCCTCGGTGTGGAGTGGCTGCCTGTTTGGCTTGACTTAAGAAGGGACGTTGGCTATGGTTTCTGCAGGTTGCAAGGCACAGGTGGCAGACATGCATGCCAAGGCAAGCATGCGGCTTGCCACATCTCTCTGGCAGAGGCAAAAGGCAGGTGAGGTGTCTTGCTAGCTGATATTTTTTTCTTGTATTACAATTTTGATCCTAATATTTACGGCTCTGTAGCTATCGCAGAAAAGAGATAAGTGAATACTGCAGAGGGTCGAAATCGTCGTACAATAATCTGAAGCGCGTACGTTTTTCTGCGTTTGATCCGGCCGGCCTCACGATTCAGATCTGAACGGGAACTCCGACCTCAACAGAAACTGGGGAGAGGGGGAGGCGCAGCCTTGGGTGGCCCCATCGTCAGCGAGGGGAGGGGGTCACCGGAGGGACCTATGGTGGTTGGGGCTTTTCATCCCCTGAGCCGCCTGAGAGGAGTGGCTCAGAAGACTGGTTTCTATGATCTGTGGCAGCCACAGTGGCAAACTGGGTTACGTTGATGGCAAAACTCTCTCGAAACTGTTCTCGAGGTGAACTGATCTGGTATTAGAAGTTCAGTGGTTAAGTGGACACAAAATGTTTAGGAATCAAAGGAGTATATATAGTGGACTTTTTTTCGTAAAAATACATTAAGCATACATGCATATAGAAAGCCCATTATATCTAAGCAACTCCCGTGATATCTATCCATGATCGAGACGCGCCCCATGCCTTTTCTGACACCAACAAGCTCTTTATCGATGAGATCTCAGTTCAGTAGGTTGACGATACTAGCTAACCATAAGATATAGTAAGCAACATACTCGAGAACCTGGCCGGACCAGTACACGCACAGTGGCCAGAGATGAGCCGATCGATCCGCCCCACCTGCACCGATGCATGAGGCCACGACCAAACCCACGTGGCCATGCATGCCATAAATCGATTAAAGGCGACGCGGTGCTACAGTGGGCACGTACCCTGACACGATTATTACCGCCTTGATTTGTTCGGTCCTGGCCTGATGCCATGTGGTCGCCGTTGTCATCGACCTCTCTCTCTCGCCCTCCATGCATGCGTCGTGCCGCGCGCACTCATGCAGGCATGCAGCGTTCTGCATGCATGCAATGGGTGTACCAAACGCGTACGCCCGCTCTCTCTCTCTCTCTCTCTCACTCACTCATGCGCTAGCTAGCCGATATGCAATCGAGCAGACTTTGGAGTGCTTGTTAGTCAAAAGCCATGAACATATATATACCTATTCACATGGCTGTTCCTGTCACGTAGTGTCACTGTGGCCCATGCATGCCCCTCTCCATCTTCATCCCTTGCCTGTCCATGTCAGCGGGAGAGTGATGTGGAGAAGGGGGAGGGGACGGCTTTTGCAGTTCCTTATGTAAGAGACGGTCTCCTTGTCTGAACCACGGCAGAAGAGAGATGCGCCAAGAGAGAGCCGTACGTAGTGTCACGTATGGAGCCGGCCGGTGTACACGGGGGATCGATCGATGTGAGAGACAAGCAAGGGCGGACGTACGGACGCACGTACGATCGATCGAGGTGTCCTAGCGACTAGATAAGGCGTCTTCTTAAGGTTTAGTGTTGCTGTTTTTAAGGGTTAGCGCTGTTCATGCCGGTGGCCGGCTGTCCTAGTGCCCCATGTCCGGTCACACTCACACACGGCCACAACAGCACCAGCTAGCAGGTCTGCCTGTTGCTAGCTGGCTTGGTGGGGCCTTGAGATTGACCCCGGGTGAAAAAGCCGATGTCTGATTACACCATCAGTCGTGGCCAATGGGCCGGCACAACATGGATCCGATAGCGGCACGGTCCGTTTAGACCCAATAAATAAGCGGGTCGTGCTGTGTCGATCCATGGACCGCGGTTCGAACCCAAGCAAGGTCTATGATCATGCCGGTATAGGCACGGTTACGGCTTAACGGGCCGACACTTGGTCTGTTAAACTAGGGAAAAGAGAAAAATTCAGAAAATTGTAGAAAATTAAGAAAAAGAAAAAAATTTGAAAAACTATAGACATTGTTAATCATCAAGATAATTATTTTTAATGACATAATGAGGTTTATTACCTTGTTAAATTACATAGGATGACTGACTCGTTAAAAACTTTACTAAGTGAAAACTCAACTTGAGAAAACATTGGTAAAGAAAAAAAGCGTACAACCTATAAAGCTCATTAGTGACTACATGTGAAGAAAAATATTGAAAATCCTATTCATTGCTATCTAGATATAAATTCTCAAAAGATTCTTCTAAATCTCTATTCTCTGCAGTATGTTGGAGTCTTCATTCAGCTTGTTCCCAATCTTTGGCGGTCAGAAGGATTTCGACCATCTCGTTCAAGAGACTTGTTTGTCGCTCCTCGATTATTCTTCCAGATAGACTGAATGCTGACTCTAAGGAGACTGTAGAGATAGGAACAGTTAACACATCTCTCGCTAATATGGATAACACTGTATATGTTACCTTTTGAGTTTGCCACCATGAGAGAATATTCAACTTTTGCTCGAAGCTAAAGCTATCACTGTTGAGATAGCTTGATAGTTCTCCAGTGTTTTCTCGCCTTCCTCCTCGTGACTGATGTGTACCTGCACTTGCACGAGAATCTCTGAAGGAAGAACAAAAAATCTTGCCCCATTGCATAATCCCCTTAGATGTGCTAGGGGCTACTAGGGGTCTTTCCAAACACACGGAACCAAACTTATTTTCATATTTCTCATATACCTCATATAATTTATCCTTAACTATTCTATAGTATGTACAATAGTCTAAACTGGTAGCATCACTTAAAAGTTGTAATACATTTATAAATCATTAGAGTTTGGCCCTAGAATCCAAAATAAAGGTGAATGCATATAAAATAGAAATTTCCCTCCAATATATTAAAAACTTAGTTTTCATGGCAACTACAACATCTCGTAGTATATGATCATTTTCAAAAGCCTTTAGGTGAGTGGCAATTTCAAGAATGTTATGAACAATTAGAGGAGAGGTTGGATAGTATACTCCAGAAAGACAAAGTCTAACTTTATGAAAAAGTTCTAAAAAGGAAAATATTTTTTCACCAACAACCCAATCGTCCTCAGTAAGTTCAGGGTTAAGAAAGATTGTGCATAAGTATTGAACAAAGGAGTAAGAATTTTCATAGCCTTAGTGTTTGCAGCTGCATTATCTAAAGTTATAGAAAAAATCTTCTCTGTGAGGCCAATATCTTTTACAACTTTAATAATACATTCTAATATTTTCAGTAGTATGCAAAACATTAATTAATTTAAATCCTATAATTCTTTTTTCCATTACCCAGTCATCATTAACATAATGAGCAACAACACTAATATAATCCTCTCTAGCCCTACCACTCATGTGTCTAATGTCAAAGCAATAGAGAATGTATAGGTATGAAATATTTTTTTCAATTTTTCACGATAATTGTTATAATATTTAATTAAATCTCTAGTTATGGTTTGCCTAGACACAACATTAAATCGAGGGTTATGAGCAGTCCTAATATATGTTTGAAAAGCATCAGACTCACCAAAATTTAAAAGTAAATCTTGAGAAGCAATTAATCTACAAAGAGATTCCCGGGCTATATTTGGGTTGTACTCCCAAGTACGTACCGAGCCGTCAGGGTTATATTGCAGCTGCATCTAGTGCATTTGTATTTCTTGTCCTCTTTTGCAGTTTGCAGCATGCCGTTGCTGGTGACCCGTCCCACCTGAAGATTTTGCAGACAATTCAGTACCATAAATTTTACAAACAGCATACCTCACCGAATTCCCATCATTGTCGGTCTTAAATTTCTTATCGAAATCGTTCCATACTTTTGATGTAGTAGCTCTTGTTCTTTTTGCACCTGTGCTATGGGTTGTGGATGCACTTGTTGAACCAACAGAAGATGGATCGATTGGATCCTGCGCCTCCGGGGCCGTCGCTTCTTTTGGCTCTCTAGTTTATTCTGGATGTGGACCTTCCACGGATGTATATCCTTCTTGAAAGGATTGCATATCCTCTGCCTGAGGAACAAGAGCACAGATTGGAAGTGGTGAGGAAAAAGAGAAATGGAAAAATCTTCAGCGCACTCAAAAATAGGAAGAAGAGCCCGAGTATAAGAGGAGAAAAGAGAGCATGCTGCCACCAATGGTCGTCGCCAAATCTGCCAAGGCGAGGAGGTGGGGATCGAGCTGATCCCCATTTCCTTCATGCGCCGAGGAGAAACGGCTGAAGCCCTTTGGATAAGGCTCTCTCTCCATCCCCTACCTCTCACTCATCTCCTCTTTTTCTTTTCTCTCTCTCCCTCCACCCCTTACCTCTCACTTATCTTCTCTTTTTCTTTTCTCCCCCCCCCCAAAAACAGATTGAAAAATTCCTGAAAGGCTCGCACTTCCAACAGTTACGTATCTGCATGATGGGATGATGTAGTGTTGTGTTGAGGGAGAGGGTAGTCATTGAATCTAGCGTTCTAAAATTCGACTGATTTAGAAGAATAAAACACTAGAATGTAATATAGACAGTTCCATATCTCGCAAACTAGTCATTCTTAGCATACAGTTAGAGAGGATAAAAGATAGAGGACACAAGGAACAGGGATTCCATCCAACAATAATTTGCTATATCCAAAATGGGTGCAAAACTCAAAATTATGCAAGCTAGACGCATTATGGGACTAGCTTGTGCCGGCATGGTGTACTTGCGTGCGCGGAATTGTCGGTAGACCTTTCGTCGCCAGAATGACCATGCTAAGAAGGTTTCAAGAATCAAGATTCCTCTCCCCTCGATTCAGAACACTAGATGAGGTCGCAGACACAGCATAATTTCCAGCCGATCGACCGAGACGAAAACCCTGTTCGTACCACCGATTGGCCGTCGTTGTCATGCCATCTTGCCATGGTACGATCTGTCGACTGAATACACAAGAAACCGGAGGAGTCTCTGTTTTTTTTTCTCGTCCCGTGGCGTCGACCTATCTGACGGCACGGCTGGTCGACACATAAAAAGTTAGTCCGATAACGACATCCCCGTGCCATTGGTTAGTTCGATAACGACATCCCCCGTGCCATCTAGCTATCGATCTATTTGCGTACGCTTAGCATGCACGAAACACGCACGCTTTTAGCCTCTCGATATATACATTCTGCTGCTATCATGCTTCACTAGCTAGGAATATAACGTACGCAGAAACTTGTAAGCTCGTGTAGCTACTGCATGCAATTCACATGCATGCAGTACGCATGTGCACCAAGCTTAATTTGGTAGAGATGAAAGCTCGACGAGCTAGCTGCATACGTGCATGCGTGCAGTGATGAATGAACGTGTACCTACGTACGTACGTACGCTACGTCGTCTCTACTCCCTACCTAGCTCGTCTGGGTCCCATCACCACCATTCTTTGTCTGTGTCACATAGCTAGGTAGGTACTGTACTGCACAGGCATTTTCCCTGCTTACTGTTCACATTATGCTGTTGTACAAAAACATAGAACTGTTTTAAATGGCATTATTGCTATTTGTTTTTCAAATGTAACTATAAACGCCCGTTTTCTGCAAATATAACCTCTTCTTTGGACCTACCGAGCCAGTAGAGCTCAGAAAATAGAGCATGCACAGTGGGCATTCATCGGTCTGCCGTGGACGGGCTGCTCGGCAGGCTACCTTCCGAGCTAGGGAAGCTCGGCAAAGTAGGTACCTGCTGGGCTCGGTATGTCTACAGAGAATGCTAGATTTGAAAAAAAAAACAGTTCTACTCAGTTCTCCTGGCTTAGTAGGCACATGCTAGGTTCGGTAGGTCCAAGGAATGCTCTGCTCAAGTTGGCTTATGTTTTGGGGTTTTAGGTTCTAACTTCTTAATTTCGTCTTTTTTGATTTTTAGTATTTTTTTGACCTTTTTGCCTTTTCTTTTTTTCGTGTTTCTTTGTATTGTCTATGGTAAGGAAATCTGTTTTTTAATTTTTAAAATTTAATTACACCAAAAAAAATACAGTCAAAAAACTTACCCAAAAAAATACAGTCAAAAAACTTACCATAACTACAGTAAAAAGACACAAACAGAATAAGCCTAAAAACTAAAACTATAAACCTAAATAAACACCCTTATGGACGTCTCATGTGTGCATGCCTTTATTCTCACTCTTTTATTTCCAAGGACGAGAGAGAGAGAGTCCTACTGTACTAGTGCCTCGGTACTCGGGAAAGGGTGTTCAGCTGCTGCTAGGCGAGCATCGATAGAGGCAGCAGCAGTACCCCTCCACAGATTCCCCGGAGCCATCGGCCAACCAGCCCAGGCCAGCCAGCATGCACGCAACCATCGCAAGTAGGGTGCAAACGGGTCAGGTTAATCCTGACTGATTCCACATCAAATCTAATTGGTACTGAATCCAATTAGTATCGAATTAGGAGAAAAAATATAGGTTAGGATATGGTAACAGCAATATCCGACCCGAATCCGATACGTTTTCAAGTTTGATTTCAGGTTAGTGCTACTATTTGACGTTTCATTTTCTTTTGCAATGATAAAATAAAATCTTTCACGTCAGCTATTAAGTAGTAACATCAAGTTCTTGACAGTACGTCCTCCTACTTAATTTGTTATACTGCATGTATTCCTTACAAATAAGTAGGGGTGCAAACGGCTCGGGTTAATCCCGACCGATCCGGCACCGAATCCGATTGGTACCGAATCCGATTGGTTCCGAATCCGAAAAAATATATAGGTTAGGATATGGTAACAGCAATATCCGTCCGAATTCGATCCGTTTGCACCTCTAATCGCAAGTATATGTGGTCATCTCGACGCCTCGCTTTTGGCTCCTTCCTTTACCCAGCAGCCCTCGCAACACTTGGCTCTCTGCCGTTGTCATTTTCCCGCTCTCCTTTTGATTGCTAGTGCATGCTCATGTGTGCTCATGATGCATCGTTAAATTTGTTTTGTGATCACAGTTGTAAAGGACCAGGTAGGCATCCAAAAGCAACCAGCGCCACGTACCTGGGCCATAAGAACTCCTTTTTCCAGTGTTGCTCTCCGCCGCCACACCGATGGATCGATCATGCTATGGATGTATGTGTAACCTGGCTACTTGCACGTCGACTGATCTGCATGGTCGCACTACCTTTTTAGTATTGCTCCAAGAATAGACAATACTTGGCAAAGACCAAAGGCCTTGCAAGTTCACTTTCAAATAACGAGAGAACTTCCAATTTTAGACATTTGATTAGTTTGGAAGAATCCCATTTTGCACGTCAAATATAATCTTGGTTTCTTGGTGAATATTAAGGTAATGCTTTTCTCTTTCTTTCTTTCTGTGTTTGTATTTTCCCAAATTATGATGTTTCCACAATCTTGAAATAACATTGTTTCTTAATTGTTTTGAGATTTAAAATCGCCAGCATTAGCTCGTCTTATTAATCCTGGTGCCTAATGACTGGGATTAATCTGCAATAAGAGGCTGGTTACCGCATGCATTGGGATTTCGAACACAGTTTCTGTGCGGAAAAGCAAGTACCTTATGTTTAAGGATGGTGTAAATTTTAATGTTAGTTTCAAATTTAAATCTGTTGACATTTTGAGTTTAAGTTCTGTATTCAAATTGCTATTCTAATTCAAATATGGAACTAACTCTCTGTGTTGGTCCTAATCAACAATGAAAACAAGAAACTATAGTTATCTATCTATTTTGTTTTATTGAAATAAAGAAAAAAGAAGTCACTATATTCGCTCTCGAATGCTAAAAATTTCATGTTAATCGGACGAAAAAGAGAAATGTCAACACCGTCAATTGTGTTGGATCCAGATTATAACAGTGCAGATATAAATATGAGAGTTGTTATAGGCAATGTTCTTTTCGACTGAAGCTAGTGGCTTTTGCTACAGTACCTAACTTTCAAACGGGATATTTTTTCAAGCTGGGGTCTACAAGTTAATTGTAGTACACGTTAAAAGCCTAACACATGTATTAGCCAAAATCACAAGCGAGTATCTATCTCTCAAAAGCCAAAAACCGCAGCCGAACCAAACAAGCCTGTAGTTATATAGGAAATACAGTTGTATTTCGAACATAGTATTATAATTGTATAATAAGTACAACTATAGTTAGATATCTTTACTAATATAAAAGTGAGTTTATCCATTCACCACCACCTTCCTTTCGCTCTCACATGAGAATAAGATATGACATATCATGGATAGTGTATGACATGTATATCAACTGTTTTTCAATGAAAATTCCTAAGATCTGTTTCAAACATAGGAGTGCTGCAAGAAATAGTTCAAATATTTTTTTTGCAGAAATTAGAAAATCCAAAAGAAGCATTAGTTTCAATTTTTTATTAAATCACTTAGCACAAGATAAATTGTCTTGAGTTTCGTAAAACATCATGTTGAGAAAAACTTTCACATTGCATGAGGCGTGAGATAAATCCGTAACCTCACATTTAATTATATCTATCACCGTTTTTTGGAATACCGTTGCAACGTACGGGCACCTTACTAGTAAACATATACATTGTAGTATCTATCCGTGCAATTGCACAGGGAATTTGGCTAGTTAATTTGAATTTTAGTAAGTGTTTATGGACTGAAATGCTTAAGCCGTAGTTTGATATTGTCAGTTGTGAGGATGAGTAAAAAGGGACAGTCAACTGTAAGAATGGCTATATACAAATTGATCAGTTGTAAAGCACCATTAATTCTCCTCCCCACAGAATGGTTGAACTTTGATGATCCCTTCAGCCATATAATGATCCAGCTGACAGTTCTGTAGCTGGTGTACTATATATTTATGTGTGATTGATCTTTAATCATAACCATCGTGTATTCATGTAGCATTTAACTTTTATGCCCGTGGGGACAGCACCATGCATACATGCATATGCACATGGCAGGTAACAGTATAACAAACAGGCGCAGGTAGCTCGCGCGATCTGCGAGTACCAAGTACCAGGCCAAGGAACAAAACTGCGTGTGGGTGGCCAGAGGTATAAATTAAAGAGGAAAAGAGAGGCAAAGAAAGGTTGAAGTATCATGTGAGTAGATCCAGAATAATATTACGATGAATTATTATCAAGTTTGTGAAGTAAAAATATTGAATTTTGCGAAGTTTACATTTTTGTCTATTTTGTTGTTAGGCAAACTGGTCTGACCGTTGGACTATTACCGGTTAGACCATCGGTGCAATACCGGTAGTAATTTTCTAGAACGGGTTGTTTTGCGTTGAGTGTGGCCGGTCTCACCAGCCTCTAGTTGGCAGTCAGATCGGCCATGAAAATTTATTTTTGTAATTTTAGAAATTTAGTCATGGGATGATTTGAATTTGTTTGGTCAGTGCATTAATGTTGCATGATGCACGTCTTAGCTAACGTAGATCAAGTTGTACAGAATTTATGCTTAGAAATGATTTTTTTTATCTTTAGATGTTCAGGAAGCTTTGGAGTCAACCTGGTGAACGGTGAGTATCGAGGCTACGCTCATAGAGAAGCCGAGATCCAGAATGGTCAAGAATGCTAGATGAGACGGTTAAATTCAAGCATGTCATGAGAAAGGTAAGAAACATTGAAAGAAAGATTCGAGCAATGGGTTGTACCAAGTAGTTTGGTCAGTCCAAGTAAGACATGATCCCGTGAAACCAAAACGGAAGAGACTTACCAATGTGTAGCAAGTCATTAGTGTACCGACACGTGATAAACATGGTGATTGCTTACAATGAAAGATGAAGACAAGTCAAGGCAATGGTATTTTGGTAATTTGCCAAATATCGAAAACTACATTGGATGAAAACTGCGGCGCTTAGAAAAACGGTTTAGGTCAAGTTGATACCGAGAAGTTCAAGTGGATCAAATGCTAAAGACTTAGTGGTTTCGGGCTCATTTACTTTGAAAAGCGTGCATGAGTTATGTGTGTGAGTAAAACTCGTATTGTATGGGGTTAATGAGTTTTTCTAAATGTGCTAGTGGATAGTATATATTAGTGTTAGATGTTAATTGGTTATCTCATCTCTTATTCCAACCTTATGTTCTAGGGTTAAAGTTAGAAGAATGAGTGTTGTAGTGTGCTCTCTTGTCTTCCACTGGAGTGGTTCTAAAACATTCGTTCTCATGTAGCAATACATCAACTCTGTCCATCTCTCATGGTGTCTCTTTGTTTGGTTAATTTGTTCTTGTTCTTGTTGGTTTTAATCTCTTCTCTCCCCCTTCTTAATCTTATTGTGTGTCAAGGACGTCTAAGTGATAAAGATGTCTTATGGAGATCATATCATATCCATCTAGCCACTAGGTTTTGAATGGTTTTGGAGTTACCTGGTTTTGCTTGCTTTTGGTCTAATCTTGAAGTTTCTTGATCTCAATGTTTTTTTTCAAATCTTTGGGAGTTTTAATTGCTGTAACATGTGAAAATATATCTAGAACAATCTTGGCCAGCATCTACCCACAAACAAGTCATATTTCGAGTTTTCAATTTTTGCCTGATTTTGGTGCAACTTTGTATATTCTCGAGAAGGGTTAGAACTTTGACAAGAATTCAAGCGATATTTAGATAGAATAGGTTTTTGAGACACTTAATAAGGTGATAGAATAGGGTTAGAACAATCAAACTATCATAAAAATACAACTACGGTTCAAATTTTAGTTCAAACTTATTTGAATTAATTAGTAAATTAGTTAAACTCAACATCCAAAAAATTCAAAAAATTTCACATAGAGAAAATACCTATTTTCGATCATAATGACCTGACACCGTGGTGTCTCATTGTGTGTGTGTATGTATGTATGTACGTACATACGTACATATGTATGTATGTATGTATGTGTGTGTGTAACTTCACAGAGGGAGATTGGTTGCCCTTCGACCGGACCGGTGGATTGCGTGATTGACGGCCCAAATTAATCAAGGATTCATATGTCTTGTGCGGTTTGTCATTCACTACACCAAATCCATCATCTATTCTCTTCGTCCAAATTTATAAGGCGCATTTCTTCATGGCATATAGACTAAGGAGATAGTAAAAATAGATAGATTATCTATAATTATTATCTCTAAGCACTACATTTAATACGTGCATATAGAGAACAACAAATAAAGATGCATAATTATTAAGAGTATAAAGGAAACACCATACTAATTTTGTATTAGAACATAAAATACGTCATATATTTATGGATAAGATCATTTAAAAAATACGCTCTCTATAAACTTAGACGGAGGAAGTAAATCTTGATTCTTTGTTAGTGCATGCGCCTATACACGAGCTCTCGCCTATTAGCTCAATCAATCGTACATGCAATGTCCTTACAGGTCCAGCATGGCTAAGCTGCATCACATGCATGCACGGCATGCGCGTGGTTGGTGCTGGCTAGCTTTTTCTTTGCTAAAGTAGCGAAAGTGAAGGCTCTTCGAGGCACGCGTGTTCGGGAGATGGCCATGCATCAAAGTAGATCGTCGAGCTAGCGATCGAGATCGAGAAGCAAGCAAGGAATTAAGAAGAAGAGAAATAAATGGCCGTTAATTCATGTGTACGTGCGTGCATGCCCCGGCCTATCCTGTGCAAGCTAGCCAGCTAGCTAGCAGCGATATGTTCTTCTGCAACAACCTTGTATTCGTGTGTACGGCTTTGACAATAGAGCTAGTTTAGGCCAGAACGTCCATTCGTATAACAGATCTGATTCGTGAATTAGTAGAAGAAAGCTCTAGCTAGCACACTTAGCACGCATGCATACGGCTCCAAGGAAATGCAGACTTAGTCTTTGTTTAAAAGTACTGTGATTGTTGTCTTTGTCTTTTGATTTTGGCTAATCATAAGAGAGATTGAGAAAGTAAATAATACTCGTGTTGGTAAGCTAGCCACTTCGTTTAAATCGACTTCTACCGTGACTTTGAAAAGTAGCTTACAGAAATCACATTAAGAAGCTATTTTATCTAAAAACCGTCTTTTAAATTAAAATCAAAGGATAGAAGTTGTTCGAAACGAGCCATTCGAGGGGACAAAGACACATGCACCCGAGTCGTTTGCGTAGGCCAATCAATCGATAGACGTGAATGTGGTGTGTGCATGTTGGTCAAAAGCTATTCTTTCTCGCAAAGCTGAACAGCGGCCTAGCCTATTGAAAGATTGGGGGGAGCAGTGCCATATCACACTGACTGCCATAGCTAAGCTAGCCACACGCTGAGCTTTCACCGAGTAGTACTGTGTGCTCCAAGGAGCAGACAACGCTTCAGATGAGCGTCCCTACCTACGGACCGTATTTGCATATCGCAATTAAGATGAAGATGGCCAGAATTCAGAGGCTGTGCATCCCAAATAAAGGGCATTGCTGGTACGATCTTCCGAGAGAAAATCGCGCGGGTTTTAAAGCACCGTTGGTTATCGGCGAATGATCAACCGGCGGTCGGTCGCCAGTTTTGATTGCTTCAAAACTGGCAATATAGTCTTTTTAGGAGAGCACAAAAGCACTACTACACCACAGATGAGCCATACAACTAAGAAAAGTAACTATACATGTGTATATATATATATATATATATATATATATATATATATATATATATATATATATATATATATATAGGAAAATTACATAAGGCACCTGGGTGCCTAGGCACCCACATCAAGAACCGTCCGATACACGTGTATGATTGATAATTTTTTTGAGTTTGGGTATGAAAATGTTTTATACCCTTGATATATTTATGGTAATTAAGTTTTGAACTCAGTTCAAACTAGTTTGAACTACTTTTGAGTTCGATGCGACTACAGTGAGTATATACCATAAAAATAGCTCAAACTAATTAAACTGAAGTTGAATTTAATTTTTTCGGAGTTTGACATCTCAAATATACTTTTTTATGAGTATATGAAGATACCCACATCAAACGTTACGAATCTCAAAGCAAATCAACGGGTATTGATATGGGTGCCTAGGCACCTGGGTGCATGAAACACTCGCCTATATATATATATATATATATATATATATATATATATATATATATATATATATATATATATATATATATATATATATATATATATATATATATATATATATATAGACAGTCCCGCACTTGGTTACATATGCCTAGTTATATACTACATTCATGATCAGCTTGATCCAATAAGGAAAATCCATCATTTCCAATCATAGTCTAATCATGGTGATACGGACACTGTGACCTGCCGAGGTTTTTACAATCATAATCCATCATGCTGTACACTAGCACTGCAAAAACTGATCAAAAGCTTGCATGCACAAGAACACTGACTTCTATGTGTATTTTATCAATGGGGAAATATTTGTGAATCCATTAGTGTACCTCCTTATATACCTCGGCTCAATGAATAGTATTATGAGTATGTTAGGGTCTTTTAAGTACACCTGGTATATATATATATATATATATATATATATATATATATATATATATATATATATATATATATATATATATAGGAAAATACCTTCTACACCCGGTGTAGTTACACCCACCTCTAATATACCACCCAAACAAATTTGAAATACTCCTTTATCATTTTAGATACATTTGTATACTAATTATAAAATACTCCAATGTGAACCACACGAAAAACTTGTAAAGGAGTTCATAGTTTTTAGCATATTTGTAAATACCCTTATATACGCGCATAAAAAGGAGTATGTCGAAAAATATACATACCACTTCGAAAAATTGTTCATACCACCTAGATGGTCTTAAATACTTGTATACTACACGTACATACCCTCCGTTCGCGAGATACTCCCTACATTGCGAGATACGATATAGGGTGTAACTACACCCGGTGTAGAAAAGAGCTTATATATATATATATATATATATATATATATATATATATATATATATATATATATATATATATATATATATATATATATAT
The DNA here is from genome assembly GCA_036346245.1 of Bonia amplexicaulis. Lineage (NCBI taxonomy): Eukaryota > Viridiplantae > Streptophyta > Magnoliopsida > Poales > Poaceae > Bonia > Bonia amplexicaulis. Next base: position 13,604,308 of record CM070752.1, on the reverse strand, counting down.
ATATAGCATGTCAAGAAATTGTCTTTTTAAGAGAGGTTGTCAAGAAATTATTCTTACCTTGTCCAAAGCGAGAGAACTATGAATAATATTGTGTCTAGGTTTAGTTATTTGACTGATTAATCCATGCACATTCCCACAAAGAACAACCCAAGCACACTTAATTAATTGGATGGAGCATAAAAAGGGGAGAAAAGATCGTGCTTTCTGAAAATGCAGGAGATCTCCAATGCCAGGAAGTCCAAATAACTTAATCAAAAGAAATGAGGGCAAAGGAAATTTGTCAGAGAAGCCAGAAGAAGGGTGTTATTTCTTCCTATGTATTTTATTAGTTGGTCAGAAGAGAATGCTTCTGTGCTAAACATGAAGTACATAAATCTTAAATTGCCTTTGCACTAATTAATAATATGGTACAGTAGTATATCAAACTTAACTCCTATATATTACCCTTTACGATTTGCATATACTAATATCCTTTAATAAAATAATAGAAGAGCATAGAAGTACATTTCATTTCACTATCTCTAGGCCAGAATAGGAACATGTTCCCATGCTAGTTAAAGGCTATCATATATTGTAAACAAAACCTGATTAATGGAGTTTAAGGTCTTTTACCTTTATTTCAATATAATGGCGGCTGATTCAGAAAATCATGACAATTGTATTTTGAATTGCATATCATCACAAGTTCACAACCATGTAATTAATACATACGACGTGCAAATGTTGTAATTAATTAATATCAGTAGACTTAATCTGACTACTAGACATTTTGACATAGTTTAGAATTGCAGAACTGATCAATAGTACCACTGACTAGGATATTTTGATGTCAATATATATAATCGGTTCAGCAGGTAACTAGAAATGAATAAATTCATCAATATATGCGCATATATGAAGATTTAGTTATAATAAATAACTAAATGTAGACTATAACACTAGGTTCACTAATGAAGTGATCACGCATATATGTTGCCAAAAAAAAAAAGAAATGACCACGCGTATACATGCATATGCATTCCACCGATTAATACCAAATGCATGCGATTAAGAGCTAGCTTACTACTGCTCCTAACACGCGAGTGATTGCACTACTTGTAATACTGTAATTTACTTAGTCAAGAACACTCGGAAGCTAGAACATATATATATATAGGATATATAGGAGCATGTAACATTATTTGGCAACAGACCTTACATTAATTTCATGCAAGTTTCAGAGAACTAATGAAACAATTTGACTACTCTCCAATCTCCAAGTCAAATATGGTTGACCATATATATACCCTCATGCACCAAGTTTGATTAATTAATTAATCACTGTAAACAATATTGTGAAAAGGTTGAAAAGTGACACTATGGAGACAACACAAGCACACCTTTGAGTTCAAAACCAAATGGCGGAAAAAAAAAGTGTTAACCAGCAAGGAGCAACTTTAGCTTAAACCCCCTACCTGAGACCACCATGAGCTAGCAGCACTTCTACGGCAGTCGTTGATTAAGAATTTAAACTTGAACCCCTTCTTCTATCCCTCCTTTCATTTGCTCAAACCAAGCATCCAGATTGCTTGAAAACCTTCCTTTTGTCAAGCCAATTGACCTAGCTAGAAGAAGCAGTACACTACAACAGACCGCCGCCACCGCCGCCGGTCGACGAAGAATGGAATCCAGGTATGTTCATGGTCCAGCTGCTACTGCCATTGCCGCTGTTGCCGCCGCCGTCGTTGGCACTGCCACCCCAGACACCCTCTCCTTGGCGTAGAGTCGCCATGTACTGCCTCTGCAAGCTCATCTCCTGCCCTTTGCTATCTTCCAACTTCATTGACCCTTCGTGCCTTGCGGTGGTAGCACTAGTCTGCCCTAACGTGAACGCCGCCGCTGCGCCGGTGCCAGATCGAGTAGCTTCCAATCCCATTCGGTACATCGGCGGCGGCGGCGGAAGCTCCAGTACCCCTCCCCCCAAGAACGGGAACTGCTGCTGCATTCTCCACTGCTCCAGTGATGCGCCAATGGTGGCGCCGCCGCCGCTTGCTACCGGGAACTGATCCACCGCGTCCACGTGCTGCATGCCGAGCGGCGGGAGGCCGGTGGAGAAGGCTAGCCCTAAGTTGGGCCCCGGCGGGTGCATCGACCCCAAGAACGGCAGGTGGTGCGACATGGAGCTGAGGCCCGGCGGGATGATCGCGCCGGTGGGGCCCGGGCCTGACGCTGCGGTGGACGGCATAGACGACGGGCCACCGGGCAGCTGCCTGGCAGACGACGATGGCTTGGAAGAGGAGGAGGAGGCTGCGGCGGAGGAGGACTTGGACGAGCGCTTGTTGCGGCGGCACCCGCCGCCGACGGGGACGTTGCGGAGGGTGCCGCCGCGTGTCCAGTAGCGGCGGCACGCCTTGCAAAAGTGGCGGGGCTGGGAGAGGGAGTAGTTGTTGTAGTAGCAGAACTTGGTGTTGGTGGAGTCGCAGCGCGGGCACTTGAGCGCCGGCTCCGGCTGCGGCATCCGCGCCAGCCGCGCGCGCTCCGCCATCGAGTTTGGCCGCGCGTGCTGCGCCACGGCCACACTGGCCGACGAGCTGCTCGGCAAGCCACCGATCTCGAGCGCCGAAGCTGTAGCCGCGTTCGGGCCCACGGGGAGCTGCGGTGCATCGCCTCCGCCGCCACCGCCGCTCGCCCTCTGCTGCTGGCCTTGCTGTTACACACATAGTACATACATATGCAAGCATGTTACAGATCAAAAGAGGGAGCAAAAAGGAGGATAGAATTGTCCGTGAATATTCTTTCTAGCTGCTGTGTTTAATTCTTTCTGTCAAAACCGTCATGACATGAAGATGGATCAAGGCTAGCTAGAGAGCTCTACACAGACAGAGGGAGAAAGGAGAGAGAATTAAGATCATGCAGTACCTGATTACTCCAATTAGGTGGATCTAGGTAGGCAGGCACTGAAGGGAACACCATGGAGGCCAGTTAGTGGTGGTGAGACAGATATATCCCCCTCTCTCTCTCTCTCTCTCTCTCTCTCCCTCTCTCTCTCTCTTAACTCTCCCAGCTTTTGTGCTGCTTTGAATTCCGATCTTTTCTTTATAATTTGCACTTTTCTTTGTTGTGGATTTGTGTTTGGAAAGAAAAGGAAGCGGCAAGCAGCTAGCAGGGAAGAAAGGAAGGAAGAGGTGGTGGAGTCCTCTAGCTAGCTAGGAGGTGGTGGAGAATCACATCCAGCAGTCGCAGGAGAGAAGACAGCAATGAGAGAGGGAAAGAGAAGCTAGGAAAGAGAGAGGGAGGAGAAAAGCATGAATTTTTCTTCTCCTTTTATGCGTATGGTGGCTTTATATTTCTAGTTTTTGCTCTGTGGGGTTGGGAAGAATGTTTGTGTGTGTGTGTGAGAGAGAGAGAGAGTAATTAAAGGTTGCTTAGTATGTAAGGTTGTACTCATTTAGCATTGTGCTCAGCAGAAAAAAAATTGTAGGCAACCAGCTGGTGGAGATACATAAGGACTGAGATGGCATGAAATGGTTGGATGGGTAGTGATGATGAGTATTCTCGATGTGTTTCTAGCATGGAAAAGGAGCCAGAACATATGAAAAAGAGAATGCAGTGCAACAAAGCATGGCCCTTCAGAAACCCTAATAGCTACAGGAATACTCCAGCTAGCCAGAGCTGAGGTTTTTTTTTTTTTTTTGCATCAAGCTAGCTTAATGGAGTATTGTATAAGATATAGTTACATGCACGGGAGATGTACATACGACGGCGTAGACGTAGTGCTGCTGCTTGCAGCTTGTCATGACCGGAGGCAGAGATTTTAGACTCTACCGGATCCTTTTCCATATAAAAGCTTGGCAGTGGGCCGGGGTCTTTTATAGTGAAGTTTTATCGAGTGTCCAGCTGCAAATATTTTACTCCTCTATATTCCAAAGGGCTCAGTTATAAAGATTTTAGTGGGCCTTGTATCATGTATGCATATATATACGCACATATGTGCATTATCTATTCAGAAGTGCTTCCACGTTTTCCAAAATGTTATCATTGTGAAAAAAGAACTTCATGCTAGCTCTTCAAGTTTGAAGCGTTAAATACGCCAAGACATTGAAGTGTAGTGTATGTCACACTTCCATGACAAAAGCCACTGTGTGACTGCAGCATGCTACATTGTCATTAGGGGTGCAAACGAATCGGGCTAATTCTGACCGATCCGGCACCGAATCCGATTAGTACCGAATTCGGAGAAAAAATATGGGTTAGGATATGGTAACAGCAATATCCGTCCGAATTCGATACGTCTTCAAGTTTGATTTCAGGTTAGTGCTACTATTTGACGTTTCATTTTCTTTTGCAATAGTAAATTAAAATCTTCCACATTAGCTATTAAGTAGTAACATCAAGTTCTTGACAGTATGTCCTCCTGGTCCATTTGTTGTACTGTATGCATTCCTTACAAACAAGTAGGGGTGCAAACGGCTCGGGTTAATCCCGACCGATTCGGCACCGAATCCGGTTGATACCGAATCCGGAGGAAAAATATAGATTAGAATATGGTAACAATAATATCCGTTCGAATTCGACCCATTTGCACCCCTGATTGTCATGTAGTATGTGTACATTCCAAGACAAGGAAAGTAAAAGAAAAATGACACTACTAGCAGTGTCCGTTAAACTGCCAACATGTTCAACTTCATTAAAACGTCACAAAGCTGTAGAACGCGAGTCAAACGGAGCCAATAAGGTGCTTTCTAGTATAGCGTCTGCGTGGTTAATAGTTTATGACTGTGACTAATAAATTTTACTTTTAAAGTTAATGTTTATGAGAATAAACTAAATGTCGGTAAATCGTTTTAAAAAATCTGTTCCAAATAACTACTCTAAAAAGATAATAGAGAAATCATTATATTTATTTATTAAAAATATATAAATCATAAGCTACGTATTGAAAAGAATGAGACGTAGTCAATTAGCTCCTCCTTCGACCACCTTCCTATAAATCAAGCCGGCCCGCTCAGCTGGCGCTGCAGGTGACCACACCTCGATCGACGATGCAACCTCACCGGCCGGCCGTACGTTGGTGCGTGCTGGCAAGTGAAGCGACAAGGCTAGTGCATGCTGTTCGCCCGGCCGGGCCGGCGTGGTGTGCGCTTGTCGTCCCGGTACGTACGCGCGTTTGCGGTCACCATGTACTACGGACACACACACACGGGCATAAGCCGGGCTTGGGCATGCAAGAACAGGGGGCCCAAACACGCTGTGCCGAGCCTTGTCCGCCGAACAATCTCTCGCGTTCTCGGTGCGAAATCCTGCATTCAAGCCGGGGCCGGCCCGGCCCGGCCCGAACAAGCTGATCTACTAATAACAAGATTGATATGGAGCTGCACGGTGTACCACCATCGATCCGGTGAGAGTATCCGTTTCAATTCCCATGAACATTCTGCTTTTTTTCTCGAGAGCTTTAGTTACCGGGCCCTATCCGTCTACCTACAGTTGAAAATAGACGGATTAAAGTTGCAGGGAATATTTCATGGAGCGAAGGAATTCACTGTTGCGGCACAGGGGAAGAAAACAACAAATTTGTTTGTGCGATCACGATGTGTGGGGGCAGACCGGCCAAAGCCAAAGGTGTAGGCCCCTCTTCTTTTTAGCTACAGCTTATAATTTTTAGCTGAAATTTTTAAATTTTGATTGTTTGTGACAGATTATGGAGAGAGGTACTCGCTTGTGATTTTGGTTGATATAGATGTTAGATTTTTAATGTGTATTACAATTAACTTGTAGATTTTGTCTTAAAAAAATACTCTATTTAAAAATTAGGTACTGTAATAAAAGCTAAAAATCGTTTTTAGAAATCGTAAACCCGTAGGTCACTGTGCTGTACTGCTGTGGAAAGGAAGGAAGAATAAAGGTGCTCGCGGCTTTAGCTGGTGCCCGGTCTCTGCCCAGGTTCCTTCCTCTACTTCTCCGCGTCCACCAAATCAAACCAGCAGGGTCTACATGATCGATTCGCCATTGATAGTATCTCTGCTTTTAAAGTGATTTACACGCGCGGTAGGAGACTAAAGAGGAAGTGCATGAACATGGCACTTTTCTGTAGCAAAGCAAGCGTCTGTTCCAGACGCAGTTTTTTTCCCTCCTTCCTGGCCATATACACGTGCCTTCATGTGTGAGATCGAGAAGGAAAACACATGAGTACAAACCGCACTGACAGGAGTAAGGTAGATAGATAAAACAAAAATCTCAAGGATCCCTGCAGGAGCCAGGCAGCCAGCCGTCCCCGTCGACGAATAGGTTCTCCGGATTGGCAAGCGAAGATAACAAAGCCGTCCACAATTTGCCGGTCCGTTTGGTTCGGATAAAAGTGGTCTGCACGATTCAGTAAAGCCTTCTTTGAGAGTTTAAACTTTTTGGCCTATCTCTACGAGCTCATTTCAGCTTGAGTTTCTGGCTTATTTTTTTACTATTCATAAGTTTCGTCTTTTTCTGAATTTTTGGTTTTTTTTTGAGCTTTTTTGCCGGTTTTTCCTGTATTTATTTACGTTATCCGTGATGATCTAACATATTTTTTCTAATTTTATTTTTTCTTAAATTTAATTACGCAAAATAAATCACATTCAGTTACGGTGTAATTTCAGTGCAATTTCAATCATAAACCACTATTTTTCAGCTCAACCGAGCGGGCCTAAGATTTTGAATGTTTGGGAGTCCAAATTTCCGATCCATTGGACCCTTTCATAGGGATAGGTTGAAATTTTTGGACTTTCAAACAAGATCTAAGGATGACATAGCTTCCTCAGCAGACAGCCCGGTTACCATCCTGTTCGGTCCAGACCTACGATATAAACCCCGGAAAAAAGAAGCTGCATATGATGAAATTCGAAAGCCATGCATGTCACAACATATGCGATGATCCTAGTGCGAGCCGCTCCGCTCTTTGTGTGTCTGAGACGGTGAACCACTCCCCTCAGGTGCCGTCATGCTAAACCTGTTGGTTTATGCATACGATCGAGTCATCGACACACGGCAAAGATGCCAGGAGAAAACGGTTCTCTCTCCAAGTTTTTGCATATGAAGCTAAGTCGTGGACCGTTTTTTGTCAGCTCTCGCTTCGTGCTGCGCCACGGCTCACCCGAAACGTGCTGCGAGAAATCCCAAAGCAACGACGAGGTGGACACGGCATGCGGCGGATGCGAGTTCACATACGGAATGGAATGAAAAGGGATGGTCGAAGGTGCATTGGCTGCTTTGGCGTTACCCCCCCAAGTTTCAATTTTGCGAGTACCCGACACGGAAATTTGGCCTGCGATCAATTGGTCGGAACCCAGCTTGGTCGGCCCAGCATCGCTATTGGGCCAAGGATAAGGCCCGGGTTGACGCCCAAAAGGAGCAGGGCCGAGCTGTAGAAGCATTCAGTCTTAAGTATCCGTGGTGTTCATTTTGTCTTTTTCTAAAGTTTTTTTTCTAAAATTATACTATAGTAATGGATAGTTTTTTATACACTATTTAATTAAAAGTAAAAATGTCGTTATATTTTCATAAACAATAAAAAAGAAAAAAAAACTAAAGTTAAGAAACCAATATATTTATTTTAACTAGAAGTCGGAAGCCGTCGCTGGAATGAACGGACGAAGCAGGCATGTTCTTTTTGACTGCGGCTTATGGTTTTTGGTTAAAATTTTTGAATTTTGGCTGCTTACGATTTTGGCTAATACAGATGTTGGGCTTTTAATGTGTACAACATTTAACTTATAGATCATATCTTAAGAAAATATTTCGTTTAAAAGTTAGATACTGTAGTAAAAATCAAAAATCAATCGACTTGTGATTTACCAAACAGACCCATTATTATTATGCTATTAAGTGTGGAGATACTCCTACGAAGTTTCAGATTGTCGGCGCTGTCAGGTGCTCGCTTTTTCTTCTCGTTTCCTTCGTGATGCCAACGAGGTTCCTCCGTGGTTGTACCCAACCTTTCCACGCGAGTTCGAGCTGTCATCTGCTGTGGGATTCTCGGTGGCAATGGACACTTGAACAACGTGTGTGACCACGGGAAAAGTCCGTACCTCTGGGGTGGGGCCAGCCATTCAAAACCAAGATTATACCTATTGTGATATATGTCGTAATATCATAGGATCCTACTAAAGATAGATGATACGAATCGTAATATAAATTAGAATCAGATAGTATCACGGTAGAATCACGATCCTCATCATAGAATCGTTAGGATCATATAGGATGACAGTAGAACCGTGATTCTGATAACAAACTATATTAGCATATAAAATTTGATATTACCTATTGCTAGTTTAATTTGCCTTGTTTTGTTGTTTACATGTTATACTAAGGTAAAAAAAGTATTATCTTTAACATATTGCATTTTTAGATTATTAGTTTATTAAAAATAATTAAATAAGTTTTAAAAATCAACATTAATTCAATATAACATGAATAAATGTTCTCAAAATACAAAATTAAATTCAAAAAATCTACTATAGACTTGCATATTTAGAAATATAACTCAATTTTATGTAAAATATATACGCTATTAAAATTTTGATAGAATCATAATTCTAGGATCCGATACTGTAAGATGAAAAATGATCTTATCAGATACCATGATCCTAATAACCTTATTCAAAACATTGTCGTCTTTGAATTTTGCATGCTCACCACTACAAAATTAGGCGAAGGCTGATATGGTCTGATCCAAAGGTGAGGAATGATTTTTTTACTGACACCAAACTTCTTATTTGTTCTTTGGCGTCATGGAAGCCAAAATAGCAAGAGGTGATAGTGCCCTAATGCATTCTCGGTCGTTTGAGGGAGAGGAGCAATAAGGAGAAAAAAAAACAAAAAAAAACTTAAAAAGCTAAGAAAATAAAAAACGATAAAATTAGGAAGCAAGAAACTAAAGTTGTTTGGAGCGGGAACTTAATTCAAAATACAAAGTTCTAAATAAAACAGGTGAACATGTTTAAATTACTTAGGAGTCTGGAGAGGACACTCTGAAATACAAACAATACAATGGCCGCTCCCCAAAACAAGCAACAGCCTTTCCGTCTCCTGCGTAGAGAATCCTGGTCAAACCCGGCGGGCCGTCTGAAGCGGCACCAAACCCAAACACGCCGTAGGAACCAATCAACCAATCGAGGGCCTGCGCATTTCAACTTCAGTTTCGACCTTTTAGTTTATTTTTTATTATTTCTAAATTTTATTTTTTATAACTGTTTGGTTTTTTTTATTTTTTTAGGTTTTTTTATATTCAATTATCCGTGATAGACTAAACTGTTTTTTATTTTTTATTTTTTATATCTTAATTATGCTAAATAAGCCGTTATTAATTACAGTATAATTCTAATTAACTACAGTAAAATTGCAGATATAAATTACCTTTTTAAAGCTAGCTAAGCGGCACATGTGACCGGCCAACCGGCGGACAGCCTGAAACAAAAGGGAATATCTCCCGTCTCCAGAACCTTCCGGTACTCTCCAGAACCCAAACCCAACCCCCCTCTAGCCGAGTCAAAGTACCCCACGACGCGCCCGTTTCCACACCGGCAACGAAGCCGCCGCGTGCCCCGCCCGTCCAGATCGCATCCGACGGCCGCGCCCGCCCCGGAACACTCCAGAACGCCTCCCGGCCACACAAGCTTATAAATCCACCCCCCTATCGCCTCCTCCCTCTCGTCCATCTATTATTCTTCGCCCCAACCAATCGCGTAGATTTTTGGTCGAAGATTTTTTTTCGTGCTTGAGTTTTCGACGAGATAATGGCCGGAAAGGGCGATGGGCCGGCGATCGGCATCGACCTCGGCACGACCTACTCGTGCGTCGGCGTGTGGCAGCACGACCGCGTCGAGATCATCGCCAACGACCAGGGCAACCGCACCACGCCGTCCTATGTCGCCTTCACCGACACCGAGAGGCTCATCGGCGACGCCGCCAAGAACCAGGTCGCCATGAACCCCATCAACACCGTCTTCGGTAAGTAGATCCATCTGATCTGCTCTGCTCTGATCCTCGATTTATAAGTTGTTAGTTGATCGAGATCCGTGTGGTATATATTTATGGATCTAAAACGCGCGTGTGGCCTCCTGCTTGCAGATGCGAAGCGGCTCATCGGCCGGCGGTTCTCGGACGCGTCGGTGCAGAGTGACGCCAAGCTGTGGCCGTTCAAGGTGATTCCGGGTCCCGGCGACAAGCCGATGATCGGGGTGCAGTACAGGGGCGAGGAGAAGCAGTTTTCGGCCGAGGAAATCTCCTCCATGGTGCTCAACAAGATGAAGGAGACGGCCGAGGCCTACCTCGGCGTCACCATCAAGAACGCCGTCGTCACCGTCCCCGCCTACTTCAACGACTCGCAGCGCCAGGCCACCAAGGACGCCGGCGTCATCTCCGGACTTAACGTCATGCGAATCATCAACGAGCCCACCGCCGCCGCCATCGCCTACGGGCTCGACAAGAAGTCGAGCAGCGTCGGCGAGAAGAACGTGCTCATCTTCGACCTCGGCGGCGGCACCTTTGATGTCTCCCTCCTCACCATCGAGGAGGGCATCTTCGAGGTCAAGGCCACCGCCGGCGACACCCACCTGGGAGGCGAGGACTTCGACAACCGGATGGTTAACCACTTCGTGCAGGAATTCAAGAGAAAGAACAAGAAGGACATCAGCGGCAACCCGAGGGCCCTCCGGAGGCTGAGGACGGCGTGCGAGAGGGCGAAGAGGACGCTTTCTTCCACGGCACAGACCACCATTGAGATCGATTCGCTCTACGAGGGCATCGACTTCTACACGACCATCACCCGCGCCAGGTTCGAGGAGCTCAACATGGACCTCTTCCGCAAGTGCATGGAGCCCGTTGAGAAGTGCCTCCGCGACGCCAAGATGGACAAGAGCAGCGTCCATGACGTCGTGCTCGTCGGAGGCTCCACCCGTATCCCCCGCGTCCAGCAGCTCCTCCAGGACTTCTTCAACGGCAAGGAGCTCTGCAAGAGCATCAACCCCGACGAGGCAGTCGCCTACGGCGCCGCCGTCCAGGCCGCCATCCTCACCGGCGAGGGCAACGAGAAGGTGCAGGACCTCCTCCTGCTCGACGTCACGCCGCTCTCTCAGGGCTTGGAGACGGCCGGAGGCGTCATGACGGTGCTGATCCCGAGGAACACCACCATCCCCACCAAGAAGGAGCAGGTCTTCTCCACCTACTCCGACAACCAGCCCGGCGTGCTCATCCAGGTGTACGAGGGCGAGAGGGCGAGGACCAAGGACAACAACCTGCTCGGCAAGTTCGAGCTCTCCGGCATCCCCCCGGCGCCCAGGGGCGTCCCCCAGATCACCGTGTGCTTCGACATTGACGCCAACGGCATCCTGAACGTCTCGGCCGAGGACAAGACCACTGGGCAGAAGAACAAGATCACCATCACCAACGACAAGGGCCGGCTGAGCAAGGAGGACATCGAGAAGATGGTGCAGGAGGCGGAGAAGTACAAGTCAGAGGATGAGGAGCATAAGAAGAAGGTGGACGCCAAGAACTCCCTCGAGAACTACGCCTACAACATGCGCAACACCATCAAGGACGACAAGATCGCGTCCAAGCTCCCGGAGGCCGACAAGAAGAAGATCGAGGACGCCATCGAGGGTGCCATCAGCTGGCTCGACAGCAACCAGCTCGCCGAGACCGACGAGTTCGAGGACAAGATGAAGGAGCTGGAGGGCATCTGCAATCCTATCATCGCCAAGATGTACCAGGGCGCCGGCGCTGACATGCCCGGTGGCATGGAGGAGGATGCTCCGGCGGCCGGCGGCAGCAGCGGCCCTGGGCCCAAGATCGAAGAGGTCGACTAAATGTTAGAATTAGAGCGCATTGGTTCTGCTTGAAATAATTTGTCGCTCCTTTCACAGTTGATTCTTAGTATTGTTCTGCAATTTTTGGTGTGGGCATATATACATTGCCTGCATATATTTAAGTTGATTTGGAACCATGTTTTAATTACTAATAGTGGAGTATATTTATTTCTCTGCATTGGCTGACTCGTCTCTAAGTTATCTTATATTAAATTGCTTCAACCTTTTACGTGAATTTGCTCACATTCTAATATCATCTGAGCATTCAACTGAGGCAAGACATGCTTTCGTCAGGTCACCAGACGAGTACAACGTTGTATTGCAATAGTGTTGTGAAAATAAGATGAGATGCATACCGGCTCCTATCTTTTTCACTTATGGTTTATGACTTATATTTATACTACAATAACTAGTTTTCAAACGATGTGTTTTTTATATGATGTCAACAGGAATATTAGCAAAAAGTATACTGAATTCAGCTGTACCGACCAAAACCGTATGCATCTATTTTCCTTTATGTACTACTTTTCGCGAACAACCATAATTCAAAAAATTAAGTCATAAACCATAAGATACAACCCAAAATCCAAGAGTGAACAATGTGAATAATAAGCCTATAGAAAGGCCACATAAGGGTTGCCCAAAGCCTTAGAAACTATTAAAGTCCATGTGCGTGGGGGTCGATCGTGTAATAAGGGCAAAGTTTTAGACTCTCAAGATCGAGTTTGATGGGCTCCGGATGCACGAGGGGGTCCATGGATGATTTTGCCATGAGAATCACCACGGTGATCAGCAAGATGCGCACTCCTATGTGGTGAAGGTGTTACGTGTGGTGATACAAAAGTTTCTACAAATTGTTTCCGCATTGGAGCAATGCAGGAACTTCAATAAGATGTTGATCGAGGAGTTGTTCGGTCGACTCAAGTCACATGAGAAGTGACTCCAGGGTTATGGTGACAAGGAGGACGAGCACACTGTTGTTGATCCATGACGAATGGGAGGCCAAGTCAGCGAAGAAAGATAACGAGGGCTCTTCTAGATGTTCAAAGTGGAAGGATGGTAGAAGTGGACGTAGCCATGGGCGTGGTCGTGGTCACAGACATGATCGTGGGCGTGACTATGGTGAGCGCACCGATCATTCCCATAAGAAGAGATCTAAGTTTGACAAAGCAAATGTGCGCTACTACAACTACCAAGACTACAACCATTTCGCGTCCAAGTGGCACTCGAAGAAGGTGGAGAGGGCACACTTTGCAGAAAAAGCACAACAATGGTTAGTCTGCTCTCTTGATAATGGAAACATGTGAGCTTATGCAATCCACTGAAAACAAATTTGAGCATGCGTTGCTCAATAAGGTGAAGGTAAATCCGAAGCTCGGAGTTGGAGAAGACTACAAAAGCAAGATATAATATCTCGACACCGGGGCTAGTAATCACATGACCTGGTGTAGAGAGATATTTACTGAACTAGGCGCCAAGATACATGGCTCGATGAGGTCCAGCGACAGCTCAGTTGTGGATATATGTGGTTGTGGCTCAGTCATATTTCAGACTCAAACCAAGGAGCATAAGTTGCTGATAGATGTATCTTGAGTTTAGGCCAACTCGATGAAGACGAGTATCTACACATCTTTGACAGGGAAAAAATGTTGTCGGCCAAAGTGAGGAGATCACGAACTCGGTTGTATGTGCTAAATCTCAACCATGCACAATTGGTTTGTCTTCTACCAAAGTATCAAAAGAAGGAGTGGTTGTGGCATGCATGATACGAACATCTAAACTTTCGTGCACTGAGGGATCTCTCATACAAGGGCATGGTTGAAGGAATGCCAGAAATCAACCATGTTGATGAACTGTGTGAGGGGTGTATGGCAGGGAAGCAACGCCTCACACCATTTCCTGTCAACTCGATGTACCGGGCAAACAAGCCGCTCGAGCTGCTACATGGGGACTTGTGCGGTTCTATAACACCTGCAACTCTTGCGCCAAGATTCATGCTCCCGCCCACCTCCATCTCCATCTCCATCTCCAGCAAGGTTCCCATCGTCTTGTTTTCCGACCATCGCCAGTGTCTTCAACGGAGGCACCGAGTTAGGGTTTGGGTTCACTGGATAGGGTTGGGGTTTACTGGTACCCACTGGGCTTAGAGGGATACCGGGGTGGCGGCGGACAGCCGATAGGCGACGGTAGTGGTGGTGCGGGGTCGGTGGGGGTGGAGACAACAGATCTAGTGATGAGTGGTGGTGGGAGCGATGGATCCGACGGCGGTGAGCCATCGAAGGCCAAAAAAAAGGGCAAGCCGGCGGAGGGGCGGCAACGGACGCAGGTGCGAAGGAGGGTAGGGACGACGAGATCCGACGAGTGATTAGGAAGGGTGAGAGGTAGCCATCGGTGGTAGATCTGGTGGCATCATCGTCTCCAGAGCCGAGAGGGAGGCATGCTGCCGCGGAGGAGGTAGGATGGAGGAGGAGGGGACGGGCGGAGTTGGCGCCGCCCTCGACACCGATGGCCGCATGGGAAGCGGAAGTAATGATGGGAGGTGGTTGCTGGCGGTCCTCGTTGACGCTAGGGGCGACACCAGCGAGGAGGAGGATGGTGGCACGTGGAGGGGTAGGGGTGGTGGTGGCGACTGGGGATGAGTTAGGTTAGGGTTAGATTTATATATGATTCGAGGGATCTATCTAAGACGTTGGATCTCCATCCGATGGTCTATAATCTGACTGATTTTTAATTAAAATAGTTGAATTTTCTATAGATAAAAAAGAAGAAGAAAAGCAAGCTCTTCCATGAGCTGGATGAGTGGATACCACCGAGGCAAGTTAGGCACGCCATGCCGTCCTTGCCTTTGATCACATACTACTACTGTTTTTTTTTCACTTTGCTGTATTAAATCCGGCCCATGGACATGCAGAAAAGGGCCCATGGGTTTATCTAGTGTTGGGCTTCTTTTTGTCGACATGGTAGCGTGACAGCGTCGCCAAATTATGCCGCGCCGCGTCTGCAGTGCACCGGAGTCTACTGCTGGCATCCAGCACCAGGGCATTCTGCATGCTCCTCGCTGTCCCAAGCTTTGAATATTTGGCAGGCCTGACCTTGCTGGAGAGTGGCGTCTCGTTCCGGCCATCCCATCCCATCCCATGGTGTTGCATACGCAAATCTCCCTAGAAACTTCGGCTCCAATAATTCAGTGTAGCTGCTGTAGCATCCATCTCAAAACAGCCTGGAGAGCGTCTCTGATCTGGATGTCAAAACGAAAATGGTTTACTTCAATACTCTCTCTCTCTCTCTCTCTCAATCGATTTACTCGTTTTTAATTAGCATCCAAACCATACCCTCATTGCCCTTTTGAGAAACCATACTCCCATTTTGGAGCAACCCGAAATGGCATATATGATCGTAAAGAAGGTATTTTACGGGAGTTTTTCAGTTAAATCAATCATCATACTATCTAGTTTGAAATAACCCTTCCAGGAGAAATTGCACTCCCAGAGAATTTCAGTTGCCATCCAGGTGGAATTATAAGAACAGAAGGATCGGACTATATGACGTGGAGACCATTACTACTGCGACAACTCAGCTGGTGAAAAGCATTTTCATAAAGATTTCAGGTAAAGATCATCTTAGGCTAAAGCTAATTAAGGTGAAACAATATTCGATGTGAACACCATTAGGAAAGCAGCACTTGCTACATACTCATACGATGACAGAATGCATCAACAACAACACTCTTTTTTTTTAAAAAAAAATAGAGGACTATGCGTTAATTTGTATTAGATTTTGTTTGGAAAAACCAAAAGCTAATATGAACATTTGGTTTTTAAAGTGGGGTTTTTTTTTACTTCTCTTGCTCCCGTCTCACTCCAGAGATAATACAGAGGGTCATGGGAGCATCACACACTCCACTCCTCTCGCCTCTATCTCACGCACATATATTTTTCTCACTTTCCTCACTGCTTGCGCTATCTTTCTAAAATTCCCTTATTTTGATCATTGCTATATATTTTTTTTTTCCAAAAACTATCAACCATAAGCTTACGAACGCCCCCCCTACGTCAGCAAACAAACGGTTGCCTGCAGCGTTTATTATAACATAGGCCATAGACGAAAGACATCGAAACTAAATTCCAACACAAAAAGATATTTGGTAAGGTCGCAAAACAATCTCATATGGCACACATTCAGTGAAAGCAAATGGAGCCATATGGCTGGTGCAGCAAAGCTAATCACTTGACAGCATGGTGACTGACCACATCAAACCAGCAATCTTTTTGCAAGTTCACAAGGAGAATTTCCCTCACAAATCATCTCATACGTACCAATCTTATATAGTCAGATCTCTCTCTGGTCCTAAACTCCAGGAAGCAAATGGGCCTCAGGTTGGAATGCGGGATCTTTTCACGATTTACGTTACTGCAAAATTTTTATAAATAACTTGTAAAATTCATTCGTTTCAAAAAAAAAGCCTCACACTTCTCTCCAGTCATGAGTTCGTACCCTTGTTATTAAGTCGCATGACTAGTCGCTACTAATCGTCGATTAGTCGATAAGTCGGCACCGACTAGTGCCATCGACTCGACTAGTTGCGCTAATCGGTCGACTTGCCGACTAGTCGGCGATTAGCCGCGACTAGTCAGCCAACGCGAGTCGAACGTCTAATTGGATCTTGCTCTGATCTTCATCCGTTTGACGCTTTGTTCTTCCACTTACTCCCATCTTCTTCCTTTATTTTGCTGCTCTATTTCAGATCTTGATCCTAGTTTTTTCTTACTTTTTAGACTCGGCCGATGCATTCTTCTAGAGCAAGATCCGAGTATTCTTCCACTCTGAGCCTGGGTAGCAGTAGCAAGTAGTAGTGGTGATAGAAGATAGTTAATAGTAAGAAGCAATAAGCAAGTAGTAGTGGTGATAGAAGGCAGTTAGTAGTAGAAGCAACAAGCAAGTAGTAGTAGATTAGTCGACGACTAGTTGAAATTAGTCACGATTAATCTCTAAGTCGGTAGCATCACGACTCGACTCGACTTTACACTTAATAACCTTGGTTCGTACCATACGCAAGGAAAACCAAACAAACAGGATGCTTATCCAATTGCCATAAGAACCAAAAAATAGCATTATTATATGACAGACTAAGACTAGGGCCAAGTAAGCACTCCACGATCTGAAAACTCAGCTTATCATATTTTATACTCCCCAATGCTCCAAATTGCCATTATTTTCAGGGACCAGGGTCAGGAATATATTGCAGAAAAGCGTCCTTCATATATGCAGAAAAGCGTCCTTCGGGTGAAGGAAAGGCCGCTTGAGCGGCTTATCGAAACGGTGACGTGCAGATAAAGAAGGGCACATGATGTGCGACGACGACGCCAGGCTGCCCCTTTGCAATCGCTGTCGAACTTCCTCTCTTGTTGGGAGTCAACAAGGATCAGTTAACAAACAGTTATCTTCCAGAGCCAAGTTATTCGCAGATAATTTGTAGTATTCCTCTCTTATTGGGACTGTATTCTGCACAAGCTTATTTTTAAACGTTTTATACAGTATATATTTTTTAATACGTTATCTACAGATAATTTGTAGTACGTATTATATCGAGTTCAACTATAGCGGTCAAAATTACATATGACCTTTTTCTCTTCATAATGTCTCTTGTGAACACCCAAAATTCAAAATCTGTAAATCAAAAGCCAAAGATACAGTCTAAAATACCCACTATTATTTATAGATACAGTCTAAAATACCTACTATAATTTATAGATTAGGTGGGGATGAACAATTCCTCTGAAGTCTTGGGAGAGCAAGAAACACTTTTCTTCAGTCATGCCCATGCGTTGCAGTGCAGTACTAGTACTAATCAAGGCGCATGCATCAACAGCAGAGGGAAGCGTTATAAAACGGGAGCTCAAAAGAAAAATGCAACTCGGACAGAGATGACGCCGTGCTAGTTGCCAATGTCAATAAGATCAATCGATCCTAAAACTACCAAGCGACAGGGAAAACAACACACCAGCTTGCAAGAGAATGAAAATGACGTGGATGATAAATGAGGCAGAAAATCCAGGGTGGCCATTTGGCAGGTGTAGCCGTGCATCAGAGGTGAAATGTATTATCCAAACATTTGTCACTTTCAGGGAAGCATTAGAAACCAATGGGCCAGCCTTCACTGTGTTATCTCAGTAGTTAAACAAGGTGTTGTGTCAAACATAAGGCATTGAAATAAGCAAATCCTTCCAAAAGGGCATTCTACAGAAATATGCCAACAAGGCTAATCCTTGCAAATACATCTCTGCATTCCAGCAAAATCTTCAGACCCAAATTTCATAGGGTTGAACCAAGCACCCATACTGAATGATATTAGATAATAACTGAAGCACATGAAATGACTGGTAAATATAGAGTAGTGCTCATAACTGATAAACACCGATCACTTCTATATTGATAACAGATAGATACATTGGTACCTTCAAGCAATTACACTTGCCTTCCAGTAATTCCTGGAAAACATTCACAAATGCTATAAAAACCCACTAATTCCCATAAAACGTCGACAAATCCTAAAGGCCCTGACAAGTACTCCTTTCCTAGTTTCCATCAAATAAATGAGATGAAATTTCCAAGAAAGCCCACGAAACAAACTTCTCACCTATCCATGGAAATTGACTATAAATGCCTATACAGTTCTCCAGGAGTCATTTCTGTAGAACAAGCAAACTGCCCGAGACAATAATGCACAGATTTAAGCACATCAAGCAGGCACAAACCTTTCATACAAAGAAAATTTTGATGAAAGCAAAAGATACTACATAAGGTATTCCCAAACAAATATATTGAAATTGAAGAACGAAGTAATCCAGATATGTTCCCTGTGACTTGTAGCATATTCCTAAAATGTTCCAAATGTTGCAATTACCAACTAGCAGAATGCTTCAATCAATTAGGACTGTTCCCCATCACAATTAGCAAAACTGAGTTGCATTTGTTGTATGGTAACCTCCACACCATATGTCTCATCGTGAACTAGAGGATTAGCAGACAGCAAAAGATCAGTCAAGAGCAGCTGACAATAATGGACTTATAACTACTGCAAACATCTGTCACACACCTTGAACATTGTTTCACTGGCACCATGACGAGGGGGGCCTCATAGACACATGAACTTCATGTTCTTCAGGACCAACACGGTGTTTAGGGACAATAATTTCTAGGCCTGTTCCTGTTTCATCACAGTATGCTTCCAAAGTAGCATCTTCTGGGATCCGGGTAGGCAGTGGAATTTCCCGGATAAACTCTCCTGGTGGACAATGCTCAGGTGAAGGGTCCACCAGCTTGAAGGTCCGATCATGTCGCTTCAAGAATGACAACCGACCAACACTAGTGCACGATATCTTGACGATCCCATTTGTAAGAGTATTCCTCCATGAAACCTTCACCCTTTGTATATCAGCAAACGGCAGGCTAATGATGATCAAGTAGCCCTTGTTATCTTCGTATATTGCTTTTGCAGCAGTTACTGGCCCAGAAGCATGGCGCATCACACCAGAGAAGTCATTCATCCATGATGGCTCAAAAGTGTGGCTCACATCCATGTCCTGGACCTTGTCTGAATTTGAATTGCTGCAATCCTCTTCCATGGCAGTGGGGGAGGAATCCTTCCTGCGCTTGTGGGAAATGGTCGAGATGTCCAGACCATCCCCATAACCTTGATTTGATGGCTGTGTTGACAGGTTAAGTCCAGAGCCATTCAACTTCTTGTGTTGGCCATGTGAGGTGCTCTTTGCTGGAGCAGCAGTTGCTGGCCTCTCGAGCTCAAAGTCTGTGCTCGGCAGATTCCTCCATGATTCAAAATCACTTGCCTCGGCAGGGATCGAGAAATTGGCATCCCTACCAGTGAGCTCCATCCACCGCTTGAAATCAGCCTCGGGCACACCTGCCAAGTTCGGTGCCCGTACGATCTCAATCCCGTGCAGGCACTGCGGATTTGACAGCCCCCGGTAGTGCTTACGCTGCATCCGGTGTGAGCGCACAAACCCTTTCTCCGCGCTGAAAGGAAACTGCGGCTCCCCAAGGCGTGAGTGCCCATTCATGAAGCTCCTCAGCTGCATCTTCCCGAGGGCATTCTCTGGCCGCTCCTTAAACACCCACATGTACATGTTCTCCATGTCGTGCTGCACCAGGAAAGCATCCAGCGTGGCATTATTACCATTCCCACCCACGGTGGCTGGCTTTGCCTTGCCACCCTTGTCAGCCGACATGACCGGCTTGAAGTAGTGGGTGAAGAAGAACCACGCGCCCCATATGCTATCGTTCCTCTTGACGCACTTGCGCGCGGCGCTGGAACTGGTGCCCTTGGGGTGAGACACGGCTACCATGGTCGTCGCGGCTGCCGGGGCCGAGGCCGCCCCGGCGGCGGCAGGCGAGTCCGGGTCGTAGAGCTGCGGGTCGCCGAGGCCTACATCTAGCATGTCGATGTTGGAGTCATGGAGACCGGTGGCCTGAAGAGCCGGAAGGGGAGGGGAGGGGTCGGCGGCGAGGGGGAGGTTGATGTCAGGGGCGGCGGCCGGCGCGGCATAGAGACAGCGGCGGAAGGGCCCCGGCGGCGGGAGGAAGAGGTCGAAGTCGTCGTGGGAGGCGGTGTCCATGGAGAGGAAGGTGGAGGGGCCCTGGTGAGGGTGGTGGGCCGTGGCAGTGTCCATGGAGAGCGCGGTGAGAAGCGACTCCCCCATGGCGGCGTCGGCGGCCGTCGTTGGCGGAGCACCCGTCTTCCTGGCCTCGTCCCCCGCCGGCTGCGCGTCGTCCGTCGATGCGCTGCTGTCCAACTCGTCGGCGCTTCCGCCTCCACCGCCTCCTCACCGCGCGCTCCTCTCCCCCGAATCCCTCCACGAGCATCAGTTAGCGATCAGGCTTCACACCTCCCTCGCGTCCATCCCACAGCGAAGAGAAAAAAGAATCTTTTTCCATGCAAATCACACACAGAAACCACATCAATCTCTCAACCAAAACCCAAATCTAACAAGAAATCACATCAATTCACAAGAGCAAAGATCCAATCTAAGTATCTAACCCCAAGAAACCCACATACCTACGAGAAATCCAAGAACTCCGCAGCTCTCAAATCAAAGAACTACCACCACCTCTCCTCGCAGAAAAGCAGCGTTGCAATCAAACAATCGAAATCAAATCGAAGGCGTGTTGATGAGCAGCGGGTGGGGGAGGTGGGAAGGGGGGAGACGGTAACGGAGGAGGGGCGAGTTAAAGGCGACGGAGAGCGCGGCGCGGCGCGGCCCGGGGAGGTGGGAGGCGGCCTCCCCCAGAAGGAGCTTGGACGCGCTGGGAGGGTGGGGGGCCGTTACTTGACGGTGACGGCTGGGTGGGTCGACGACTGGCTCTGGTTGGATCGGGAAGGCGAAGGGCAGTGGCACGCTGGTAATTTGCCGCGGGGAAGCGGTGCTGCTGCTGTGGTGTGGCGTGAGGGATGGACGGATGGATGGGCCTCTCCTCTTCCTTCTAGAGCCTGGACCGCAACGTTTCCTTTCCTTCTTTGTTTTTGTGTGTGTGTTTTTTATGTGCCATCTTGCTTCCGGTTTTCTTTGTGACTAGGGATAAAAAAGAAATAGTTGGGTATATACTACTGAAATATACCCACTTTTGATACATACCATCCAATGAACTAGCCAAAGAAAGGGACTGGTTGAGTCAATATATGGGCAAACCGGTATATTCACATGAAGCAACGGAAGAAGTAACAGAAGTGGACGGAAGTGGTATATTAACGAGAGTCTACACATTTCGATGGTATTAAAGTGAACTAGAATTTTATTATGATACATATCAAAAGTAGATATATTTCAGTGGTATACATATATTCAATTATCTCATAAAACTAGTTAGAGATCCGTGCGTTGCAATAGAGTCATAAAAATAATGAGCCGGAACTTACTGTCTGGCCAACTTCACACATCAAATATTAGAGAGCAAGCAACAGAGAGAGAAGGGTGGCCGGAATGCGCAAGGAGATGGGAAAAGTGGAGGGGTGGGCGGTTGTATCCTGAGAGAGAGGATGAGAGAGACGAATGATTCAGATCAAATCGGATGGTTGAGAAGAGAGCAAGGAGAATGGACCAACCACCAACTCACACTTTTATAATAGTAAAGATAAAGGAGACTTTGCATGGGAAGCAGTTAAGAACTGCTTTAGGGGGATTATGTCTGTGTCCTCTGGATTTGTCTATTGCGATTGGATTAGTAGCGTAAAACACTAAAATATTGTTGTTTTGGAAAAATGGCACTTGGTGCACTGTTGGCATAAACAGTGGGATACCCTTCCTCCTCAAGGGACATAGAAACGGAGAACAAGAGAGTCACCCCACCAGAGAGAGGTCGTCAAGAAAATGAGAGAGTCCCCTCTGCCTTCTCGTGACTCTTTATATATGAGTGAGGTAGGATGACAAATGACCATTCTGCCCCTTGATAATTATATAGGGTAAGGGTATACAGATAAATTCTCTTATATGTACGACATCGTGCTCTCAGGCTTACTCTAGGGCCTACTATGCAATCAAGACAGCCCAAGGGGCCGGTCACCCCACTGTCCCACAACAGTACTCCCTTGACAATAAGTTACGAGGTCCAAGGGGCGAGCTGGCGAAAACAATTGCCCCAACCCTTCAGGGGTCTGTATGCCCAAAACCATCCGAAACGGACCTCCCTTCCCTTGACAAAGATGCAACCGCCCTACATGGACTATGCCTCCGAGGCAGGTGACATGTAGAGGCAGAGTCATCGAGGTAGAGCTATGAAGAACCATGTTGAGAATGTTTATGGTTTATTTATGCTGAATAATTGGCAATTGTCAATAGTATCAAGTTGAAATTTGCATTTGCGAAAGTTTGCAATTTTCAGAGCACCCGTTAGGGGCAGTCTGACTATTGTACAGAGGCAATCTGACTGCTTTGTAGAGGTGGTCAAACCGGCCAGTTGCCCCTCAGGTATTTTGCCAGGGGCGGTCGGTCACTTTGGTCAAATGATCAAACCGTCCATGTGACCTTTTGGCTTTTGAACATCAAACTATTGTGTAGGAGTGTCTTGGGGTATCTTTGCACTAGGTGTTACTTTAAATAGAGTTCTGTTTTGAAACTAGATAGTAAAATACCGAATTTTTAGATAGGGTTTTTCTGGAGCTCTGCCCTAGTGGTCTGACCGGCTTGAAGGAAGCGGTCTGGCCTAATGGCGGTCAGATAGGCCATAACTATTCTTGGCCGAGAGGGATTCTGGAATTTATGGGAAATGATCATGGGTTGAGTTTTGGAGTTCTAGGTTATTGCATTCATATTGTATGAAGTATGTTTAGACTAACATAGGTCAAGTTATAAAGAACTTGTGTTCGAAAATAGATTCCAGGTCTTCGATGTGCAGGGTGCTTGGAAGTAGCCATGGTCGACGGTGCGGATCGGGAATAAGCTCAGGATGAGCTGAGGTACGGTCAAGGAAACCAGGCAGGATGGTTGGTTTCAAGCGAGGCATAGGGAAAGACAAGAGATGTCGAATGAAAGGTTCGAGCAATGGTTCATCGAATAGTGCAGTGGGTGCAAGTGAGGCGTGGTCGGGAGGAATCAACACGAGAAGACTTACCGATGCGTGAGCCATTGGTGAACCTAAATGTTGCAAGCATAAAGATTGCTTGCAAAGGAGGAGATGACCATGGCCTAGACTCTGGGAAGATACGAGGTCCACGGTCAAGGCGGGGGTGTTTTGGAGGGAAAGCCAAAATACTGACAACGGCAAAGAGACCAAAACTGCAGCACTTGCATGGGCGTTTGGAGAGCGATTTAGATCAAGGAGGTGCTAAGGAGGCCAAGTGTATGGAAGCTTGCTCCTTAACAGTTTGGGCTTATGCTCTTTGAAAAGCGCACATAAATCATATGTGAGTGTAAAACCCAATATGTATGGGGTTAACAGGTTTTCCCAGTTATGCTAATAGATAATATCCATTAGGGTTAGATATAGGCTAGATTCTTCATCTATTTGAGTGAGAGAGGTTGCTGGCTAGGGTTAAGGTGGCAAAGGGGAAAGCAATCAACCACTCATTCTATGGTTTGAGATAGAGGCTCCCTTGGAGGGGAGACTTGTGGGGTGTGCGTGATCTTAGGAGAAAGAGCTTTATCTTCTATGGTAGAGTGGTTATAAATTAAAGATCTACAAGTTGCAATACATCAATCTTATTCACCTTACATGGTGTGTTCTCGATCTAATTAGTTTTGCATTTTTGTTTTGGTTGATGTTTTGTCCCATCTCTTCTCTCTTGGTCTTGCTGTGTTTCTGTAACATCCTGAAAATGTGAATCCTGAAAAGTGTGTAGCCCTTGAAATATTTTGAAAATACATCTTCTCGACATTTGGAGTTTAATGGATTTCCTTTGGATTTTGGTTGAGGTTCCAACAATTGAAGAAAAGCATGAAAAATAAAACTGATAGAAAATCATTCAGGAAATGTGAAAATAATAGAAATTTATAATTTGAAATCAAATATGAAGAGATGAACCATCAATTAGGGTAGGAGAGTAAGGGTATAGTTTGAGCCAAAACTTGAAATTTTCTTTGGGCCTAATAATAATAATAGAAAGGGGGTGAATGAATATGTATATATGTACATACACCATAATCATAAATAGATAAATAAATACAACAACAATAATAGTAATAAATAAATAGATATAAATAAATACATAAATATATATATATATACATGTATATATATGGGTATGTACATATGATTAAAAATCCTTCTGACTGGCCCGAAACCATTGATAGGCCATCTCCTTCTTCCTCCCCGCTCCCTCGCTCAACTCGGCCAAGGCCGAAGCGCCGCCTCGTCGGGTCGCAGCGGCAGCCCGCTCCCCGCCGCGCTTCCCCCTTAATAGAGATTGTATGCACATATATATCTAGGCCTAGATAATATATGTTGCACACATTTACCCCTCAGTCGCTTGCCTGTGGATAATGGTCTTACTTTTGCTTATGCTTCTGCTGTTGTCTTTTGTATTGTAAATATTTGGCCTGATCGGCCCTTATGTAAACTGTCGCCCGACGTGGTGTATTTTAACTCTGATATGTAATGGTTCGATATATTCCATGCAATGTATGAGTTGATACAACAATGTACCTGTGAGCACTATCTACTGATCTAGAGAATAGTGCAGTGAATCACAGAGGATTCTGGATTAAAAAATCTGGGTCTGACAATTTCAAGGATGTCCAGTGGTGGAGATGTCTCATAAGGATCATATTTCATCCATCTAGAGACCAGCTATAGCAAGATCGTGAGACGTTGCTTGATTTGGTTCGATTTGGGGCCCTTCTAGTGAAATCGTGTCTCTAGAGTTTGGTCTTGAATATTT
This sequence comes from Bonia amplexicaulis, assembly GCA_036346245.1. NCBI lineage: Eukaryota > Viridiplantae > Streptophyta > Magnoliopsida > Poales > Poaceae > Bonia > Bonia amplexicaulis. The sequence continues at coordinate 13,579,108 of CM070752.1, read as the reverse complement.
AGGTGCTCTTGCTTGCTGTGACATGTGAAAATATATCTAGAGCCATCTTAGTCATATCAAACACACGAGTAAGTCATATCTCAAGTTATTGAGTTTTGTCGGATTTTGGTACAACCTTATTTGTGTCACAAGGAAATGTTAGAACTTTAACCAAGTTCCATGCAATCCTTGGATGAATTAGAATTTTGATATTCTTATTTGTGTTTATTATTCGCTGAACTTCTAGTTTGATTTTTGTAGTGCGTGGATCCAGGGCCTGAATGCCTGAGGCATTCCAATCTATTTCTTGGCATTTATCATTAGTAAGGTACTTTCCTCCCCCTAATGCTGAGAAATTATCTTCATCGGAGATACAATCGGTGTGATGGGTCATAAACATGTCCCCATGGTAGGCTCAAGGTATTTAATAATCGATAGGGACTCAAAGCCAACATATACTTCCAACCTCCGGTGGGGGCCCATGGCTGTACATTGTGGTGGTGAAATTGGCATGCATATAACACAGCCAAAATTTCGCAGATGGAAAATACTTGGTTCTTTCCCATGCACTTGTTGTAAGGGAGAAACTTGGTGGTATGTAGTCGATCTTAAGTTTAAGAGTGTTGCTATGTGCAACACTGCATGTCCCCAGCAGCTGGTGGGGAGCCTACTATTCTGCAGTAGTGGTCTAGAAATTAGCTTAATTATTTTAATGAATGACCTTGCTAGGCCATTTTGAGTGTGGACATATGGTACAGAGTGCTCTACCTTAATGCCTAAAGCTAAACAATAGTCATTAAATGCCTTAGAGGTGAACTCGCTGACATTGTCCATTCTAATAGACTTAATCCTTTCATATGAAAAGTTGGCTCTTAATATGATAATTTGAGCTATTAATTTAGCAAAGGTGTGGTTTGTAGTAGACAGCAGGCATACATGGGATCACCTAGTAGAAACATCTAGTACCACCATAAAATATCTAAAATGGCCCGATAGGGGTTGAATAGGTCCACAGATATCACCTTGTATTCTCTCCAGGAAAATAGGTGATTTCGCCTCTACTTTCAGGTAAGAGGGTCTAGTGATGAGTTTTCCTTTGGCAGAGGCTGGGCACAAGAAATCTTCAGGTTTAGAAAATGATGGAGTCTTTAAGCTATGGCCAATGGAGTTGCTTATTATTTTTCTCATCATTCCTACCCTAGGATGCCCTAATCAACTGTGCCAGATCTTAAAAGGATCCAAGGCTTTATACTCTATCTTCAATACTACATATTCGTCAGGTTTTATGTAGGTGTAATATGTAAGATCGAGGAGGCCGACTAGAGGGGGTGAATAGGCGGTCTTAAAAATTCTCTTTTATCAATTACTATTTCTCTATTTGGCTAAAACCAAGTATATAACGCGGAAGTTTAAATCAATTTGGTTTAGCACAAGTAACACCTAAATCAGCTAGGTTCACCTAAATCTATGTCAAGGTTTGCAATTCTAGGATCTTTGCCTTAGCATCTTCTTAAAGCTTGATGACGCGCATCTTCACTTCAAATCCAGGTCATTGTCTTGATATGCATTAACCCATGATGCACACTCTTTTTTATGGCCTTCAACTCACGAATCCATCTTCCATCTCGTATTTTAACTTGATGATCTTCAATACGTGAAGTCATCACAAGTCATCCTTATTTATGGAACATAACTTATTCATCCAACTCATGGAAAATGTTAGTCCATAAATCAATTTCCATTATTACCAAACTTCCCCTTTTTGGTAATTCATGATAATCTCAATGAATAAGAGATAAAAGATTAATTTACGAGTATTTAACATGTACACAACAATTGTATACTCTAGGATAAGCTTCTTAAGCAAAGTTTACTTATCCGGTTGTCATTAATCATCCAACTATTAACACATAATGGAGGAACTAGATGACAACCCAATTATGAGTATATCTAAACTATATGAACTATATATACTCAAGGGATACGTTTCAAAGTAAAGATCCTTAGTATGTAGAAAAAAGAGTATGGATCAATACTAATGAAACCACAAAACATAGAGTGAACTTTCCCTAAATATGTGCATACAAGAATGTATTATGAAAACATACGCACATATTCATGTTAGACTATTTGGTGAAGTTTAATCTATATTTTGGATCTGTGGAATGCACTAAGATATAAGAATGTGATGTCGAATGCATACCTCTTATGATTTTCGCATTTTTATCCAAATAAGACTAAGCAATATCATAATGAATAAATAAATTAGTCTCATAAATAGATTTGTCATTATTACCAAAACTAACTTAATAGAGCTTGAACTTACAATCTCCCTCTTTTTGATGATTGATGACAAATATATTTACAATAATAGTATTTGGATGAATACAAACATATGATAGGAAATTAAACTAAGATGAAAGCATAGGCATAAAGAATTTCCTTCTTTTTGGCAATTTTAATATTTATTAACAATGCTATTCTCCCCATTTTTAGCATTATACACTTCATGCTATTATTCATTCTTATCGACGGTTTCGACCATGCTGGTTTCGATCACACAGAACTTGACCATGTCGATTCTGACCACGTTGGTTTTGACCATGATGGTGTCAATCACACATATCTTGACCACGTCGGTTCCGACCACGACGGTTCGACCACGCTGGTTTCGATCACAGAGATCTCGACCACGTTGGTTTTGACCAAGTCAGTTTGACCACATCGGCTCTTGACCACAGAGGTCTTCAACCACCAACAAATACGGTAGTACTGTGATAACAACGTCGGTAATTCCGTTCCATGGTAGTACCGCATAACACACGGCGAAAGTTTCGATTTTCCTGAGAAGTGCATATACTTCAACATATTTTGCAAAACACATTTGTAAACTATAGTATTATGCATACAAGGATTATATATGAGACTCAGCCATTTGCAAAACACATTTGCAAATATAAGTCTCATATAATAAGGAGTAGGAAACATGAACTTCAAACACTTGCAAAACACATTTACAATGTATAGTCTCATTTTACAAGGATTCAACACATGAGCTACAACTATTTACAAAACACGGAGAGCTAGAGCAAGTGAGGTTGAGCTATCAACACATGATGAGACTCAAGCTATTAGATATGACCCCTCTTAATAATACGATAACCTACATAGAAATCTGGTCTTCCAACCAAACACCAAGACCGGTAAAAGACTCAAAACTCATCATTCTTCTCTGTCTCGAGAAGAGCGGTAATCAGCTCCGAGTACTTCTTGTACTTGGCCTGACAATACTGCTGTTGGAGTGTCCTGTGAGTAGGGTGAAAAGTGTTCAAAGTCTTGTCAATCATCTCAGCATATGTGATCTTCTAGTTACAGAATCTAAGCTTAGCAACAAGCTTATGAATGGCAGAGTTTGTATGTGGACACCTTCTTGAAATCCTGGAAACTGATGTTGGTTCATTCAAGCTGTGCTTCAGGTAGCAAGATAGATCTCTGTTGGTCATACCTCTCCTTCAGGAAGTTTCACAGTGCCAGCGGGTCCTCTTCTAGAAGTTACTCAAACTTCAAGTCTGGGTAGATGTGGTGCCTCAAGAAGTATAGTGTCGCACATTTGGCGGCATCGGGAATGATGGGAGCCCCAACTGCAGGTTGGGTTATGGCGGCGCTGAGTGATCTAGCCGTCAAGGTGATCTTAGCATCCATGGCCCATGTGAGGTAGTTGCTACTATCCAGGGCGAGCTCAGCAAACTCTTTCTTAGCGATGTCAGACATTTCCTACATTATTCAAGCATAATTCTAAATTTACTACAGGTAAATAGCATGAGTATTGCTAAATCAGCAAGGTGTGGATTTTATCTATTCGGTAGACATTATTTAGGATTTTTCTAGAATTTTCTAGCAATTTCAACAATTTTCTGCTAATTAATAAGTAATTTTTAGAATTAGTAAATAAGCTAACTAGAATGTCATGAATTTTAAATAATCTAGGATATAAAATTTCTAGGGAGAAAATTGGTCTATTGGACTTAATTGCAATTCTAACAAACTTCAGGGTCAAACTTATAGTTATTTTCAATTTTTAGCAATATTATTTAATTTACCGAAAAACCCATGGACTAGATTGCAAAACTACCACTGGCCATATTTTTCTTTCCTCCTCTCCTTTTTCGCTTTGGGCCAAAAAGTCGGCCTACTTGGCCCATATAAGTAGTGTCCCACCTTTTGACCAGTGGCTAGGGTTAAACCTAGCCACCGGATGGCTCTCATGGCGGCAGCTACAATGCCGCTTGCAACAGCCGGGTTATGCATGTGTTCAGGCATGGCCGGCGGGCGGCCGTGGCGAGCATCGACCAGCGGGCACCCACGGTGGACAGACGCGGGCGGTGACCACGCGAACAGGATTCAGCCGGGCGCCGGGCAGTGAGCGGTGGTGGCTTCAAGCACCGGCAGCCGGATGCATGCGGTGGTTTCGCCTCGCCGTACTTCAAGGCGGAGTCGAGCATAGCCGATCGGTGGCTTCAGGCAACCGACTGCCCGAGCGGCTGCTGTGGTAGAGGAAGTGACTTCAGGCGATCGTCAGCGGGCAGTGGAGCTGAGCAGCGGTGGCCGGTGGTGCTAGGCAGCGGGAGCACCGATTGGCAGGGCAGGCGGCTTTGGGCCCGTCGACCTCGAGTGGACAGTAGGTCGCGACTTTGAGCGCGGGCGGGCGGAGTAGCCAAGCGGATGGTGTCAGTGGCTGCAGCAGGTGTTTCTTTGGGTTTGCCAGTGGTGGCTGGCGCAGTTTCAGGCGACGACGCGAGTTGGATGGTGGCGCAAACTGAGCTGAGGTGCCGTGCTTCGGACGACGGTGATCTCCAGTGGTTTTGGGTGGCTGAGGCCGATCTGTAGCCATGCGGCGGTCGACGGCCATGCGGTGGCCATGTCAGACGATGATCGAGGCCATGCGGCGGCCGATAGCACCGAGTTTACCCATATTCATTTGTTTTTCTGATTATAATCTGAGATGGATTCCGATCTAGATACTAGATGAATAAACTACTTGATTCTAGATCTAAAACACAAATTGCAGATCAATCCACAGCTAGGAACAATTACCACAAGATTGATCTAAACATGGCATTGCTAGAGAATATGGAACCAAGCTAGATTGAAACATGAACAGCAATGCATAATATATTGGTTCGTGATTTGCATACCGTGCATCTCGTAGAGTGGGTCGTGTTGATAACGTGTTGAGAAGTCGATGGAGAATAGATGAACGACAACGCAATCAATCATCAAGAACACAATAGATCAATCACAGAAGACATGAATTGAGAGAGAACACCAAAACATAGTCTTTATTAGTTTAGATCGTTTACATGGTACAATAGCATATCTATTTATAGTCTAAGCCTACTAAGAGTAATTCTGGTATTTACCCACACCTCAACCTTCTAGGTTTCGTAATAGAAATTACACTGGCTAGATAGATCAATGCACAAGGCACATCAGGGCAGAGCCCGTAAAAGCAAGATAGGAAGGGTAGGGCCATCGTTCTCCCAGTCCAACACCCGGTTGGGCCCAACCCTGGGCTGGGCTTTTGTGGCACATCCCGTGGCCCACCACGCGTGAGAGAACGGGAAGCAGGCACGCCATGCGTCGGCTCACCGGGTGCCGCAATCGCAACTGCAACCGCCTCGACGACATTCTTCGCGGGAAGCAACCACCGATGCCTGTTCGCGCGCTTGTTCGCCTCCTCCATAGTGGCACAATGAGAGATCATCGGCAGGAGGAGAGGAGAGGGGATGCAGGATCATCGGAACAAGGGAAGGGAAGAGGGAGAAGAGAAGAGATCTGGTGGATCGGAGGAGGAGGAGAGATGGATGAGGAGTATGATGTGATCGTGCTGGGGACGGGGCTCAAGGAGTGCATCCTCAGCGGCCTCCTCTCCGTCGATGGCCTCAAGGTAAATAAATCTGATTTGATTTATTCATGTGTTCTGTTTCTGATAAGCAATGTGCATTGCGATCTGACATGAGATTCTTTGAACTCGCATTTTGGTTTTGTGTTGTTGGGAATTTTGCTTGTCAAATGAGAAATGTGGCTGGGTATGTCGCTATTGTTCAGGAACCATATGTGTAAAGATCAGAAGATCTTTGATGGCCTGTTGTTTAAAGAAGGTGAAATCGTTCATTTTAACAAAGAAGAAAAAGAGAGAAAGAAAGAAGATAAATATTGAAAATGTTGATTCTAGGATGATGGCCCTGATCATGTTAAATTAGATGTGCAAAATGTTGTTGGTTGGGTTCTTATGGGCTTATGGCTTTTGGCTTATGTTACAGTAACTAGTTTTTAAACAGTGTGTTTTTTCAAGGCAGGGTCTACAAGTCTATTGTAGTAGACACTGTACCGTATTCATCTATATCAACCAAAATCACACATAAATGTCTCTTTGTACTCTCCCTTGTGAACAGTCGGAATTCAAAAATTTAAGCTAAAAGCTAAAAACCACAGGCTAAAATAACCCATCCATTGTCTCTATGTATTTCCTAAAAAAATATTATTAAGATAGAACGTAGGAGTAGCGCCTTGCCTAAACCGATTTACCCTGATTTTTATAGATATGTCATCTGATCATGCATGTATCTTGCAGAAATCCCAATGCAGATTGCGACCTTAAATTCAAATTATAAAAAATGAACTAATCTCATAATCTTAAAGGTTAACGCTCCCTTTTAGACAAAGGTACAATGCACACTCTGAAGTCATTTTTTTTGTTTCTTTCTTGTGTATATACATACAGGTTCTTCACATGGACAGGAATGATTACTATGGAAGAGACTCTTCGTCCCTTAATCTGACTAAGGCGCGATAGTAGAATACTGCACTGACATTTATTTATGCTCCATCCAGTTAGCATAGGAAGAACTCTAAACACCATCTAGCATCATGCTTTCTCAAAATAGAAAATCTTAAGACCACTCTGAAATTATGTTATATAGTATCTATGCTCTCTAACGATTTGTTCCATTTGCATGGTATGTATAGCTTTGGAAGAGATTCAAAGGCAATGAAAACTCTCCTAAACATCTGGGTGTCAGCAAGGAGTACAATGTCGACATGGTGCCCAAGGTCTTTTGGTGTCTGAAATCTGTCCCTTGCTCTCCTATACCTTTGACATTATGCAGATCACTGTAAATTGTGAGTTTGCAGTTCATGATGGCCAACGGCACATTGGTCCGCGTTCTGATCCACACTAGCGTAATAAAGTGTCTGAACTTCAAGGCCGTTGATGGCAGCTTCGTGTACAACAATGGCAAGGTATGGTGAATCTGATATTCAGATATGATGCAACTGTGAAACATGTATACACGACGTACTGATTCACCTTTCCTTCTTCGGTGATTCTGACAGATCCACAAAGTCCCTGCAACCGATGTCAAAGCCTTGAAATCTAACCTGATGGGCCTGTTTGAGAAGCGCCGCGCTCACAAATTCTTCGTATACGCGCAGGACTACAAAGAGGATGATCCTAAGTCACACGATGGCCTGGATCTGCACAAGGTCACGACGAGGGAAGTCATCTCGTAAGTTGCTTTCACTTGCGTTACATTTCAGTTGCTGCACGCTGAGCAAAAATTAGAAAGCCAAGTTCTATCTTACCATCATGTCCTGATTAAAATACCTTGATGTTTGCTTGGATCAGCAAGTATGGATTGGAGGATGACACGGTTGACTTTATTGGGCATGCATTAGCACTTCACCGGGATGACAACTATCTGGGTGAGCCTGCAATTGACACTGTCAAAGAGAATGAAGGTATTGAATTTTCTATGCATCAGCATTTTGGAAGCAATAGTTGTTTCTTTTTTGAAGAACAATATATCCTAATCTATATTACTGGATGGTGGATTACAAAAGGAACTAGTACTGGAACTATACATCTTAATTAGAGCATTATTGAAGCCAGCTGTTCGCGTCCAATTGAAGACTTACCAGTGGAACCATTACTTGTCCGGAAGTTTTTACTTCCCTTGTTATTAATGTCTGTTATGACCTCTCATTTTCTGTGGTCCTCCTTTTTCATTTAATATGATTAAGACTATCAAACATTAGGTTAAGCACATGCGCATTAAAATGACCTTCAAAACGGCATATACTTTTATGCTGCTGTTTTAATTCCTGGTTAGTTGACCTTGGGACCACACAACTCCATTGCTTATATAAGTGATATATCACGTTGCTCTCATAATGTGGTGTTCTTCTGTTGTCCAAAACTTCAGGGTTTATTTTCTGGACCAAAATACGCATAATATGGTCATCATATAATAGATATTTGCCGTGGTTGCACCCACATGACACTCTATAGCCGAGAATTATTCCACATGATCTGTTTCAAAAAAAAAATCCATATGGCAGATAATTGGAGAAAATAAGTATATTGTGATGCATGTTGACGGAAAAAGAAATTCAAAATCTGATCCTCATATTGGTCTTCTGATTCACAATAGCTTTACGCGGAATCATTGGCACGCTTTCAAGGCGGATCACCTTATATCTACCCCCTGTATGGGCTAGGAGAGCTCCCTCAGGTATGCCATCGTCAAGTTATCAGTAATTGGAACACGTTTCAGCTTCATTACAATTGAAACCCTGAATGCTCAACAAACTAGAATGCAAGGTAACTGAACTGAAACTTTTCAGACAGTTCACCACTCGACAATGCCCCAATGCTAGTTTCCAGATCTTCAGTCAAATATGCTCAAATTTGGCAATTGTTTGCAGGTTGAGTTTGATGAGAGTGGTAAAGCATTTGGTGTGACTTCCGATGGGGAGACCTGTAGCACTCAAGAAAAATAAATAAATAAATAATAATAATAAAACCCTAATCTAGCTATGGCCTTAAAAGGGGACCTCTCTATTCCTTTTCATGCGTGGTTTTTTCCCCGATCCAGGTTTCAATTTCTCTCTCTCTCCGTGCGGCCGCATGAGGCAGCCGACGGCGGCGGCAAGACGCACGCGCGCGTTGCCATGGCGCCGCCGCCGCCGCGCGCGCACCAAGACAGCGCTACCATGGCGCGCGCGGCGGCGGCGGCGACGGTAGCGGGGGGAGGAGGCGGTGGCGGCAGCATGCGCCCGCGACGGACGGTTTTGCCGACGGCGACCGGCGGCGCATGGCGGTGGCCGGGGGCAGAGGCACGGCCGAACGTGCGTTCGCTCGGTCGAATGGCCGTTCGCTCGGTCGAACAACGTTTCGCTAGGCCGAACAACCGTTCGCTTCTACCGAACTACATTTCCTTTCGATCAATTCTTCTCCTGTCGTCCCTTTATTAAATTCATCTTTATCTAATCGATTGTCTTCCATACCACCCTGTAGGTTTGCACACAACTGTTGAGGGAGAACTTGGGTAGCTACCCATTCCAGATCCATTGTGCAGCGTGTCCGTCGAGCGTGCTCAAGGCAAGTACCTCGCGGCCGTAACCTGTTCTTTCGCACATTATTGTTCCATGATTACCTATCGCCTTTAGCGTGGTACTCGATAATTGCGCTATATTGATTGCCTATTGTGTGTTACTTGTAAACTTAGTAGATTTTAATATGATAAGTTAGTTAGTATTAAATGTTTGTCATTGGTATAACGCTTAACCATAGAATTCATGTGTAGTCAGGGATTGAAATACATGTTCAAATTATAGAATGGTAGCGAATAAGCATGTTCAAATTTAAGATTAACCACTAGTAATCTTTTAACACTGGGCGGCTATTTATATGTCTTGCTTCCGTGATCCTTTATCTGTTCATTATTAATTGTGAGCCTTAACTGATTTAGTTGTAGTACATTAATCTGACTAATAATCACTTATTACATAATAAAATTGTATGATTGACAACCCTTGTGTGACTCCGGTTAGTATCCTCTCTAGGACAAGTTCTATTTCTCTATCATCAGCTCTGGTTCTCCATTGTTTTGTATCACAAATCCTGTCTCTCCGGTCTCAACTATATCAAACCATTACTCTCATAACCTTACCTTAATTTACCCTCAACTTTTAATTACACTTTGGATAATTCACTAATGAAAGAAATGACAGTTATCTAGACCAGGATTACCCACATGTAGGAGAGATTTTCACCCACCTGGTAACGTACGGGGGGTCGTACATTCTCGTTACATAGGATATTACACACCGTTAGCGGTTATACAGTCGAGGACAAGGTTGTGTCTGACTATTCTCGTATAACCGGGTATGTGGGATGTGATCGCCGGCGCTTTTGCTATAACTTACTATAACTTGCGATAACCCGCTAAATAACAATTATCTTGGATTACATTGTTTCTGCGATCCCTGTTTCCAATCTATATCAGTTATTCCGGTAATCTAAGTTTGTTGCCTTTAATCTATGTCAATTGCTGGTTTGCATTGCTTGTCTCTTTTTATCTTGGTTGCATTACCTGTCTTTACCCTTTGTATTGCGACTGTTGTTCGGTACTTGCTGAGATTTACAAATCGCACGCTTACTTTTTCCCTTCTCAGGTAAAAGGCCAGTGGAGTGATAGCAATATGTATGGGTGGGAATACTCGAGTTTCAACACTTGGCGTACCACTACTTTTGCCATACTATTTTATTCTTTATTTGATTCGAAGTGGACCGGTCCTATATTTCACACACTTAATTCAGCTTCCGTTGACTCTCTAAATAAAGTACTTTTAATGTTTTAATTTTTTTATAATTTTTATTGTTGTTAATTATTTTCTATTTACTTTGATGATGATGTTCCATAGTAATGTTCTAGTTTTGTTGTATGTGGGGTGCTACATGACCGCAAAATGCAAGAAAATTGTCTGTGACCCCTGGTGCTTGCCTGACAAGGTAACCTTCGTGGCTCGCTTGTAGTACATTTCAGATTCAGGTTTATGGTAGCATATGGCCTTAAAATCCTTCGAACAAATAACAGGTTAAGAAGGTTGGAAGGGTGGCGCGTGCGATATGTGTAATGAAGCATCCGATTCCTGACACCAAGGACTCTCACTCCGTGCAGATTATCCTCCCAAAGAAACTGCTGAAGCGCAAATCGGACATGTAAGTAGTTCAGAACAAAAGCAATATAGTGATTTTTAGGAGCATCTTAATGAGATAAGGGGTACTGTTCAGCTGGTTCTTGTTGTGATGATCGCCTTTAAATCTGTGGTTGTCTTGCTTAGTTAAAGCGTTATACTAGTACATCACATAAATATTTTGCGAGAACTGATGGCATTTAGGTATCTGATCTCATATATATTCTCATGAGGTGTATTTTCTTCACATACTCTGCGTCTTTTCCATGTTTCATTTCAGGTACGTGTTCTGCTGCTCCTACGCTCACAATGTCGCGCCGAAAGGCAAGTTCATCGCTTTCGTGACAGATGTAAGCTCAACCAACAAGCCGAGACCGACAAGCCTGAGATAGAGCTGAAACCTGGGATCGATCTGCCCCCGTGGAGGAAACATTCTTCGATATCTACGACCGATACGAACCTGTTAATAGTCCTGAGGAGGACAACTGTTTCGTGACAGATGTAAGCTCAACCAACAGCAAATTTCTTTGCTCGACGACCACACTGCAGAAGTGTTGATAAGTGCCTGAATTTTCCAGAGCTACGATGCAACTACTCATTTTGAGACGACGGTGAAGGATGTGCTCGCCTTGTACAGCAAGATCACTGGAAAGGTAATTGTGTAGGAGAAAAAAAAAGACTATAATTAGCCTTTAGTCAGCAATATGGAGTAACAATTTGCACTCATGCAATGCAGGAGCTTGATCTTTCTGTGGATCTGAATGCTGCTGATGCTGCTGAACCTGAAGCTGCTTGAGAAATAGCTACTTCTTCCAAATTTTTTTTTGTTCTTTCATAGATGGATCTGTCAAATTAAATCCATTTCTTCTTGCTTTTCGAGTTTCATTTGACCTTATGAAACAAAGTACAGTATCATGGATTTATATATACATATAATAATCATCTCATGTTTTTACCAGTGAGGTACTGCACACTGCATTGTTCGTCTCCTTTCGTTCTGAACAATATCAAAGCTCTTTTACGGTACACTACTTACCACTCTAGAGGTAGGAGGGGTTTTCAATCTCAACCCTTAATTGGGTGAGGTTGCTTTTGGACAAATGTAAATATTGCTAGTAAGGAAACTAACAGCCAATTAATTTACAGGAAAAGGTATACATACGAAACAATTTTTACTACATGTCTACGGAAGGGGCATCATCGCACCTTGTACGTTCTCACATAAGAGTAATACCACTCCGGTCGAAATTGCATTGAATATAATTCAGTCTTTGATCCGATCTAGCCAACAAACGCGACATGAAAATTAAGATCTGCTACTCTCCATCTCGCCATATTCAAGATCATTCACAAGTCCAACTAGCATTTGGATGTATGTGTGTGGAATGGAATAGAGGACTAGCCAGGCAGCGAGGTAGTTGGACTTCCTTTCATATGCCGATTCTTTCCATTTGAATCTATCCAATTAATGTATTTTGTTATGCATTTGCTTTGTTTTTTTTTTTTTGAAGGTTTTAACTCTAATGACCCCCCCTTCCTTTCATATGCCGATTCTTTCCATTTGAATATATCCAATTAATGTAAATCAATGATGTGCAAAGACAACATTAACTTTTAAGGTATGTACAATATAAAATGCTTAATTATACATGGGTACTTAGAGCTAGCATGTACGTCCCTTTGGATCTAAAGTAGATGCTAAGTTGGACACATCATCTCTCTTCACAAACTCCAGCCATTAGCATCACTTATAGGTGCTAAAGTTAAATAATTACACGCTAGAGTACAGGCACATCATCAATCACCCAAATAAAAGTCACTTCCTGCGATATAAGCATCTCTTTTTATAGCTACTTAGATAGTTGTATTATTTATTTATTTAATATAGTTACATACATAAACACATGTTAAGCACTAGAGGCTACTTAAATATTGATGGTATAAAATAAACACCTTGTTTATCCTACATGACAAAAAAAATCAATTTTTATTTGTTAAGCATCTCTCTAAGTACTTATACATGCTCTTAGAGTTAAAAGGTCAAAATGACCTTTTAACCCCTACATAGTAATAGATCATTATAGCCATTAGTTCACACGAATCCATGACACACATGAAAGGTGGTGTACTGTAAAAATAATAATATCACTTTAGATCTAAGTCCCCAGAATAAGTTCTGGTTCCAAACAATAATGACTTCTAACTTTTATAAACCAAAAGCTATTTAGAACGCGTTAATTTTTTAACATAGCTCTTTTCCTTTTTTTTCTCTGTATTATCCATAGAGATATAACAATATTTTTTTATTTTTTTTCTTTATTTTCTTTTAATTTAATGCATCAGAAAAACTAACAACCGCTGTAGTACCATTTCAGCAAAAAAATAAAAACCATAGTTAAAAAATAAAAGGCACAACACTTTAGAACATGGTATAATACTCTGCAGAAAAGAGTTTGGGCAGAGGGAAATATTCTAATGCCCATCTACCTCTTGTATTGATGACAGTAGAAGGATAAATTAAGCGCACGATTTTGCTGCTCCTCCACGCTTCCAGCTTTTGCATGAGCAGAACCAAAATTAATTAGCACAGTGAATGAATGAATGACCCTAATCAGATACATACTCTACGGAGAAAAAGGATACGGGAGAGAGAGAGAGGAAGAACAGAGAGAGTTTTCAAGTCATGCTTATGGTTGGTCATCAAAATAAAAATTTATCTAATAAATAGTAGTAGTAGCTATCCAGGCCACACAAATGAATTGTTCTTTTTAGCTCATAGTTTTCCTCAAACAAATAAATAAACATGATGATTTCTTCATTGCTTTTAAAGCGACTTACTGATACGAACGCTCACGCTACAGTCATAAGTTGTAGTCGAAAAAAAATGCACCGTTGGCTCCAATTATTTAAGGCAAACGATCAAAGGCTAACAGTATCTTGGTACTAGCAGTACACACCATCATGGATTCATTTTCATCTTCTTGCTGAGCACTAGACTAGCATCTTGAAATGACACCATATGCTCGTAGAATCTTTTTTTTTTGAACCTAGAATCTTTTTGTTGGGGCGACTCTACTAGGGGTCACAAAAGTAGCACAAAAGTAGCAGCAAAGAATGCACCTCCGATGGCTTAGGTTAGGTGAAAAGTGTGGTGCTTCAAGAAAGATAAACATGCACTTACTTTTGAATACAAATTTCAGGCACACCCAGCAAGGACTTTAATTGTATAGTACTAGCAGTAATGAACTAATGATCAACTGTCGTTAGCAGATTGTCGTAGCCTCAAAACTGAATATTTTACTGTGTGCAACGCATTTGACCCGGCGAGTTGGAGCTAGAACGAGAGTAGTTTTAACTTCCCAAGTTTTTGCTTGCACGGAAAGCATCCTGTCACTTGCACTTGATTCGTATAAATACTGCCAGCCACACACTAAAAAAAAAATACTACCTTCATTTTCTTACTTGCTATTTTTTATATGTACACACGACCATTACGTTTTCTAATAATATGTTAGCAAAAATTATAAATATATAAAAATAATTTTATAAAAATATATTAACATGATTACTGTATCACAAATCTAAATATTCTTGTGTATATATAGTAGTCAAAGTTTTAAAAGTTTTAACTGTACATATTCTAGAAGTCTGCAAAATTTAAAGAAACTTTTATGGGGCCTGTCCTATGCAACACTCCTCGAAGAGATCTTCTTATACAGTTAGGAATAAGTCTGCTTTACCTCTTAACTCTTGCGATAGTTTAAATTTCTATCTTCGAACTGTAAATCCGGATATTATACAACACTTAAGCATCAATATCATTTATTATACCCCCGAGGTCGATTGAAAACGGTTTTGTTATACCCCCCAAGGCCGATTGAAGGTGATTTTGTTCTAAGTGGTGTCGACGTGGCAACCACGTGGGCAAAAATAGCTAGTTTTGGGTTTTGGATGTTGATATGTAAGCGGCCCAATCAGTAAAATGAGCAAATAAATTATAATTGGTAGGGCTCACCCGTTAGTCCCTCACTTCTATCTCCATCTTCCTACCTCTTGGCATCGAGGAGACATCCATGGAGAGCTCAGCCAAGCTTGGCTCCGGTGAGGACAACAGCAGTGGCGACATGCAAGTGCAAAAGCGGGTTGTAGTGGCCTGTGCGAGCTCTAGGGTAGCGAAGACACAACCTACAATGCCCTATCACAGCGTGCAGGTACAAACGAAGACGATAGAGACGTATTGGCATGGCAGCAACAGCTAAATGGTGAGTAGAACAAAAAAAAAGCATGTCATGACTCATGAGCATCAATATGGCAAGGGAAACTCACTAGTGCGAATGGCAAAAATAGAGATGAGTTCGAGTGGCCTGGCGTCGTGAGCCAAGGGCGACACAGTGAGCTTCTTATGGCAGCGGTGACCTAGAGTGCGAGGCCTCAAATTAGAGGTTTGGAGAAGGAAGAAAGAGACGTGAGGGTGCTTTGATGGGAAGGAATTGGTGGGAAGATCACCGTATCAACAATGGCAGTGGTAGTGGTCGGTTCAGCCGGAAGAAGACTGTGGCGCGGTTCTCCCGTGGGCAAAACCCAAAATTGGGTGAGGGATTTTTGAAGAGCATGCTTGGGGATACGTTGTGGCACGAAAAGTTTGGAGAGATCACAACAGATTCAATGGGAACAGTGAGGTTGAGTTGCAACTTTGTCGGGCAATGCAACACTAGAGCTAAAGGAGACGACGGTGTTCCTGGTGATCCTACGAGGGAAATAAGAAATAGAGGTGAGGAATGGATGGGGGAACTAAGGTGGTACTAAAGGGCATGATGGTCACTTGAGCGGCTACGCAAGCTTGGCAGAGCACAACGACTCCTTGGCTCAGTTCTTCTTTGGTACGCGAGAGGGATAGAGGGGAGAGGGAAAATGAAAGAGGTGAAGACTCAAACTGAACAATCTCCTCGGCTGCAACGACATGGTGTAGCGACGGTTGTGAGAGCAAGTTGATGACGCAGTGGCAGTGGATGGCACAGGTGTAGACAGACGAAGCGACGCGAGGAGGAAGAAGATGTTTTTTGAGGATGATACATGGGCCCATCATTTTTTGTATTTTTTATTCATTAGGATGTTTGTATAGTTGGCTAGGACGTGATTCGACGCTTATGTGTCAATACACTTGTCCACGCAGATGCAAGGTAGGTGCTACCTCAGTTAAAATTCGCCTTTGATCAACCTCACGAGATTAAAATAAACGGTATTGATACTTAAGGGTTATAAAATATTTGATTCTACAGTGCAAGATTGAAACTTAGATCATCACAAAGAGTTTAGGGATAAAATTGACTTATTCCTAAAATCGATCTAATTACCATGTGTAGAGTTTGCTAGCATCAACGAGGGTCACTTGATTTACATTTGACGGCGAAGATCATGCGCCAATCCACGAACCATGCAACTTTGATAGGCTAGCTCCCTCTGACAGTGCCACGTGTGCCGATAAGAATAGGAGCTTGTTTGTTGTTTTCGCAGATTTCTTTAAGAAGAATCTTGCCAGAAAATATCGTAGATGCCCATGTCATCTCTTTCACCATTGCTCTGATCAGTAAATACATGCTATGCTTGCAGTAGCCGTCACATTAATAATGACGTTTATGTTAACTCTCTCAGATATTAAGGCTATGGGCATATTCTTATCGGCTTTTGAAACCAATTTTTAATTTTTACTACAGTATGTAACTTTTAAACATAACATTTTAAGAAAAATTTACAAGTTAATTGTAGTACACATTAAAAGCTCAATATCTATACTAGACAAAATCCCAAGCGAGTATCTCGCTCTGTAATCTCTGTCACAAACAACCTAAAATTTTAAATTTTAAATAAAAAATTATAAACCAAAACTGTAAACTAAAAAAACAGACATGTATTTCCTAAACATCAGATAACATGCTCGATACGTTTATATAGGTGGTGTTCAGTTCGGCCTATTTTTGGTGGCTTATGGCTGAAAACACTCGTAAGTGGTGAAAAAAAATCAGATGGTGACGAAGCTTATTTAACGTAATTAAATTTAAAAAAATTGAAAAATATAAAAAAATTGTTAGCACATCACAGACAACGCAAACGAATACGGGAAAAAAAAGAACCGGTAAAAAAGCTCAAAAAAACCAAAAATTTAGAAAAAGACAAAATTATAAATAATACAAAAATAAACCTGAAGCCAGAAGCTCAAGCTATATTGAGCGGAGCCATAATCAGTTGCCTAATATAAAGTTTACAAGCAGAGCGCGTGTTATGAGTACTACAGTACTACTGTCTAATCGCATCACTAATGAGGAGCAGCAGCACCGTACACGCCTCCCGACTTCGTTGCACGAAAGCCTCACCTACATCTCACACCGACTTCCGCTTCGCCTCCGCCCTACCAGCCGCAGCAACCGAGCCCTCCCTCCGTTTTTATTTTATTTACAGATAGGCCTCTGTCCGTACACCTCGCCGGCGAGCTGCCGAGAGCGAATGCCGGAGCTCTAGCGCTCCCTCCCTCGCCGACGGCGCGGAGGACGGCCATGAGGAAGCAGCTGCCGCCGACGCAGCACCGGCTGAGGTGGCTCCGCGCGCTGCTGCTCGCGCTGCCGCTCCTCTCGCTCCCAGTGCTCTACGCCGCGCTCGGGGCGGCGCGCTCGCCGCCCCCGCCGCCTCCGGGGGGGAGGCGGCCGCCCGAGCCGCCGCCGAGGCTGGCGTACCTCATATCGGGCGGCGCCGGCGACGGCCCGCGGATCCGGCGGCTGCTGCGGGCGCTGTACCATCCTTGGAACTACTACCTCGTCGGGGTCGTGGGGGGCGGAGGGCGCGCGGATCTCGATGCCTTCGTGCGCGGCGAGGAGGCGCCGCGGCGGTACGGCAACGTGCGGGTGGCGGCGGCGGGGGAGTGGGGCGCGGTCTCGCGGCGGGGCCCCACCTTTCTGGCCGCAACGCTCCACGGCGCCGCGCTGCTGCTGCGGGAATTCGAGGGGTGGAGCTGGTTCATCAATCTCAGCGCCTCCGATTACCCGCTCATGCCACAAGATGGTAACTTCAGCTCCCTCGTGAATGAATTGCCCCTGCTTCCTAACGATAGTGTTTCTCAGTTGCAATTTAAATGTGTTTGCGTTTCAATTTTATAGCATAGATTGCTCTTTCTTACTAAATTGGCCATATCACACACTTCTAGTTGCGAAAACTATAGATTTTGTGCCTTAGTGAACGCAATATCGCAGTAATTAGTCTATCTGATATTTGAGTATCGTTCGACTCAGACTCAGATCCTATGATGGCAAGTTAGTACTTTAGTTTCATTTATGGTATGTTCTGTTGCATGCTGTTGAATACTTGCTGAAATGCTAGTTATACTAGCTTCAATGTATTTGGGGTAGATTAGGTGTAGCTTCTGTTCATTTAGGAGCTTTAAATTACGGAAATTTTTGGTTTACATACCCATTTCACCAAGGTTGGGTCTGTTTACTATTTCTCTACTGTGCTCTGTGGGCTGCTCTGTAAGGTGGCAATGGCAGGTTTTCAATTGCTATAATTCCGTGCAATCAGTTTTATTGTTTGGTGTTAAATCGGTTTAGGACTAAGGTGTTTGCTCAGTTTTATTGAAAGCCAAATTCAAACTAGAGCGGAAGGAGAGAATACAGATAAAGCTGGGAGCGTTAGCTTTCCATTTTCATACAAGTTCTCATGCCATAAAATACAAACAAACAGACATAACTACTGAAACTAAACTACTTTCCAGGGTATTAACATAACAAAAGGATAAGCAACAGAGCTTCAAATTCAGCTCCTCGCCATATTCAACACTTTGGCAATCCACATCTTCACATCGTCCGCATGCTGCTGTATCTCATCACCCTGCAACGGCACTCAGAGCTACATCAAGTAGGTTGATAAATAACTTCATAAAGAGATCACGGCAGTTCGTTTTCCAAAACCATATCACTACACCACTTCCCTGTGCAATTCCACCTCCTTGATTCTCTTTTCAAGATTTCTTCTTTCCTGTACACCTGCCACGCCCAAAGACCTGCTAATAGGATGTGTTTTCAGTTACTTATTTTTCTCCATACACCTACTCAAGTACCCACAGCTTGCACTGTTTATATTGTTGAAATGGATGACCAAAAATCCTGCGCTTCCAGGGTGATATGCTGTCTCTTGTTGTGCACATGTAGGATTCCTTCTAGAACTCAAAACTTTCTACATAAAAGTATTAGTTGCATTGAAAAGAAAGACCTGCGCTTTAGTTTGGTTAAGATTTGGGAGAGATAGGCAACGCCTTTACCACTGTTGTGTGCCACCTAAAAGATGCTAAGGATCATGCACGTGTCAAATGCCACTTGTATGCTCCAAAAAGTGTGCACGCAATTTCTTTTTCGTATCTCACTTAAACGAGGCAAAGTTCACGCATGGTAATAGGCATGGAAACAATCAGTCCTCATCTCTGCTTTAGATCTTATACCAGCAAATCCATGCCACTATGATATGAAATATTGTTGAAGTTCATCATGTATGCTACATCAGCTATTACAAATGTCATTAAAATTGCAACAATTTTTTGCATTCATAGCATTCCATCACTTGAGATGCTTTGTACAATGTACACTAATGATATTAAGTGCTTTTTGGGCTAGCCAATGATAGTGTTGCATTCTATCATTGAATATGTTATATTGGAATACAAAATAGTTAATTCTATAATCTTGTATAAAATTTAATTGGAACATAACAGATGTATCAAATCAAGAACGTTAGATGCTGGACGTCCTACATTTATCAATAGTTCAATACCTTTATGATTTTGAAGGGCTCAATGGCAAACCAAAGATTTCCTGTGCTTCTGGACTTATTTATAGTTTGTAAGGTTTCCAATTCTATACCTAGTTTTTCCAACAAATTACTGATGTGTACCTATATGTCGTTTGATGACACATTTATGGATTGCAACTCTCTACCAAGGTAGTTGGTGTTCTCTAACTTTTGAAACTAATATTCATGTTCTTGCCCTCGTACTTGACAGACATCCTTCATATCTTCTCATATCTTCCAAGAGATCTGAACTTTATTGAGCACACAAGCAACATTGGTTGGAAGGAGTAAGCATTTTTCCCCTGTTTGTTTCTTAACCTTCTGAAATATTCTTTATTATGATTCTTTGGTTGCATGTGCAGGTATCAAAGGGCAAGACCAATCATTGTAGATCCAGCATTGCAGATCTCAAATAAAACTGAGGTTGTGACAACAAAGGAGAAAAGAAGCATGCCTTCAGCTTTCAAAATATTTGTAGGTACTGTCTCATCCTTATTTTCTACTTTATATGATTCAAATATTCTGTACTAATTCTCTGTAACACTTCACTGTTGCTTATCTGCCTTCTTTTCAGAATAATCTCTTCAAGCACAATATTGATATATTCCCATCCATGTTACTTCGGTACAGAGCACAACAAATAACAACTGAAGTATTAACTGCATTTTGTCGAACATTTTTTTATTCCAACCTGTAGATAATAATCATAATATGGATGGCATCAAAATATTCATGTATGCTCATAAAATTACCTTCCTCAAGGCTGTCTAACTGTTACAGCAAGCTCATTCAATGGATGTGAAGTATTTTTTGCATAATAGGTATTATAATATCAGACATATAGGGGGTGCTTACATAAACTATTTTTGAAAGAAATGATCATGCGGATATTGATATAGAAAAATCGTTGTCCAAATGAACTAGCAGGGATATAATGCCTTTTTAGTCGTCCATTACCTTTACAACATTGACCACTTGCCCAACCATTATCTTAGTTGCATTTTTGAGAGTTAACATCATCTGCAGGGAACTCTGCTGGAGCTTTTACTTCAGGTTGAGGGTAAAGGGAATATGTAATAGTTCGATATTTGGATATTTCCCCTTTGCAGAATTATACAAATTTTTCCTTAATGAAGTATTCTCCTGAAGATGAAACTTTACACGGACGTCTATATTTTGACCGTCAACAGTCAAATGCAACTCTTTTTTAATCTGTAAATTTGAGCTTTAACCAATGACCATATTCTCCTGATGTAGGTTCTTCATGGGTAATACTTAGCCGGTCTTTCCTGGAGTTTTGCCTATTGGGATGGGACAACCTTCCTCGCACATTACTCATGTATTTCGCCAACTTCTTGTCATCCTCGGAGGGCTACTTCCACACAGTGATCTGCAACTCAAAGTACTACCAGAACACCACCGTTAACAACAACCTCCGTTTCATGGCGTGGGACAACCCCCCTCGGACGCACCCAGTTAACCTGACAACAGAGTATTTCGACGCCATCGCAAACAGCGGTGTGCCGTTCGCGCACTCCTTCACAAACGACAATCCGGTCCTGGATATGATCGACGCCGGGCTGTTAAGGCGAGCACCCGACCGCTTCACACCGGGTGGGTGGTGCCTGGGTAGCTCGGTAGGCGGCAAAGACCCCTGTACCTTCTTCGGAAGGTCCTTTGTTCTCAGGCTGACGAAGAGCTCGGCCAAACTAGAGAAGTTGTTGTTGAAACTTTTGGAACCTGATAACTTCAGGCCTAAACAGTGTATATAACAATCATGTTACTTTTGTAGCCAGTTCTAGAATTTTGGTAGTTTTCAGGGGCAAAAGCGTTGATGAGGTCGTTCTGCTTGTTTCGGCGGTAGGCACACGGCGTGTTGTTGTGTGCTTGCAGCTGGAAAGCTCAACTGAAGTGATTGAACCTATAGATGTATACAAGCTGTTTGGTCTCTTCTTAGGTTGATTTTGTTTGAATCAGAGCCCTAATGTCTCTCTCTCTCTCAAGAAATGAGGGGGAATCAGAATTCAGAGCTCAAATATCGTAGTCAATCAGGGGCTGTGTGAGCATCCAGTAGGCCCAGGAGCACAGGACCAGAACGAAAGAAGCTCTTCAGCAATTTAGCAAGGCCTGCTCCTAAGGAAAGCCCACTTGTCATTTGCATTTCTCCGGAGTTCGCGCACTCCTAACGAACTGCTTTCTCCGGAGTTGCCAGCTTCCGCAGGCCCTCGTACGCAAAAGTGCCGATCCATTCTCCGCTCTTTCGAGTTCCAGAAGCCACTCATCCTCGCACCGCGCCGCCTCTCCTCCCCTCGTCGTGCCGCGCCGTGCCGTCGTCCGTTGAGGTACGCACTCTCCTCCCTGCGTTTCCCTTTCTATGCAAGTTAGAAATTTTACTTGTGTGAATTGGAAATCCAAACATTAGCACCTCGATAAAAATACGCATCGTTGAGTCATCTTATTGCCCTGTTCAAGTTTACTATGCACTGTTGGAGTTAGTACTTGGCTGGATAACTTATCTAAATTGGTTTATCGTCAGTTAGTCACTTTTCGTAAACGACGCTCAATCACTCGTTCCCAAAGCTTTATTGTGTGGATCATGAGCTTAATTCCTCTATAATTAGTAAAACTTTGAATGTCTCCTTTATTTTTGAAAATTGATATTAATGTACCCCTCCGTCACTCGTTTGACATCTTGTTCAATCTAACAATGCTATTGAACAAATTAGTTAGCCAAACAATCGCTATTTCTCCTAGGCATTTCTATACCTCAATAGGAATGTTATCAGGCCCCAACGCCTTATCCACTTTCATCCTTTTTAAAGCATATCTTACTGCCGACTTCTGCATTCTTCAAACAAACCGCCTGTCGGTGTCGTTGAAAGCATTATCCAGTTCAATCATATTATCATCATTATAGTGGGTGAACAACTTATCGAAGTAATCTCTCCACCTATCTTTGATCTCCTCGTTTTTCACCAAAAGTCTATTAGTGTCGTCTTTGATGCATTTAACTTGGTTGAAATCTCTCGTCTTCCTTTCTTGAAGTTTAGTCATCTTGTAGACATCCTTCTCTCCCTTCTTTGTACTTAGTTTCTGATAAATTTCCTCATATGTCTTGTCTCGTGCCTCACTCACCGCTTTTTTCGCATTCTTTTTTGCTATTTTGTATTTCTATACGTTGCCATCGCTCCTATCATGATGCATGTGCTTGTAGCATATCTTTTTCTCCTCAATAGCCTTTTGCACTTCCTTATTTCACCACCATGTGTTTTTTGGTTCTCCTCTTGTCCCTTGGGTCACTCCAAGCACCTCCGTAGCCACCTTCCTAATACGAGTTGCTATCTATGTCCATATACTATTCGCTTCTCCTATGTCCCTTCTGTGATCATCCTCTCCTTAAACACCTGTGCGGTATTTCCTTTGAGTTTTCACCACTTCGTCCTCGTGGCTCTGACGACCTTAGTTTGTCGAACCTGTAACCTAAAACGAAAGTCGGAGACTACCAACCTATGTTACTGAACAACACACTCTCCAGGTATAACCTTACAGCCTATGTAGGCTCGTTTGTCCTCCCTCCTAACAAGAACAAAATCGATTTGGCTAGAGTGATGACCACTGCTAAAGGTAACTAAATGAGAATGTCTCTTTCTAAAGAATGTGTTAGCTATCATGAGATCATAAGCTACGACAAAGTTTAAGATATCTTCTCCCTCTTGATTTCTATCACCATAACCAAAACCCACATGCACCCTTTAAAACCCTTCACAAGTTGTACCGACATGACCATTTAAATCGCTTCCTAAGAAAATCTTCTTATTGATAGGCACACTTCTATCCATGTTATCTAGGTCTTTCCAAAATTGCCTCTTAGCGGTCTCATCTAACCCTACTTGTAGAGCATATGCACTAACAGTATTCAAAACTAAGTCACTAAAAATTATCTTGATTAGGATAATTCTATCCTCTATCTCCTTTTGACACTATTTGCTTCCACTCTCCCTATCTCGCCTTGTTTTTGCTTTGGTCAATCTCTCTAGATGCCATCGTTGTTCATCATCTTGCCGCCGATCTTGTGCCGTTTGCGATGGTGCGTGGGAGTGACTCACCAATAAGGTAAAAAGCTAAAGGTTAAAGGTAAGAATGAAAATTTTATCATCGGATGATGAAAACCCAATATGTGAGAGGTATCGATTGGTCTCAGACAATTCTAGTATCTTGATACACGATTGCCCTTGTGCAACATTATTAAAATCGGATTTTGACAGTAATTTATTATTATTTTCGCTTTAGCTTTTCTAGTTGTGGTTTTGTATAATATGACTTTACGGGTGCCCTCGGTCTTCAGTTTGGTCGGCTATGAGTATTTTGATGCAATGTAATTGTATAAGCCTATTCTTGTATTAGATGAAATTGTAATTTTGAAACATTTAATTGTAATACTTTATTCTTTTGTACATCTTGAGATTGAGAACTTGTAGTATTAAAGTTGAATATTTAATTATAATACTTTATTCTTTTGTAAATCTGGAGATTAATATCATGCATATTGTACTTGTAGTATTAAAGTTGAATGTATGCGAGATTTATTCTTGTAATTAAGTTTTCTGTAATCAGACTTTTTGTATTTAATGTCCTTCATTTTATTCTAGTGTTGGATGCTTGAATGTTAATTCTCTCATTTAAATGTTAATACTCTTATTAATGTATGAATTACTTCTTAACTGTGATTTTGATTAAATAGTTTTGAGGGTTATCACACTAAGTGGTTCATGTACAACAGACAGTAATGAAGTCATTTAAGAGAACAATAACACAGCAACTGCTGTGACCAACAAACTGATGTGCCAAACTACACCAAATCACCAACCAATGTAGGCTGAAAACTTGTCTTCCTAACATATAAAATTTCAGCAACCACACAGGCTGAAAATTTGTCTGACATACAAAATTTGTAGATGTAAACCCTCTGGATTTCACTGTCTACAGTTTTATCTGTTGAATTAAATCGGACATTGTCGGTTTGCAACTCTGTGCTCAACAAGGTAAATTCACGCAAACAATAGAAACTAACTTCATGTTGTAATCTCCAAAATATACTAACTTCGCACCGTACCTCAATCAGAAAAGATGAGACCATAGCTGAAGACCCAATTGTGTCTCATGGTTTCAGAATGTGTTATGTGGGCTACCCCTTCATCCTAAACCGCTGTAGCTCTTTATGCTCTGCAGAGCTTCTTCTTCTAACTCAACCAGCATGCGGCAGAAGTCCTCAACATCCTTGGCTGCTTCCTTGAACGTGAACCTGAACTCTTTCCAATGGTACTGTTGAGGGACATTGAGCGGGGTTACTCTTTCAGGGACCTTGGCGACCACATCAAATCCGTGATGATCAATAGAGAGCACGAGTGCATCCTTCAAGCAAAGACAGAGGATGGTAATCAACAGCATTGCAATAATAAAAGGTCATAGTTCGGACCACAAGAGAGAAAAGGCTTCAGAAATCAGAACTAAGCATGCTATCCAGTTATCAAACATTGCAACTTGTCCAGATATACAAGAATCACTTACTCTTGCAGTCACATTAAAATACTCAAAACAGAAAATTATAAGTGCTCTCCGTCTTGGGTCACTCCGGTTGATACCATCAATAAGCTTTGTGGAAAATGGCACTAGAAAGGAGAATATATATATATATTTAGAAACTGAACATAGTTTGTGTAAAATGACAAGGTGAAAGATGTAATGGTTGAGCAATCAACTAGCACCCCGATGACAAATTTCTAGCTTAAAATGTATACAGTTCTTGCAGTTGTTATAAGGTACAGAAGTGCAGATGCAAAGCTGAAATCAATCAAGTAGAAAAGCTTACATAGCAGATCTGCTTTTGGTGGTTCAAAATTATCCAACTCGATATTATGGCTGCTCCCAGAGGAATCTATGTAAACACATGAACTGCAATATAGATATCTCCACAATTACAAATAGCTCCTTGTAACTACTAATGTTGATAACAATTAAAAATCACTTATTCTGACGCTAAGCAATAAAAAGGGCACTGGACATCAGAAAATCAATAAGTAAAGCATATATTACTCACCCAATTTCAAACTTCAAGATATTGTAGGAGCTCTCTTCATTGAGTAAACTAAGGAGGCCTTCACTCCGTGATCTACAGGTAGCACTTGCAGAAGACAATATCGTTGAAACCCCATAACCAGCTTCGCTAGCAGCTTTATGTTCCTTCAGAATAGCTTTCTTGAGGCTATCGGCTACAACCGGAACCTTAAGCACAATCAATAATTCAATATCACTTTACCACCTATTATTGTGCAATCAAACATATTCACCCATGTTGGGGGCATTCAGAACAAGCTTACCTTTGTCTCTTTCATGCGCAGGACATCACCAGTCATAGCAACTCGGGGAGGCAACTGCACCAGATAACAAGATCACACCGAAGGTAACAATACTAACAAAAGGAAATAGGAACAACTGCAAAGCAAATTTTTTATGACTTTGAGCTTATAGAGAAGGAAGGACCTTGTTGAGTGACTTGAGCAAGCCAGTAAGGCGACCAGGGATCGGACTGCACACGGAGAGAGACCCCCGCTCATCGATTATGATGTTCTATAGAACACAAGATTCCACACAAGCAACACATTTCACACAATTTAATCATAACAGCAACCACTATTAGATATCAATCAACCGTCATAAGTGAAACAAGCATTGGTGCTAGAGCATTACAATGTTGTGCATGTGGTTCTCGGGGACGATCAAGTAGGGCGTGCCCTTCTGGACCATGTAGTGCACCTTCGACGTGTAAATCTCCCCCTTGCTGCCCATGAGCGGCAACCCAAGCAAGATCAACAAAACAAGAATTTTTTTGATCTTTCAGGCGCTATTTGCACAGGCATATGGATGACATGAGTACATGGATCAAGAGAGGGGTAGGAAACAGTGCGCGCACCTTCCCTTGGCATCGGCCTTGATGGTGTTGAGGTGGGCTTCCCAACTGGCGGCCAAGATGTTCTGCAAAGGACAGGAGAGAGTTAGCTAGAGCGAGAGAACACCAAGCGAGAAGCGAGCACCGAGGTTGCTGGGAAGTATACCCTGCACTTGTCGGTGACGGAGAGGGCGACGGATTTGGCCTTCGCCATCGCCATGGCCCCCGCTCGCCGCACACAGCAACTGCTCGACGAAATGTTTCCCGAGGCAGGAGGTCAAAGTCGAGGAGCAGGGGCGGACCTAACGTGGGACATGGGGGTTCAGTTGAACCCCCAAAAATATGGAAAAATAAACTGCTACTGGTACTCCACAACGCAGCAAGCAAATCCACCACAAACTCCATTGGACTGGACTATCCATCCCAGAAAGGAAGATTTGGGTGAGATTGCTCACGGAAAAGAAAAGATCCTCGGGACAAAGCTCACTTAAACAATCCAAGCAAGCTAGGGTTTCCTTACCAGCGAAAGAAGAGATCAATCCGGCAGAGCGGAGGACGACGACGACGCCTACGAGAGAAGAGTTCCTTCGCTTCGAGGTTAGACAGACGGCGAAGCAATAGCCGCCGTCGCGACGAGATATGGAGAAGAGTTAGGAAGAGGACGGGCTGGAGACGAGAGGGGTTTGGGATCGGGCCGCGAGGATTGCGGATTTGGGGGGAGGAGGAGGAGGAGGAGGAGGATAGAAATCTTTGACAATGGCCTGCTCTTGTCTTTGGACATCGGAGATCTATTCAGGGTTCGTGTGGAAGAAAAACGACGGTGATTAAAGGCATATATCATATATGTTACTTGGCTGGCCATTGCCTCGCTCGGGCTCGATTACGGGTTTGTCACTGTCTCGCACGCCGCGCGTGGTCCATTGCTCACCTGTTGGCGTAAAGCGCGACGAGCGATCGGCAAAATCGGTGTCAATCAACGGTAGAAAAGGAGAGTAGCAACGCCAGGAAAAAGGCAGGAAAAGAGTAAAGGATATGGTGGCTTTTTCGCATCTCGTTTGGGTAATGATTTGATTTTCTCTGATGGTTGTTAATTTAATTAGATATTAGAGTTAAGATGAGAGAGGAAGTAGCAAGTATTCGTTAGAAAAAAACTAACATATCGGTTAATCTACTGTATTGTTCTTCTATAATTTTGGATATTGTATGAGAGTAATTTAGGAATGCCATCTACTAGATAATTGTAGAGAAATTCGATAGCTTTACATACAATATTTATTTATGTTGATCGGATAAATAGATTTTAAGCTATGAATTTTGTAATCATGCTCTCTGGTAAATTTATCATTTTCTAATAGCATATATCAATCTGTCGATTAAAATTACTAGATGGAACAATTTGGATGATTTATCAACATGAAAGATGTAGATAATTAAGGATTCTAGAGATCCCATGAACATGATTTTTCAACGAGTAGGATAGAAGTTATGAATCTTGGAAGATTGTTGTCCAGGACTGGTTGCTTGTGGTTTGGTGGATGTGAATAAGTACATATGGTCGGGATTTGTGATACTGATCAAATGTTTTAAGATGTATCTCTCAAAATATACTCCTTCAGTTACAAATACTTACCATTTTGGACATCGATACGGTCTCCAAAATATAACTTTGACCACTAAGTTGTATTCTAATATGTTTGTAAAACCCAATAAAATTATAATATTATAAAAGTACATTTCAAGATAAATATATACATATGATTTTCTTGTATTCAATGTAAATTTATAAAAAATATATCGATAGTTAAAGTTTCAAAGTTTGACTACAAACATCTCAAAACGACATGTATTTGTGACTAAAGGAAGTATTTATTTAATTAATACTCAATTCGAGAAAATGTGATTATCAAAGTGCAATACTAGCTTATTTTATCAAGCACATGCACTCAACTACTTTATCATAAATGATAGAGATATTTTTCCTCAAAAGGGTCCAATTAAAATATTTGAAAATCTTTCTAAAATCCGGATATTTTCTTAGAAATATCTAGATATTTGAGATGTTTTATTCGAAGGAATTTGATGGTGCCAATTGTCATAAATCTAGTGGTCATAAGAAGTTATATAATCCTTTCAATCCAAAATATACATCATTTGGGAGAGTTGGTTTTGGTTTATAAATATTTATATTTTATTTTTGGAAGCAATATGTTCGTCAAAATGCCCATGTTAATTATTAGTCTTAGAGAGGTAAATCATAAATAGAGATAACATATGTCAAAAACAAAATATGTACTACTTCTTTTTATATGTGTGTGAAAAAACACCATTTTATATGCTAACACGGAAAATAAGAAAAGAGAAATGGGTTAAAGTTAAAATCTATTTAAAAACAAAGTGTACACTTGTGTTGTCAACTAAAGTTGTAATAGTTTTACTATAAAAAGTTGTAATTATACTGTCACCAAATAAAGTGTTAGTATTAGTTTATTATTTTAAATTTTTTAGTGTTATTGACTTTTAATAGACTTAGAAATATGACTTTTATCTTCAGTTTTTATAAACCAATATAAGTATATATTAAAAAAATGTAACACAATGTAATTAGCGAACACCCATTCATAAAATCCTAAATCCGCCATTGTCGAGGAGGAGAGGGGCGGCAATGTCCAACTCAGCAACGATGAGGCAAAGAGAATACCGGGAGCGGCAGCCGAGAGCACCAGCAGCGATGAACGGCGGTGATGCGAGGGCTCGGGCCCGTCGAGTTGCGACCTCCTGGCGCAGCCGAGCACTGGGGAAGGGAACCGCCGCCGCCTTTCTATCTTCTGGGCATTTTGGTTAGGACGTGCAATTCTCCCCCTTTCGGCTTTCGTGGGCCTAATACACCCATGGCAATGGGCCAAGCAACCAGAATCTGATATGGAAATGGTATTTAACAGTGTAAAGAGGGGAATTCAAGTAAATCCGTTGAAAATTGAAAAAATTGAAAGAGAGCTGGTTGGGGATCCATGAAAATGCAGCCAGTGGTGGAACTAGGATTTGACTACACTCCGGGCTGAACTCTAACAAACTAAAACTAACTCCAATTTTTACCCATACTACGATATAACAAAATTACATCACAAATGCATCATTGATATGATACTTAAATTCAATGGTAAAACATAAAATATAATAAGAAAAACATGGCAGCATAATATTAGCATTGTAGTATAGTAGAGATACAATTTAAATACCTAACCTAAGTAACGAAGACTTGCTCTGTATCCTATCGCACTATTTCTTCATTGATAGTTGGATATGAACCAAAACGTACAAAGATAACATATGAGAGTAAATCAAACAGTTGTATGAATAAATACGAAGAACATGAAGTTGACATTTATAAGAAGCTAACTTACCACTAGCACAAGATAGTTGTTTCTTACGTGACATATTCACTATTCAGCTAGTTCAACAATGGTTATTGTCGCCATGCTAATTCAACAATCAAGTCTACTGAGGAAAACAATGGATCTACATTAAAGAAAATTGAACATCGCTATTCTTATTGTCGACATGAATACTACTGTCTACTGCTATAAGTCCATTGAGTATCTGTATTTTATTTAGGGAAAGTGATTCTCACAGAAAATGAGAAAAAGATATCTAAAGAGTTAAGACAGAAGCTATAAGGAAATATCTTAGAACTATAAATAACTATTGGACTGGAACTGGAAGTAATGGTTGCACAAGAAAACACAGGTGACATGTAAATATGTAATTATCCAGGAAGATACGAAGAAAAGCAGGACGTTCAGGGTAGTCAGAAGATAATAAGACAAACATCTCATAAGCAATTTCTCTAAGGAAGAATATTATCCTTGGTTTATATTTCACTGCACAGGATCAAATGGAATGTAAAGTTGGCATCTGATACACGTCTTGCATATAGCAATTTATATCTTGCCTAAAAGGCAATCTATTTGCCACTGACCGACGATAGTACATATAAATTAAATCTTAGAGCATTCAATTTTTCCAAATTAATCCTACCGCAGAATCACAACTAGCAACATGTAATACTTTTTGAAGGTGTTCCTGGTTGTTGGACCAAAAAGCTGTTCTGGACAGTGGACACAGAACATGCCTAACAGGCTAACAAGTAACAGTATCACATAGTCTGAACTCGCGAGCCGAGGGCATGCCTCATTTCCGTGAATGGGCTGAGTCGCCGAAGGCCGAGTGGGCCGGCTATGACCGAGCTACCTGGGCTGAACGCTGACAATAGTACCTAGCTGAGCTAAAAGTACTTGAGCTATACACTAAGTATTTTATTACGTCTCGGGCTAAAGCCTATTCTGGCATAGGCTTAATTCTGCCCTTGAATCCAGCAATCTTCCTGCCGGCCCGACGAAAAAATGTGCCTTCCTGAGTTCTCCGTTAATAACCTTTAAGTGGGCAAACTGCGATGGTGACTGCGCTCGCTTCAGAATTCAGGGAAAGATAACTAGAAAACAATCGAGGAGAAAAAGGTTATAAGGGCGTTCTCTGTTCTGTGTGTGTGGCGATGGAGCCACGAGCTTGCGAGCGTGATGGCACTGTGCGCAAGGAGCTTGGCCTAGCTGCTTGCTTGGGCCAAGGTAATGGGCCGCCTCTTGAGTCAATAGCTTCTTGCTAGGGCCTTGCGCCGATAGCTAATATGCCTTCACTTCAATCAAAAATTATTGATACATATACATGACTATATGGGCCGGGCCCCTAAGTCTCGAGGGCCCTAGGCGATCCAAAATTATTGATATATATACATGACTATATGGGTTAGGCCCTTAAGTCTCGAGGACCCTGGGCGATCGCCCTCGCTGCACAGGCCTAGGAATGCCCCCTAGTTACCCTAGGCGAGGGACAACCTGAGGGCCTGTTTGTTTTGGATTCTAGGCAAGCTAGATACTTCTAGTAGCTAAAATCTCTTCCAAACAGCCCAGCTTTTGGGCTAGCTTCTGAGAATCTAAAAATCGAGAAGCCACAATTGTACTAGAATCAAGAAGTCGCAATAGCCGAGCTTCTCAGATTCTCATACTAATGCCACTTAAAGTTGAAGTTATTTACATAAATGCCACCGGATAAAACCCTCACCACCCTCAGGCCTCCCTCGCCCCCGCCCCTCGATTCGCTCGCCCCTCGGATCGGCCCGTCCCCAACCGCGGCTCCTTCCTTCCCGATTCTCTCCTCCTCCCGTGCCGCGCCACCCGGCAACCCTCCTCCTGCCCGCCACCCCCACCCCTCCTCCCCGCCCCTCGCGGATCCCGCCCGCCTCTCTCCTCCCCGCCTCTCTTCCCCTACACACTGTAGTCACTTGGCCCCTCCCCAGTGCCCCCGCCGCCCCACTCTCTCCTCCCCGACTCTCTCCTTCCCTCCCCGTGCCCCTCCCGGATCCCCCGCCGCCCCGGCCCCTCCCCGGTGCCCCTCCCGCCGCCCGCCCCCCTCCCCGCCCCCTCCCGGATCCGCCGTCGGCGCCCGTGGCCCGCCCCCTGACCCCTCCCGGCTCCTCCTCCCGGATCCCCGCCGGCCTCTCCTCCCACACGCCTCTCTCTTTGCACATGTCTTTCAAGTTTTGCAATGTGATCATGAGGAGCTACACAATTTATTTTCTCGCATATGAATAGAGGAATATATATCTTGATTGTGTTCGTAGGTAGGTTGTTTCATAAATTGGATGTTTGACATCCATGTGTTGATCATGAGAGACATGGAATGTGGTGGTTCATAAGATTTGTGATATCTAAGTTTGTGCAGTGTTTTGCTTATAATTATATGGAAGATCTCAGTAATATTTCCGTCTATCCCCTGATGCCAAAATTGTTAACTGGCTAATGAAGGTGTGGCTGTTGGCTGTGGGTGGTTTTGCATTTTGTTACTTGTATGTACATATACAATAACTGAGGAGCTATTTTTCATTGTTTTCTCTTGTTATGGGCATTATTAACCACATTTTGTTGTTTACAGGCTTGAAAGAGATGCTTACCCTCTTTTTAGGACACTTCGACAAAAGTATAAGACAAGCATCTTTATCGAATATATTGTGAAGCAGTGTGTATACATGAAAGATGATGATGTTAGATTATTTAGGGATGTGACACATCTTGTATATTTGTATACATTTTGTATATCTTGTATATGTGTATACATGAAAGATGATGATGTTAGACAACCATTGATCATTTCAGAAGTTACACGTGCGAGTGCTACGTAGGGATCCATTCTCTCTTCATTCTTTCTCGACGTAAGAATTTAGTATATCGACAATCGTTTGCTTTGAAAATTAAGGGGTGCATTGTTTCCTTGTTGCAAGACTGACAGCATGTACAGAGAACAAATGCCTCAACCAGCAAGTATTGGCTTGTAATTATTGATGCCAGCAAGTATTGATGGCATGATAAATGGATGTCTTGATATTTAATATTTGAGATCTTTATGTTCGCAAATTCCAATTTGTTTACGTAAAATGAACTTGAACTCGGATGGTTGTACCTTAGAAGGGTTGTATTGTTGTACCTCGAACTCGATCGAGACAACTATGCATAATCGTTCACCGGAAAAAACTTGCACAACTAAAAGCAACAGAAACAATCTCAAAATGATTATGCAACACAGTATACTTTTCAAAACAATCAAATTTATTGTTATGAAATTTTAATATTACTTTTCAATGTTTGAACTAAGTACTTTAATTTACAACATGGATATCTCTTCTATCAATACATAATTATGACATCAAATCACCTAAGGGTATTTTAGTCAATACATCTATCAGGATACCAGCTGCACAGCTAGAATCCAGGATGCCAAACAGGCTAGCTACTCGGACCGGTGCTACTCGGACTAGCCATACTCGAGAATCTCCACTAGCTACTCGGACCACTAGCTACTCGAATCTGACTCCCCAAACAGGGCCTAAGATTACTTTTGCGCCATTGCATGCTAGAAGCTGATTCTTCAGCTGCCAAATGCTTACGCTGCTGTTCACATCTTTGCCATCTTTTGTTTACCGTACGTTTTGATTTACGAAATTGCTAATATTCTCATGCAACTGAGAATCACTTAAATCTCAGTCGAATTTTTTAGCCTTAGGATGTTCTTTGAGATATGTGCTTTTGTGTTTTGTGCTCGATGATGTTTGGTTGTGGTTTTCTTTTTTGGTACCCGGTCCACACAAAACCGAACCCGTTAAGTACACAGCCAAAAATTCATGCGCTTCGACTTCTTTTCCTCAATACCTCTTCAGTGCGTGCAAGTGGGGAGAGAGAGAGAGAGAGAGAGAGAGAGAGAGTGGCCGGAGGGCGGGAGGGGAGAGCAGTAGGGGTGCGATTCGGTAGCATGTGGTTGTTCCCTACGGAGGTAAGAGGATTCGCAGCTACCGACGATCGGGGGATGGAGCTTGGAGGGGAGAGGTCTCTGCGCAGGGGGGAGGGGCGATTCGGCGGCGTGCGGGTGTTACCGGCAGTGTTAGAAGGCTTTGCGGCGACCGGAGATCAACGGGGTGGTCGGTTAGGAGGTTATGTTCGTCTCTAGATTGAATTCATCTGATTTTTAGGTTGGTTTTTTTCTGCCATTTTGTATCTAGGGTATTTCTTCGATGCATGGGTATGAATGATTTGTTTTGTTGAAAGGCTTCTAGGTTGATAGATCTACTCAATTTTGTGGTTGATCTGTGGACACAAATCAACAAATCTGTAAATTTGCTCATACTCTATAGCTAGGGTTTGAATGCTGAGGAAATGTGGGCTAGAAATTTTGGATTGGGGTTCATTTATTTGTGCGCATTTGCTTGTCTTTGAATTGAAGTTATGCATGGTTACATCTATTTTATCACAAGGAATTTGCATGCACACAGTGTTTTTTGGTTTAACACACAGACCTTTCTGTTAGCTCATATGTGTATACTTACTAGCTAAATGCCCGTACGTTGCTACGGATTTTAAAATTTTATTATATTATATATTCTGAAACTAAAGGATGGTAAAAGTTTTTAGAACATACATACAAATATGTTCTAAAAATTTTTAAAATCCGCACGAACATTCTGCTAGTACTATTTAAAAAATACTCACAACAGTAAAAAAAAAGAACATAAAGATGAACAAGCTATCGAAGAAGAGGAATGAATATTGATGAACAAGCTATCGAAGAAGAGGAATGAATATTGATGAACAAGCTATCGAAGAAGAGGAATGAATATTGATGAACAAGCTATCGAAGAAGAGGAATGAATATTGATGAACAAGCTATCGAAGAAGATCTAGAAAGGCCCTACTTCTTTTGCGACAAATGATTTTATGTCTTAGCCACGTTCAAGTATACCTGTAGGAGTTTCTTTTGTACTGTAAATTAAATTTAGGCTTGCATGTCCACTGCATTTAAAACTAGGCTGTTAAGCCTTATTTCTATAATAAAGTTTAATTTTCGTTTGTAAACATATGTTAAACTAATGCTCATTCATATACAATACTTCACAACTGAACTAAATAATCCAATTATCCAATACAGTTACCGGGATAACAAACACCTCCAGAAATACCTCCACAAATAGATACATATCACAGCAATGAAGTGAGAAAACAGTGTATTTCTCGACTCCTGAACTCAAAAGATGTCAGCTTATTTACTCTCACTAAACCTAATACCTCAACACTACTGACCACCCTTCAAGTACTCGCACCGCATTATTCGACATAAGTCGTAACCACACGACACAGGCAAGACGAAGCAGAACACTCCGAATGCAGCAGCACCACCTCCAGCTCAAGACCTGACACGAGTCACGACTCGCTTAGTCCACTTCCTCAATCTTGGGCCCGGCGCCGCTGCCACCGCCGGTGCCTGCGCCGCCGCTGGGCGCGTCCTCGTCCATGCCCGCGGGGCCGCCCGCGTCGCCCTGGTACATCTTGGAGATGATGGGGTTGCAGATGTTCTCCAGCTCCTTCATCTTGTCCTCGAACTCGTCAGCCTCGGCGAGCTGGTTGCCGTCAAGCCACTTGATAGCGTCCTCGATGGCGTCCTCGATCTTCTTCTTGTCCTCGGCGGGGAGCTTCGACGCGATCTTCTCGTCCCGCACCGTGTTGCGCATGTTGTACGCGTAGTTCTCCAGCGCGTTCCGGGCATCCACCTTTTGCCGCACCTGCTCGTCCTCGGTCTTGTACTTCTCGGCCTCCTGCACCATCCGCTCGATCTCATCCTTACTCAGTCGCCCCTTGTCGTTGGTGATGGTGATCTTGTTCTTCTTCCCAGTCGTCTTGTCCTCAGCCGACACGTTCAGGATGCCGTTCGCGTCGATGTCAAAGGTGACGTTGATCTGGGGCACGCCCCTCGGCGCCGGTGGGATGCCGGTGAGCTCAAACTTGCCGAGCAGGTTGTTGTCCTTGGTCCTTGTCCTCTCACCCTCGTACACCTGGATGAGCACGCCGGGCTGGTTGTCGGCGTAGGTGGAGAAGACCTGTTCCTTCTTGGTGGGGATGGTGGTGTTCCTCGGAATCAGCGTGGTCATCACACCACCGGCCGTCTCCAACCCTAGCGAGAGCGGCGTGACGTCGAGGAGCAGCAGGTCCTGCACCTTCTGATTGCCCTCGCCGCTGAGGATGGCTGCCTGGACGGCGGCGCCGTAGGCAACGGCCTCGTCGGGGTTAATGCTCTTGCAGAGCTCCTTGCCGTTGAAGAAGTCCTGGAGCAGCTGCTGCACCTTGGGGATACGGGTGGAGCCACCAACAAGGACAATGTCGTGGATTTGGGACTTGTCCATCTTCGCGTCTTTCAGGCACTTCTCGACGGGATCCATGCACTTCCGGAAGAGGTCCATGTTGAGCTCCTCGAACCGGGCACGGGTGATGGTCGCGTAGAAGTCGATGCCCTCGTAGAGGGAATCGATCTCAATGGTGGTCTGCGCTGTGGAAGAGAGCGTCCTCTTCGCCCTCTCGCAGGCCGTCCTCAGCCGCCGGAGCGCCCTCGGGTTGCCGCTGATGTCCTTCTTGTGCTTCCTCTTGAACTCTTGCACAAAGTGGTTCACCATCCGGTTGTCGAAGTCCTCGCCTCCCAGGTGGGTGTCGCCGGCCGTGGCCTTGACCTCGAAGATGCCCTCCTCGATGGTGAGGATGGACACATCGAAGGTGCCGCCGCCGAGATCGAAGATGAGCACGTTCTTCTCGCCGGTGCTGGCAGCCTTCTTGTCAAGCCCGTAGGCGATGGCGGCGGCGGTGGGCTCGTTGATGATGCGCGTGACGTTGAGGCCGGCAATGACGCCGGCGTCCTTGGTTGCCTGGCGCTGGGAGTCGTTGAAGTAGGCCGGGACGGTGATGACGGCGTTCTTGATGGTTGTGCTGAGGAACGCCTCGGCGATCTCCTTCATCTTGGTGAGCACCATGGAGGAAATCTCCTCGGCCGAGAACTTCTTTTCCTCGCCCTTGTAGGTCACCACGATCATCGGCTTGTCGGCGGGGCCCGGGAGCACCTTGAACGGCCACATCTTCATGTCCGCCTGCACGGACGGGTCCGAGAAGCGCCGCCCGATGAGCCGCTTGGCATCTGCATGGCGCAACAGACTGGTCAGTGAGTGCTCAGTAAAATACAGTTCATGCTTAATTAGTATTGCACTTGTTTCTGATATCTAATCACTTATTCATTCCTATGTTTCTCTTTTACCCTCATTAATGTATTACTCGAATCTGCTGCGATCCGAGGTGAAATTCAAGATCAGCGAATTCTTCTCTGCCGCGAAAACAGAGGGAGGAGCAGAGCAAGTTGGTGTGTACCAAGTACCGACGCCACGTGTCACGTATTCGCCTCATGAGCTGACAAGAGTTGTCGATTGTGAATTTGTGCTCTCTCAGCGACAAGAAGCATATACGATTCTCATGGCAACAACAGCGAGCACTCGAATTATTCAAGGCGAGCGGGAGCAAGAAGAGGAACTTACCAAAGACGGTGTTGGTGGGGTTCATGGCAACCTGGTTCTTGGCGGCGTCGCCGATGAGCCTCTCGGTGTCGGTGAAGGCGACGTAGGACGGCGTGGTGCGGTTGCCCTGGTCGTTGGCGATGATCTCCACCCTGTCATGCTGCCAGACGCCGACGCACGAGTAGGTCGTGCCGAGGTCGATGCCGATCGCCGGGCCCTCCCCCTTGTTGCCGCCCTTGCCCGCCATCTTTCCTCTCCTCGGATCAAATCAAAACACAAGCTGCACACAGAAGCTAGAATCGAGCTGAATCGAAGTGGGGTTTGTGATTGATGGAGTTGCCCTTTTCTGTTCGCTCGCGGTGGATGCTTTTGCTCTGCTCCGTTGGTGGGAGGAGGTATATATAGGAGGGGAGGGGAGGGGAGCGGTGGTGGCGTTCGGGAAGGTTCCCGCGGGAGGATGAGGGGGTGCTCGAGGGTTCGGGCGGGGCGCGACTTCTCCAGAACGGCGCCGGGATCCAACCGGGTGAGGGCCGGGAGATTTTGCTTGGTGGAGTGGATCGACCGCTCGAGTGGGTTCCCGCGCCGAGTGGAAAGCGCTGGAATTGTGTAGTGGCTACGACTTTATGGCTGCCTCCTTCACGGTTTCTTTCCTCCTTTTGGAGACCCTGAGAAGGGCCGTTGCTCTTTCATGCGAGTTTTATGGTTAAAAGCGCAACTCTTCTGCAAATTACGTTCTAGACAGACGTGTTATACAACTTTAGGTAGTTTGGAATTTAGAATGTTCAAGGCAATTTTATTCGAACTTCGAAGGAAATAGTGCGATTTTCGCAGGAATAAACAAGCTCTAAACGGGCTTAGTTTAATTACTTCACGGAAATTTCGCTGGGATTTCAGAGGTAATAGTTCGACTTCTGCAGAATAAAGAAAACTCTAAACGAGATTAGTTTTGTAACAACTTGAAATCCTAGAGAATATAAAAATGAGACTAATTTAAAAACATTTGCATGCATTTGCTCTCCTTTGGCTTTTATTGGGGTTTCTTTGGAAAATTTGTTTTTTCAAAAATCAAATGTGCATAAAATATAAATAAAATTGAATCCAAATCAAATGTTAGAAGAAATAGTTAAAAGTGGCATTAGAGAAAGTATGGTGGAAACCATCCTAAATGCACATATCACAAACAATTCATATTAATAACCGTCTTTGATATTTTCACAGACGATTATTAATACAAATCGTATGTGATGTATTGCTTTATCATAGACGGTTCGTATTAATAAGCGTCTATGATATTTTCACAGACGATTATTAATACGAACCATCTGTGATGTATTACTTTATCACAGACGATTCATATAAATAACCGCCTGTGAAAATATCACAGACGGTTGTTAGTATGAACCGTTTGTGATAATTGCAGCACAGACGATTCATAGGAATCGTCTGTGATACAACCGTCCAGTATAGCCTCTTTTGTAGCAGCGTAGGGCCTAACTCTAGTTGGTTGTCTGAGGGTTATGATGGTATAACACTGGATACTTTTGCTTATTTACTAGTTTTTCGCTGTATTTTGTTCTAGATTCTGATGTTTTTTTTTTGCCAATCGCCCTGTGTGTATAAACTCTACTATGCATCGCTTATATATTATTTTTTTGTTATAAATTATTTATGTGTGATGTGTATGGATATAAACTCAATGATATAGATGTGTATACTAGCTACTGATTATAGAACTAGTACAAAACATATTCGGTGATTTGGGGTGTTCTTGCTGGAATTCCATTATACAAGTCAATCAATTACACGTTAATACACTATTAGCAGTTAAAACTAACAATTGCTATACTACCAGCTGGCTCAGCTTGGGCCTACTCGCAAACTGCACTTGCTCAGTCGGCCTATTAGACTAGGGCCAAGCGTATTCCTTACGTTTGGACTTTGGATACAAGTATGCAACCGGGATTTTTTACGGCCTATATCTCGCGCTGGACATTATTATTCAGGTCTGCGTGACTGCGTGTATCACGTGAATATGTGGTTTGCACATTTCCACTCAATTAAGCAACCTTAGTATATGTTGTGCTTAACTGTCGTAAATCGATGGGCCTTTGTTGTCATCTCGTCCTTGTCGTGTGACTTGTGGGCACGCTTGTAGGCTTGGGTTGGGTTGCCCGTATAACTGGGCCGGCCTTTAACGGCTCTGCGATCTGGTTGTTCGTATAAAACTCGGAGAGAGATGCACGTGACACAGGAATCATGACGGGCACAGCGAGACGAGGGAGAGAGACGACCAGAAGACACACAGAAAAGACTTGGAAGAACACTAGTGAGATCACGATTTATTTGATATCGACATAGTATAGATACAGTATTCCTTAGAAACGACTAGTGTCAAATGTACAATGGAAGAGTTCTCATTGCAAGCTTCTCACGTGGTTAGATCTCTTTTAGATAGATTTTGACCATCCAATTTAGCACAAATAAAAAATCATGAAAATTTTATCTCAAGCGACGATCTCTTGCCGCTAGCTCACCGGAACTCTAGCTTGCTAGAGAAGGCAGCAGTGACATTGGACCAGTGACTGTCATTGGAGCTTGAGACACCGTTGTTGTAACCTACTTTTAAGGCCTTAGAGGTGCAGGGTGAGAGAAAACTTTTCTCTGATGGCAATCTTCGGCCGCCACTGACTCATCGAAGCTCTAAACTACTGGATGAGTAGAGAGGGAGGAGAAGGAGGGTCTGGATGGTAGTATTTCTGATTTGGCGCAACAAAAAATTATAAACCATAACAATTAGTTCATATGATTGCAATAAAATTCTCATTGATGAACAAACACAAGCACAAACTAAAAATTATGCAACAAATAAGAACTATTATGGCAACAAATATGAGAATCTATTATAGCAAAAAATGAAATTTGACTTGTGCTAATTCTTTAGATAGACTCTGAGTAGCAGGAGAACAGCCCACATGTCATTACATCACCGGCCGAATCTAGCGCTCCTGACACCACATTACCATCACCCTTTTATCCTAATCATGCTACTGCTAAGTTCGTCATCTACGAGAGATCGCCGTTGTGGAGGATGACCAGAGCACAGAACCCAAGAGAGAGATGGAGGCATTTCTTCGGTGGCAGGCTCACGGGAGGCGATGTCCGACAGTCGGTGAGCCACCAATCTAGTGAGAGCGTGAGAAGGGAGAGAGAGATGCAGTAGAGAAGGAGAATGAGGTAAGATTAGGAATAGGAGGTTGGAACGAAGTAGCTAGTCAGTCAAGGGTTAAACCGTCCGACGGTCCGAGCGTCCGATTCTTTTTCTCTTGGTATTGCACGTCCTCACGTAGGAATTCCATCCTTATTATACATGATGGCAGCACTAAATCTCCCACATGTATGCCACTACTCGCGGACGTGTCTCCCCATGCGCATGGTGATCCCGTCGATGTCCCTGACGTAGCCGA
Organism: Bonia amplexicaulis; assembly: GCA_036346245.1. Classification (NCBI taxonomy): domain Eukaryota; kingdom Viridiplantae; phylum Streptophyta; class Magnoliopsida; order Poales; family Poaceae; genus Bonia; species Bonia amplexicaulis. The sequence continues at coordinate 13,537,926 of CM070752.1, read as the reverse complement.
CCCAGCTTCTGCCCCCAGTTCTTCCGCTCCGGGGCGCTCACCGGCACGGCCCCGCTGTCCACGGCGCGCCAGTACGCCGCGTCGACGTCCGCGTAGTCGAAGCAGATCTCCACGGGCCCCGCTCGCCGGGCGAATCCGGCAGCTGCACCGCTCCCGTGAGCGCACCCGTCTCCCTCTGGAGCAGCAGCGTGGACGCGATGGTCGTCGACCCGCTCTCCAGCCCCGCCCACCTGCAACACATGACATGTTGTCCCGTGCGCACAGATGAGGAAAGAAAATTATGTAGGTTAATTAATCACTTGTGGGACTGGTCGATGCGGCGGACGGTGCAGCCGAAGGCGACGGAGTAGAAGCGGCCGACTTGGCCACGTCATTGACGTAGACGACGGTGTAGCCGAAGGCGCCGGAGTAGAAGCGGCCGACTTGGCCGGCCTAGTATCCAGGTTTGACTCCGACCAGGCCTAGTATCCAGGCAAGTTGGGCCAGCAGGTCAGTTGGGCCTCAGGGACAACACGTCAGGTCAACTGCACGCTGGGGCCGCGGAGAATTTAGGCCTCAGAACAGAGATTTTTGAAGGCGATTGCTCTCCTGTCCTCTCCTGCAGCTAGTGGCCAAAGCGAGTGTGTGATTGGTTGGGTCACTGGGTGTCAGGGTGGTAGGGTATATTCGATTGGATCGTCCCCAACTTTGAATCTTCGTTAATTGTTAGGCATGCATCACGTCGTTTCTGCAACAAGTACGTCGTTCCGCCGCTACATCAGCTGGCACGAAGTTTGGACTTCGGATATTTTAACTCGCTCTACATGCATCCTTTTCAACTCTGGTTTGGACAGTCAATTCAACACACCAATAACAAACGCTCGATGTGACTGGCAAGCGAGCTGCATGTGTAGGCATAGTACCACAAAGTTGACTCCAAGTCCAAGCTACTTCGTCCTGCGGCGATTCTTACACATTCTCTTGGACCCATGGTTCCATACCCTGTGCTGTGGTTCAGTCAATTAGCACAAAAAGGATCGATGCGTTGTGCATCGAATCAAGGGTTTGTTTGGATAGATGGGGATTAGATATATAATCCATTCGGATTGAAGGGATTTTGGTACTGGTACAATAAGATTTTGAGTGTTATCACGTACCATTTCTGGTATGTAGCAACACTTATATTTAGTTTGATACTGTGAGATATGACATGGGTGTGCACTGTATTAAAAACAAAGTATATAAAGCTTATAGAGTGAATCACATAGTGGTGATGAAATAATCACAATAAAAGAAAAAGATTTGGCAAAGTTTGATGGCAAATTCTTTAAGTAAAACCTTAAAAAGCGCAAGGGGTTATTGAACTCTTACGACCATCTCGATCATTCGGACCCTCAAATCCTTGCGTTGTACAATAATCTAGTGCTAAAAGATAATCTAGTCTCTAATCCTATCGTACGTCCCTAATTGCTTCTCCCTTGCTTTCTATGAAGATTCCTATGATTGGCTTCCTCGTGGCTTAAACAGTCAAACACTTGTCGGAAGTGGATTTTCACCTCTTAAGGACATTCTCCTATCTCATTCGCCGTCTACTTTTTACCTTGAGATTCGTGCATGTATATTTGGAGGAATAAAGAATACTAAAAGAGATAAAAAAAAATGATATGTATCTTGAGATAAAATGAAAGGAGGATGAGATAAAATGATGTCCCCTTAAGAGGTAAAAATCTTTTCCCCACACTCGTCCTCATCCAAAGGAAAGTAGAAATACTTTTATCCGAGTTGGATTAGTATTAAGGTATATTCTTTTTGGGTGCGGCTTATGGTTTTTGGACTGTTCGTGTGAGAGATTACAGAGTAACAGAAACTCATGTGTGATTTTTGCCGATATAAATGAAGTCAGTACAATATGTATTACAATTAACTAGTAGACTCTATCTTAAAAAGACAGTTCGTTTAAAAGCTAGTTACTGTAGAAAAACCGAAAAACGGTTTTTAGAAGCCGAAAAGAACATGGTCATCCTTGAATTCGTTAGACTCACCTCAAGTACTAAAAGATTTCGAGTTCCAGTAGGATATAAGTCACCTTTCTCAACACCGAGGCCTTTGTATTTTCTCCCCGGATGTTGAAATTTCTCTGCTACGAGTACACATGAGATAACCATGCATGCCAAAGGGAGCTGCAGAAAAGATTACACAAGCCGCTGTTCCCACATAAAAAGAATTGATAAATATAGCTTCACTTGGATCACAGGATTCTCACAAAAATTTTGTAAGAGACCCTACAATCTAGTAAGTTACGTTTCTACGAAATTCTCGATGTCCCAAATAGAGCCTAATCTAGAAAGAATAAGAGATCAAGTCGACGTATTTTGTTGCACAAAAATGTAGTTAACTTTATTACTCCACACAAACGTGCGTACATTGCTTAGTACAGATCATCTTTATTCCCAGTTGCAGCATGTGAAGGCTACAGCTTATAGCCTGCTTGTTCAGTGCGTGCATGCTGAAACATCAAGTCACTTGCACACATATAATAGTACTAGTACTACGTACTATACGTGTACATGCATGCATGTACATCAGCACGTGCAACTTATATGTTAAGCGTGCACGACGATCTTGGTGTACTTTGTCATATCGGTGGTGGAGCGGCCGCCGGCGCCGTCGAGCGGGAAGTAGAAGGGGTAGATCTCGTAGCGCACCCTGCAGCTGCTGTAGTTGATCTGACACCCCTGCTGGGCGCCGCAGTAGTCGCCGAACTTGGACAGCGCCGCCGAGAGGCACTGCGCGCACGTCAGTGGCGCGAGGTCCCGCGTGCACTGCGCCAGGCCGTAGATGGTGACGAACGGCGTGTACTGGTCCTTGACCCTGCCGAGCCCCGCGCTGCCCGCCGCCGCCGCCTGCGACGTCGCCTTATCCATCACCTTCCCAACCGCCTTCTCGAATGATTTGGGGTTGTCCGCCGCTTGCACGTTCACCAAGATCACGCCGGCGTCCGTGTCCGACTGCCCGACGAAGTTGGTGTTGTCGTACCGCATGAAGCAGTAGTCGTACCTGCACGTCGCATGCTCGCACGTATCAACAAGAGTCTCTAATTCAAATGATGAAACTACACCTCCATCGGTCGATCTTTGAGTCAGTGACAGTGTTGTATCATGGTACGTACTGACAAGCATGTGATGATGTGAACATACCATATTCTGGCGTCGGATTGGTAGTTGCATGCGGTGGGGAGCTGCTTGGCGGCGTCGGCGAGGCAGGCCGCGCAGTCGCTGGCGGAGACGTCGCCGCGACATTGCGCGAGGCCGTAGATGATGTTGCTGCCCTTGCCGGCGGAGGACGTGGCGAAGCCAGCGGAGGAGCCCTTGGCGACGAGGTCGGCGAGGACGGAGTTGATGCTGGCCACGGTCTTGCTGCTGCCCGCGTAGCTGGTTCCGGTGCAGTAACTGCCAATGGAGTCCATGCCCATGCCCAGAGGGAGTAGAGCCAAGGAGACAAGCATCAAGCAACGGCAAGCTCTGCTAAATGCCATGGTGTTAGTTAAGCTTCAGTGCTATGTGTACGCTTGCTAGTAGAGATCGATGTGTGTGGCTTCACTTACGAAGAAGGGCTGGAGCTTATAAAGAGGAGTGTATAGCCATAGGAGGGAGAGCTGTGGCCTGTGTACTTGCTGCCTTTTTTGACTGTTTAATTGGTTGGTTGCATGCAATACGTGATATTGACATTAGTATGAAAGGTGTTGATAAACATCATCTAAATATTTTTTTTAATTATTATCCAGATTTATGACTATTTGATTAGAGATCCAACGACCATGAATTCTCCCTCACCCCCTCCAAAAAAATATCCCCCTTCTAAAAAAAAGAAGCCGTTGGATCGTTAATCAAACGATCTCAAATCTGGATGATTGTTAGGAAGAAAACATCTGGGAGTATGAAACCGTGGGCAGAGCTATTGCTGAGTTAGCCAAGGGTCCATGCATATCAATGGGCATATGGGCACTTGCAGATATGGACGCAGGTATTGCTAGCTGGCTGGTTGGCGGCATGTTTTGACTCGTTGACTTGGCTTCATTAGGAGGACATGTCATACAAATGGGTGATTGGAATATGCATTTGAGGTTGGACTCTATTCTAAGAGTATGAAACGTGACATCAACTTTGATTTCGTTAACTAATTTTCTGGATTCAATCACACATGCACGCGGGTACCTAGGATTATTTTTCTGAACTTTGATTTCCTAGGCTTCAAACAAAAAAGAGAGGGACCGAGATGCCAAGTTTCCTGTGAATCTACTTATTTCTAGATTGATTACAGACACGTTGGCAGTCTGCACTCTGCACTGCCGCAGTTACGTAGCAAAGAGCGTAGTATGCATGATCTGTGTAGCTCTCTGCGTTTCCTTTCGCTTCAAAAAAACAATGCAGCATGTGTGCTGCAGTCTAGGGAGAGAAATGGATCAAAAAACACCTAAATTTTCATTCAATTTTGCAGAATGGTAGCGCGATCCGGCGGAAGTGGCAAGCTACCTAATCAAACCATAAAAGTAGAATAATATATTGATAAACAAATTAGCACCATGAAGGCCGAAAAGGAAGAAGAAGAGCAGCGGCAACATGCACGATGCATACGCACCCCCAGCCTTAGCGCTAACAGGAACATCTCTGCATGACTGCATTGTGGCGATCAATAAAACGGGCACGTCAGGGTCAACGACCAGTAAGGAGCTCGATCCAGAAGAGTTTGCCGGACCGGACGGCGTGTGAGATTCCTTCTCGGCCTCATATATACTTTCCTTTCAGCTTCTGCGGATGGTTTCTCGAACCATATGGCCTAAGAAGAGCCTATTTCCTTCAAGTATATGGTTTCTTTCTTATAGAAAAACTAATTAAGATTGTCTATATATGAGGTTGGGCAGCGTCTGATACCAAGTGCAAAATACCCCAGAGACTGGGCAAACAATACAACGACATAGATAAGCTGGCATAACCTACTCGAGCAAACCATTGCTCGGTAGGCCGGCTGCCCAAGCAAACATAGTGCTGCGCGACTGCTGCCTGCCTCCGCCGCCGGTAACAGCCGCGCGTGCAGTATTACCTCTTTTTTCCTTCAATTAGGCACAAGAGCACGGCTCGACTGAAGCGCAAAGTCACCTAGCTAGTGCCCAGCGAACTAACCAGTTGTGGGATGAATTGTATTCTACGAAGCTTAATTCGGTAGCGTTACACATTGACGAAGACGACGACAGGGGCAACGACGAGGGAGAGTCCACATCAAGTGTCTGCCCAGTACGCACTACTGGTTCTTGCTGCATATGGCGCGTGAGGCAGGACGGAACAACGACGCCACGAGCAACTGCGGCTGAAGAAATAATAAAAAAAAAAACGCTGGACGCTGAGCGCGATCGATCGGTCTGGGTTCTACCAAACAGCCAAATACTTTAGCCCTTCGTCTGCGTGAGTTACAGGCAAGGCAAGAAGGCGACCGGCTCCGCCACCGACGGCACGACGGGCAGTGGAGACAGCAGTTGCATTCGACCACGGGTTCGCACATCGATACATGAGCGATTTGCTGTTTTTACGTGCGACAATACGTTTGACCAGCGGTGAGCTCTGGGTGTTTCCTTTTGCAAATCCTATGCGGATTCTGGCCTGTTCTTTTTAGCTGCGGCTTGTGGCTTTTAGCTGCGGCTTGCGGTTTTTGGACTGTTTGCGCGAGAGATTACAGAGTAACAGAAACTCACGTGTGGTTTTTACCGATATAAATGAAATCGGTACAGTATGTACTACAATTAACTAGTATACCGTATCTTAAAAAGATATTTCGTTTAAAAGCTAGTTACTTTAGAAAAACCGAAAAGTAACTTTTAAAAGCTGAAAAGAACAGGGACAGAAGGGAACTGAGGCACCGTTCAATATGGCTTAAGCTTATTTTTGCACTATTCATAATTTCGTCTTTTTCTGAATTTTTGACTTTTTTTGAGCTTTTTTGTTGGTTCTTTTTTTCTCGTATTCGTTTGCGTTGTCTGTGATGGGCTAACATATTTTTTATATTTTTCAATTTTTTTAAATTTAATTGTGTTAAATAAGTCTCTCTCAGCTACAGTGTTTTTCAGCCAGCTACAGTGTTTTCAACCATAAGCTTCCAGCTTTCAGCCGAACCGATCACCACCTGACTTTGGGAGGAACTCCAGCCCCAGGTCAAGCTGGGAGCCAGTGAATTGAAGCTGGTTGTAAGAACACGTCATATCAGTCAACCATGACATTTGACTTAAAGCAAAATGAGTTCATGAATGGGTTATTTTAGACTGATGATTTATTGTTTAGATATTTGAATGAAAGATCTTATATTCTCTTCCAAGATACTAATTCTGAAGCAACTAGGGCAGTAAACCATGGGATGGTTTGCAGCAATTAATTTGCACAAGATAATTGAATTAAGCTGGGTGCAACCTAATTCTGAAGTTTATCGAAGATGCTTTAAAACTCATTTATCATTTTACTCGAGTGGCTCTAGCACATGGAGATTGCGCAACCAGCAGGATCTGGCAAGTGATAACAGCTCACAACAGTTTTAGGAACAAATCAAACTCCAGCCAAACATGTTTCAACCCACTCCATTAAAAATGCACGAGGCAAAGCCTAGTTAAGCGTATAAAGATTGGAAATTACTACAGCAATCGACCATAACCTTTTTTTTTATAAAAAAAATGGATAGCTAAGAATAATAAAATAACATGGTACTATTCATCCCACGCTTTTCAGCACATTGTGTAACCACCCACTAACCATGGCACACAAAAGAAAAGATGGGGACTTTTGGTGGCGTATAGCTCAGGCTACAATTAACTTATAAAATATTAGTGATATGTAATCTTGATGTTCAGCACAATCTCGGGCGTGGTACCCATGTTCTTCTAATGTCCTCTCTCTTTCGTTGTGCTGATGGTTACGTTGCAGTTGGGAGAAGCTGGAAAGGAGACGTACAGTTGCACTGCTGGACTTTTGTTCATGGTCATGTTGTTCCTTCGTTCTACCGCATTGTTCGTGCACACTTCTTAATTGGGTGAGTTGTTTGGCTGTTGATGCTACTTAGGAGAAGCTGGACGAATTCAAAGAGTGTTACTCGGCATTTTTATCTAAGGACAAACTGTTTCGCAAAGAAGATAAAAATGTTATGGATATATTTGTGGAGCAGATATACTAGCAGCGTCACCGTAGCATTGGGGGCAAGCATCAGTAAGAAAAAATATAAGTTGTTACTATTCTTAAGCTAAGCTTTGTGATCGAAGAAATAAATTATTTTAGTGATAATTGTTAGAAGAACACCTCACCTATAAAGTTAGCCGAATATCTATTAAGAGAAAACAATAAAGAATCAATCAAGTTCCTAAAATAGGACAGATCAGAGCCTCTTGCCACAAGGAACAAGTCCTTGCTGGTGTTAAAGGTGATCTTCGCCAAAACCTACACTTCCCCACCATGAGCCATAACACATATTCTTCTAATTTCCTCTCTTTCCTTGTGCTGATGATGTTGTTCACTAATCTAATCTATTCCGGCCACGAACCACAAGCACCCGTATGTCGCAAGCAACAACTGGACACCGCACCACCTCACCGCATCCTCCAGCTCCGTACCTGGTCGGACCCGCGAAACCCCCGACCAGATCACCCGCTCTAACCATACCCGCCACTGGAGTCAATGCACGGGGCCCCACCTGGCAGCGAGGAGGCCAGCGCTCCCAGTCCTAAACAATCACCCGATTCCGTACCCCGAAGAGCTACGCAATCCCCGCCTAATCGCGGCACTAAATTACGAGCAGGGCTCGGTCTGTGAGGCTCGGGTCGGGATCCGGGCTCGCTGAGCTGTCGCCATCGCTCGCACGCACCACCCGTTTGGAATCTCGCGAGCTTTGCTTCCGCTGGAAGCGCAAATGTTTTTGCACTGCGCGAATTAATTATTAGGCTACTCATAGATCGTAATCCAAATCACCGGGGTTTTCACCGTCCTTTCTTTTTTCTTTTCTTCGAGGAGAAGGGGGGAGGAATTAATTGTGCGAGATCTGATCAGAGATGAGATGAGCGAGCCGAGCCAGCCCGGTGAGTAGCAGTCGAGTCGGTGTGCGCGCTGCAGCGTGGGGTGGGGGGAGAGAAGAAGAGGGCCGCTATAAATACGGCTCAGATCTGGGAGGCTTCCTCCTCGTCCGGCCCCGGTCTAATCCGATTCAAACCCATCGCTTCCTCGTGTCCGAACTAAGCCCCAATCGCGGCGCCACCGCCCGCCCGGTGAGCTTTCCGACGCTTCCTCCTCCGTGGATTCGTCCGCGATCCATTACGAGATCGTTCGTTTCGTGTTGGGCTGGGAATTTGGCGTGTGGTTTTCTGACGATTTTGGTCGGGTGGTGGTGTTGCAGACCAGGTGCTCGACGCGATGGCGCAGAAGGAGGCCAATGGCAACGGCGAGCACACCACCCGCCCGCCTCCGACGCCCTCGCCGCTCCGCTTCTCCAGGTTCTTCCAGGTATGTGTGGGGATCTGATCACTGGATCTCGCCGCTTGATCGTTCGTGCTTTTGATCGATCGGTGCTAATTTGGGGATTGGGCAGGCGAACCTGCGGATCCTGGTCACCGGCGGAGCTGGATTCATCGGCTCGCACCTCGTTGACAAGCTCATGGAGAACGAGAAGCACGAGGTACATACGAGATCCCGTGGCATCGATCATTGCGTTGCTTGCTTGTTGCGGTTCGCGACATTGACCTGTGTCGGTGAGCGAGGTCAACTCCATGGTCCCGTCGTGAGGGAGAGTAGCAACAGTCGGGGGGTCTAGATCTGTGCGAAAGGGACGTTGTGAGTGGAGCTGCTTTGCGCCAGATCTCTGGGGTGCAAGTCTTGCACGGTGTGGGGCATTGCTGTCTAGAGCTTAAGCTCGAAGCTTTGCTAGTCTTTGAGTACCTGAGAATTTTTGGGAATGGGAGAGATCAGAGATCCAGCTGCAATGCTTTAGAGATCGCGCTGGGGTTACTTCATTCAGAGTCTTGAGCTTAATTTGTATCTATTTGGGAATGTGAAAGATCACAGAGATCCAGTAGCAATGCTTTAGAGATCTTGTTGCTAGTACTTTGTTTTGTCAGGTACCTGAGAAAGTTTTTGAATTACTCGGACTGCCATGCTTAGGGTTGAGTGCTCTCTCGTGTAGTGTTGTTTACTTGATTTGGTTTTCGCTAGATTTTGTAGAATTGAGTAATGTACTATGTGGATCTGTATTACGGGCTTACGGCCTTTTAGCTGATAAAATGTAGACACCTTTGATCGTGTGTTCTTTTTGGTTCAGGTCATTGTTGCTGATAACTTTTTCACTGGTTCGAAAGACAACCTGAAGAAGTGGATTGGCCACCCAAGATTTGAGCTCATCCGTCATGGTAATAACTACATGCTTAAGGCACCATCTAGTAAATTCTCAATGCAGCTCATTTCTACATAGCCACAAACTATTTTGTTATGCTTACAGAAAATTGACAGCCTTTGAGTCTTCTCTTTCAAAGGTTCCTGAAAATTATAGGCCCTGGTTAGTCAATGACAAACAAAGTACCATAAGTTTGTCTTGGCATATACTCAATGCTTGGCCAAAAACATGTCCTGAGTTGTCTGTTGAATGGATATAAAAATTTTATGAACTGGTCATTGAAGCCTTTGTAGTCAATACATATTAATATCTCGTTTATATGTGACTTTATATTGGCAGCTAATGTTCTAAACAAAAGTACGACCATGCATGTCAATATTGTCATATGCAGAAAATAATGCGCATGAACAGTACTTGTGGGTACTGTAGCAGCTGTGAGGAACCTTCCTTGGCCAGCCTAATTAAGGATTAGATTAGGTATCCTTAGCAACCAAGTTATTGTTAGAATAGAATTTTATCTATTAGAAATGTTTTTATTAATAGGAAAGATTAGATTGAGTTGTTAGGATTTCCATCTTTAGAAAAGAGGAGCCGCGTGCTACCATTGGTATCAACCAATGAAGATGAATTAATCTAGTCTCTTTCTCAAGGTTCTTCTTCCTCATCTATAGTCTGCCCCTGATCCTAATCAAGTCAACATTGTCCAGCTGTCCTCCTGACGGTGTTTACCCCGTACTGATCTAAGGATCATTACAATATTGTGTGACCAGGTGTTTAGTCCAACCATATACACATGCCAATAGGACAGTTATTGTGCTCATCTTAATTGTTTAATGTACTTGCAGGATAACCTTTGTTTCAAATCACTTCCCTTGATGTTCCATTTTCAAAGGTATATTCTTGTTCATGAGTTATGCTATAATTTTATTTTTGCTTCATTTCAGATGTCACCCAACCGCTGCTTGTGGAGGTTGATCAAATCTATCACCTTGCTTGCCCTGCTTCACCAATCTTCTACAAGCACAACCCTGTCAAGGTGTGCACGCTCTCTGTTTTTTTTTTTTATTATTCTAAGATATGTTTAGTATAAGTGTTTCAAATATTGCTTTGCCGTTTCTTTTTTGTCTTGTCGTGATTATTTGTAGACATGAAATTTTAGTTGTTTCTGTCCTGTCCTGATACTGAAATGGGTGTAAATACCATGTACATACAGACCATCAAGACAAATGTTATTGGGACCCTGAACATGCTGGGTCTTGCAAAGAGAGTTGGGGCTAGGTCAGTGTTTATCACGCTGATTGATTCTTTCAATACATCTCATGAGATATATTAAATGGAGGTTGTATGTTCAATTGCAGAATTTTGTTGACTTCGACCTCTGAAGTTTATGGTGATCCGCTCGAGCATCCTCAAACGGAGGCTTACTGGGGCAATGTTAACCCAATTGGTATGTCTGTTCATCTGACAAATGCATATATTTTACCCTGACTATTCTTAATCTATCTCTCAAAGTTCTCTTATAATTTCTAATTGATTTTCTTTATCAGGTGTCAGGAGCTGCTATGATGAGGGTAAGCGTGTAGCAGAGACACTGATGTTTGACTATCACAGGCAGCATGGCATTGGTAATACTTTTTGACATGTACTTAAACTTCACTATTTGCTCATAACGTTTTTGTCCTGTGAATCTTGGATTATGACTTGTCCTTAATAAGTATTTGTCATCTACTTCTGTAGAGATCCGAATTGCCAGGATTTTCAACACCTATGGACCTAGGATGAACATTGATGATGGACGTGTTGTTAGTAACTTCATTGCTCAGGCCGTACGGTAATGATTGTTGGACTTTTTAAAACTTTTTTCTGAGCTTGTGTCCAGATGGTTTTGGAGCTTATTTTGTCATAATTTTGTAGTGGTGAACCCCTGACTGTTCAGAAGCCAGGAACACAGACTAGGAGCTTCTGCTATGTTGCCGACATGGTTGGTCTTCCACTGTGATTTGTTATCTATTAATATCTGGTCAAAACTCCAAATTTTCACTGGCATCACATCATCAATGGTACCATTTCAATGCAGGTTAATGGTCTTATTAAGCTGATGAATGGAGACAACACTGGACCGATTAATTTGGGGAACCCAGGTAAATCTATCTTTGCATTTGTTTGGGTTTTTTGCCAGTGAACAACTTGATCTTTGATTTATTTATAGTTTTGCACTAGCACTCCTGTGGTAATGAAATGGACTTTCTTGCCCTTTCTCTAAATGGTCGTCATTTATTGTGCTGTAGGTGAATTTACCATGCTGGAACTCGCTGAGAACGTGAAGGAGGTAGGCTGGATGTTCTTTAGTTGCATTTCATTCAACTCGCAGTGCATGGGATTTCTGGATGGTATAGTAACGTGCCTGGTTTAACTTTCCAGTTGATCAACCCAGACGTGACAGTGACGATGACTGAGAACACTCCTGATGACCCTCGCCAGAGGAAGCCAGACATTACAAAGGCTAAGGAAGTCCTGGGGTGGGAGCCCAAGGTCGTTCTGCGCGAGGGCTTGGTGCTCATGGAGGATGATTTCCGGGAGCGCCTGGCAGTGCCCAGGAAGGCCAAGGCCTAAGTTGCTTCTTCGCATTTGGCGAAGACTATCACCGTTGTTCGTGGCCGCGTTTCATTACGGAATTTGAGTTCCAATAAAACCAATTACAACTTTGTCGTTCACCTAAAATACTGTATTGTTAGAAATTTCATACGGGGCAGGCTATTTGTGCTACTACCGCTTTTGCAGAACTTGTGATACATTTGTTTGTAGCCTCTGTACTTCCCTAAATCGATAATAGCAATGTTGATGTCATTTTAAGCTTGTTAAAGTTTTTGCTGTTGAGAATGTCGGTCTGACATGGCTGCACATGCTTGATGCTTCTGTTGCCGCTGAGGGCATTTTGGGAATTTCTCAATTTGCACACCAAAAAGGAGAGAGAAGAGAGAGAGAGAGAGAGGAAGGAATGGGCTTATCCTCTTCAGCTGTTGCTCTCATGCGGGTGTGCGTGTGGAGATTGGGATTGTTAACTTCTATCTCCCTAACTGCTTCGGGCAGCAGTTGAGAGCTGTGCCTCCTACTCCCTTCTTAAGCCCGAGCTGGTCGTTCTTTATTTAGGCGGTAATCTTCTTCATTTTTCCTATCTTCTCCTTCACTAAGGGCTTTACTTTATCTATTAGATCCAATCAGCTGTGCCTCCTAGTCTCTGGTGATGACAATGGCAGAGGAGGCATTGAATCGGTCATCTCCAGCAATTTGAAGTCCTTCAACATGCCGTTTGGTCTGTGGTGTTGAGCGACTTCAAGGAGAGCGGAGCCGACCAATGCCAATACTTGCGTGGCGTCAGTGTGTGTTGGACCTTAAGGCTTCCTCCGTGGGTGAGGGCGTTGTGGTGATGTTGTACTAGTGGTGTTGGGTCCGATTTGACCAAGGATTTGGGGAGTCTTGCTCCTCCAAGCACTTGGTTGCTACTTTGCTCGGCTTATGTCTTGTGTGGCATCCTTGATTACCTTGACTTCTTGTTTTGTGACTTCACTACAGGAAGACGGCTTAGAATCTCCGAGAACCACGTCGTGAAACCACGACCTAGTCAGTGGCGATAGGTTTTCTAGGTCAACGTCGACTGCGACGTGTCTAAGTGATTTGCTTCTTAGTGGCTTCAAGTGCCACTCCATCATGAGTAACTAAGTATTGCCTATTGTTCACTGTTATTAATCATGCATTAGTGTGTCATTGTAGTGTTCTGTCATATCTGTTTAATTGATTATATACACTAATTCTAGGAGACTTTATATGATTATTTGTGGGAAATTATATGCCTAATGAGGATTAATGGTCTAATTTGTGACTGTTTAGGATATTCTACCAGTTATTGAGTCAGTAGATACATTTGTATGCTGCAGTCATGTGCTTGCCAAAGGCGTAATTCTCGTTATATTCTGTTGTTATTGATATAATTGTTTAAGTTATATCCGTCATCCTATCATTGCAATATATCACATTGTTGCTATTCTTGAATTGCAATAGATTAAGGTAGTAGGTTTGGTCTTAAAACTAGCAGAATATGTCATTGATTGAACAATTAGATCAACTGTGTGAAAACATCTAGACCCCTAAAAATTATTTTGGTAATTAATGACAATATGTGAATATGGGACTAACATGTTTATTGAGTGTTTCAAGTCCCGATGATGAATGTGTCAACCTAGAAATGCATGCTAAAGGTCAACATGAAAATCAATATGGTTCAAGACAAATGTATAAGTAGTCTAGGACCCTTTTGATTTTACCGGTCTTAGGAGAAAAGGATGAAAGACCAGAATTTAGGTTAGATATCTTACTATTAAGAGGGACCATGCCTAATGGCTTGGTAGCATGTTCTTGTGCCATTTGGATCAATTTAGGACCATGCATGCATTTAAAATTTAAATTGAAAGCCAACTGTGCATTCTCAGAAAAATCGGTAGTATCAAAGTTTACATGGTAGTACTATCGCAGTGCGGTATGACCAGGAAGGCAGTGTGGTACTACCGCAACCCGGAAGTACTGGGCTTTAGTTGCAGTATGTATTTTCCATAGAGAAACCTTTTGAAGCACATTTGCTCCTTCAAAAAACGGTAAAACCGAAGTTAAAATGGCGGTACCACCGCATTGTGATATGACCGCAGCTATTGAGCGGTACTACCGTACTCCAGAAGGACTGAATGAATGGGCGGTATGTTTTTTCTAGAGATTATCAAGTTTTGGACCTCAAGACAATCGGTAGTACCGCACCAAAAATCGAAACTACCGGAGAGCAGAACTACTAGACTTACAACAACGATAGTACTGCTATAAGATCGATGAGGCCGACTAGAGGGGAGTGAATAGATGGTCTTAAAAAATATCTTTCAACTTATTTCCTTTTTTATTTGGCTAAACTAAATATATAATACGAAAACTTAACTCAAATTGGTTCAGTACAAATAACACATAAATTAATTAAGTTCTCCTCTGTGCATCAACAATTCTAAGGCTATGTCAAGATTTGTAATCCTAGGAAGACACGCAATCAATTTTAACCTATGAATGTAAATTATTTCAATATAAATTGAGTACAAGAAAACAAACCACAATTGACACGGTTGCTTTTTACCATAATATTCAGAGACTTGCTAGTCTCCCCTAATCCACGTTGAGGTAAGCCCAAACGAATTTGGACTGACTCCACGAATTAAGTCTTCCACCTCAAATCTACTAGTGGTAGCTATTTCCCGCTTCGAGTAGGTGAGTTCCAACTTTCACACTTCGCTGGGTCTTTTCACAATCTTCTTTAAGAAGATCACCGCACACGATGCCTTCAACGGCGTCTAGGAGTCAGCAAACTTCAAGAGTAATAAGTCAAGCCTCTTGTTTGACTCTCACTGTGTGCAACGAATGCATAAGCTCAAGTGGATAATAAATTCACTTCTAGATGTAACACATGCAATCTAGAGTCTTTCTCCTTGCTCACAAGGTGCAATACATGTACAATTAAGAGGAGAGCCTCACACTAGCTCAAAGGAATGAAATAGAGTCAAGCAACCTCTTCTCCAACCGGTCACAAGGAGGTATTTATACCCCACATCTCGAAACTAGTTGTTGGGATAGAAAAACATGATTTCCGGAAGTACCACCGTTATATGACATGTAGTTCCGCTCCCCTCAGCAACGGTCAGAATACTAGCTGTTATCAGCGAATCTGGTAGTTTCGACAGCCAAAGTCTGGTACTACCTATCATCGGAAGTACCGTTGTACTTATGCGGAACTATCGATTCACCGGGGACGAGAAGACTTCCACGAAGGTGTCTCTTTGGAAAAAAATGTACCGCTACACAATCGGGTCATTCTGCAACTCGAAAGTACCGCTCACACAGAGCCGGTAGTACCGTTCGCTAGTCGGACGCTTACATAGAGCTGGAAGTACCGTTCATCGACTACACTAATCCACGACCACGCCGGATGATTCGACATATGCACATATTCAAGTTAGATAATTTATGGAGTTAAATTTATATTTTGGATCCAATGAATGCATTAAGATGTAAGAGTATGATGTAAAATGCATATCTCCATGAATTTCACCTCTTTATCCAAATGAGACTTAAGCAATTATTATAATCAATAAACATATTAGTCTCACAATTGCATTTGTCATTATATCTAAAAATACTTGTCATTAATTGCATCCAAATGAGAGTAGGTAATATCATAAATTTAACAGACGAGTTAATCTCATTTTTGTATTTGTCGTTATTACCAAAACCAACTTAATGGAGCTTGAACTTACAACCGCGCCGCAATTTCAATGGCTAGTTCAGAGGCAATGAATACAACTGCTATAGTTGTTACTGTGCTGTCAGTGCAGGTGCGATAATACCAGCTGATGAACGGCGGTACTACCGCTCGGGCTGAACGTTTTAGGATCTTGCCTTTAACGGTCAGATTTGGTTGGTGGGGGCATAAATACACCTCCACCAGCTCAAGGACAGTAGTTAGAAACCACATTGAACATTCTTTAGCTAAGAGCACTCTCTCCATACCTCATTTACTCTTATTGCATTCATTTGAGGTAGTTGAGCCAAATTTCATTCTAGATTGATTCTTGGCACTTGACCGCCATCAAGTGAAACTTGTGATTCATTACTCTTGGTGTTTGCCGGCACCTAGACGGCTTGGCGGGAGGTTGCACGATCTCTTCAAGGAGATTGTGAAGAGGCCCTGTGCCAAATTATGAGTGGCGTAGTGTTCGTCATCTCTGGAGTGGAGGAAGAACAACCACTAGTGGAATCGAGAAGCAAGGCTTAATCGTAGAGCCGGTCTAAGTCGCTGGGCTTTCCTCAACGTGGATTAGTGAAGACCGGTAAGTCTTCGATACCACAACAAAACATCGTTTGTCATCATATGGTCATTTCTTTGTCTCTACTTTCCGCATTTATATTTCTAGCAAATTGAAATCATCGAGTTAGTCATATTTAATTATGCTAGAAATATATTTTTAGATACTTGTCTTGTGGTGCCTTAACTTCACTAGAATTAAGTAGGTCTTAAATTTCAATATAAATCTTGCTTAGCTCTAGTATTGCAGAAATTAATTTTAGAAAACAAGAATTTCTTGAATTTACTATTCACCCCCTTTAGTTAGTTATCCTTTATCCTACAATGTATCAAGGTGGCATTGCTTATAATATAGGTGCAGCCAACATATGAGGGCATAATCATAAAAATAACAATAGTGCAATATGCTAATTGATTATTTGTTCATTCTTGTTCTAGTTGACATGATTTCATATATATGACATGAGAATGGTATATTGTCATCAAATGATTGTATTTACGCTCTTGTCATTATAATATACTTGAAATCATATATTTATTTTAATTATTAATTCTGAAATTATGACTAAGTTCATGCTTAAAAACCGCCATTATTTCAAGGGAAAATTTTGTTCTTGTCACTCAAAATGTGTGCAATATTATTTATGCCATCAGAAATCTGATCATGTCATTTTCCATTCTTCTGTCAATGCATTTTTCATTTTTTGCCACTCCGTCCATACTTTCGTAAGTCAATGGGTTTGACCATTAAGAAATATTAGAAAAATCATAAAAAAACCAGAAAATCATTTTAAAATAATCAATAAAAATAGCAAAAAAGTATAGAAAAGGAAGGAAACCTCTTGAACAATTTTGTTTATTTTTTTGAAACATTACTATAGGAAAATTTCTCAAAAATTACACTAAAGAAAATGTTTTAATTTTCCTCAACTTTTACGAAGCATTGCTAAACTTTTTATAATGTAAAATTTTTGTGTGCAATTTTAAATTTTTGGTTCAGAAGTGGTTCCTTATGTTTTTTGTATTTTCTTTTTAAATTTTCTTTTTCTGATATTTTTGCGAATTTTTTAACGGTTAAGTCATGTTGACTTTACAGAAAATTGGACGGAGTGACAAAAAAGAAATATGTACTGACATAAGGATGGCAAAAAATAAAATGAGCAGATTTTTGAAGGTACAAACGATATTGCACACATTTTAAGTGGCAAGAACAAAATGTTTCCTTATTTCAACAACTTCTACCTTGTAACATCTGTAAGTGATTCCAAATGCAGATCTTTTTTTTGTCTTGATTTGCTGTGTTGTGCCATTTCTTATGTTGTTGAATCGACCAGCACTTCAAAATTTTAACCTTCATCTGTCTTGCTATTGCATTACTACTTGCTTGCTCAGTGGGTAACGGCGTGTTAGGCTGTTGTTGTGTCGTACGGCTAACCAACCAAAAAGGCCCATAGTGAATCGGCTGTGGTCATTTCCAGGTTTCCCACAAAAAAAGCAATTGAGATCTGATTGGTTTGTTGTAGGACTGTTCCTCGTGCTTTGAAGTGGCAAACGGACGCTTGAAATTAAGCATAGTGGAGAAAAACAAGAAGCTACAGATTTCTTCTCGTGCTTTGAACGAGTGTAGACCTAGGAGCGTAGGTTGCGTGTCTGACAGGCGAAGGAGGAGGTTGCTACTGCTACGGCTGTAGTAGATCATACTCCAACTTTGTCAGCGAGTTTTTAGCGGATTTAGCGTTGTTTGTGACGGTATTTATAAAACTAGCCATATGCGCAACATATTTGCAGAAATAACGTTTTTGCCGTCTAGTGGACGGGCGTCAGCGCGTGGGAGACAACGTGTGGCACTTGCCGCCCCGTGAGAAGATAGTAGGCGCCTGCCGCCCGTCCACCAGATGGTAGATGATTAAGCCAGCTAATTAGCTGGCTTAGTCACTGTCTAAATTCGTAATTTTATATTATATGTATTCAAATTTTTAATTATAGCAAATAAGGTACAAAAATTATGAAATTTTATGCACAGATTCCAAGCATAACGTACCTAATTATGTATTTTTTTTACAATTTTATCACCTTTGAATATTGCTCAAAAATTGGTAAGATTTTTATATTTGTAGAAATTGTTACATATAGTAAACGAGCTTCAAAAATCATAAAATTTTATGTGGAGCCTTCCAACAATACCTTGTTGGGGGGAGTCAAATTTGTAATTGTGATTTGGTGTTGGGGGGAGTCAAATTTGTAATTGTGATTTGGGGATTAGGGTTTGCACTGCTAATCTTATACTGGTGATTTGAGGTTATATCCGTTATCCTGTGATTTGCGAATCCGAATACAACTGGAATGGACAGGAGACCGGCACCCGTCACAGATGCGGTCATGGCCTCATACAGGCTAGGAGGGTTTGTTGGGAAGGGGAAGATACCAGTAGGAGGTTTCTGGGATGCCCCTTGAGGTTAGCTAACATTTGAATCAACCAAATTACCGGTTTATTTGTCTTTTGTGCTAACTGTTTGGGTGGAATTGTTCGTTGGATGAAGAAGACCACTGCGAATTCGTTTGTTGGGTTGATGGTGAATGGGAGGAGGAGATGACGCTCTATTCTTTTTTAGCTTTTTTTTTCTTTCGGCTACGGTTTCTCTTAAAGCTAAAATAAATGGGATATCTTTTTCAAGCATTTTCTTGAAGTCACTTCTCCAAATAGCTTATTGAGCCAAAATCATTTGCGTCGTTCGTGTTGTGGCTCCGTCTTTCGCTATCGTCTCAAAAAACACAAACATAAACCATCAACCGTAACCCAAAAGAACATATCTTAAAAGAAGACCATTACAAACATATGAGACATTGTAGACCGCTGGCGCTGGCGCAACCGCAAGGCAAAGGCAGAGGAGATGTACAAGGTACTTACTCCGAAGAACCACATTGAGTAGGTAGGTGAAGGTTCACTAAAAGGATCTGACAATGTCATTCCATCATCCGCGGACTGGAGAAGTGAGAGGGGATCAGAGAGTTTTCGGCGTTTTATCACCCCTCCCACGCGCCCATCATTCGTGCTTGCCTTCACGCGCTCGCTCGCCCCGGTCACGTGTGCCGCATGGGCCAGGCCACACGGAGGGTGAAGGCCTATGTGGGAGTCAGCGTACCCTGCGTGGCCCCTTGAGCTACGGTGGCTGACGGGTGGGCACAATGCCAAGGTGTCCTACGCCATGAGAGAGTTGGGTTATTTGATCAAAACTAACGCAAAAGGTGTAGTTTTGCAAAATGCCAACTAAAAGATACAATTTTATGATAATTTTGTTATTAAATATGAAGTTATATGAAATTTACTTTTTAAAAAAAGAATGAGCCATCATATTTCTCTACTAATATAAATTGAGAGTCTGTTCGTTGTGCCACTCCCTCTGACGATCCTTCCACCTCCACCCAAAAAACCCGCTATAAAACCCCAAAAAACCAGGGCACCCTAAAAAACCTGCTAAAACAAAAAGGAGAGAAAAAAACTCTAAACCATGCGCGCGCACCATCACGAATTCAGAATTTATGGTATCATTTATATGAGATTTGCTGCAAAGCACAAATACCTTACTAGTGATAATAGGGCTCTTTTACGGTACCAAAAATAAATATGAGCCGTCCATTCTTTTTAATCCAATAGACTAGATTACTGGCATTATATCATCGTAAATCAATAATCAGATTTTATTTTTACTATTACTTTCTTACTGCTTTAAATTATACTGTAGAAATTCTCTACTGATGGCCGCAGCAGTATGCGCGCTACCTAACCCTACCCGTGGCTCAGTTGGAAGCCACGAGCTGGACGGTTGCCAGTTGCCACCGCCAGGCCAAACGCAGGAACGCGGGGTGGATCCGTAAGAGCAGCAGCGTCAGCGTGTGCTAAACGAAACTAGGCGCGGTCCACGCGGCAAAGCGGTCAGGATCATCCGCCTCTCCGGCCCGCTTTTATTAAGGCCCCCATCCCCACTCTCCTCCCCATCGTCGCCATCCCCTCCCCCGCGACCGGTCTTCCGTTCCTGAAGCCTCTCCGTCCTCCGATTCGGTTCGTTCGTCTCCGACGCGTCGCCGCCGCCTCCGCCCCCCAGATCACCGCGCGATCTGCGCTCGGTGAGCCTGCCCTCCCCCGTTCTTCCGTTCATAAATTGGATCATGAATGCATGCTATGTTGGATTGCTTGTTGCGACATTGCTTCTGTTTTTATCCTGGTTCCTGGTGTTAGATCTGTGTCCTTACGGCTCTGCTGCCTAGTGTGTGGGGTTGCGTGTGGGGGGAGGAGGCGTGTTGTCGCGATCTCATCTGGGAATTCCTCCCGGGTTCCCCTCGATCGGTGGTGGTGGTGTGTGGGGGCACGGTGGGCAATGGTGCTGATTGCGATTGCCATCGTAGTGTGATGTTGCGTGAATTGTTTTGCCTTTTCTGGACTTTTGGATCATGATGAGTGCCTGGTAAAATTTGCGATGGTTACTGGTTAGGATATTGTAGTAAGGGTATTCGCGGTTCTGTGCCGGCTGATGTCGCTAATGATGTTTACTGGTAGAGTTAATTAGTTATTTGCTATTTAATAGAATTTCCCATATTTGCCATTGATGGTAGGGAGTAGATCTGCTTTTAGAATTTTGTGCTTTTTCTATGTCTCGGTAACTTTGATGACACGTTGTGAGAGTAATTCTGATGTCGCTTGTAACACATAACAGGTTGCTAAATTAGCAGGCAAAGATGGCGACTTATGAGCCCAAGAACATTCTCATAACTGGTGCCGCGGGTTTCATTGCATCACATGTGGCGAACCGCCTAGTTAGGAACTATCCGCACTACAAGGTGGTTGTCCTCGATAAGCTTGATTACTGCTCCAGCCTAAAAAATCTTGACCCTTCGCGTCCGTCGTCAAATTTCAAGTTTGTGAAGGGTGACATTGCAAGTGCTGATCTGGTGAACTACCTTCTCATCACTGAGTCTATCGACACCATCATGCACTTTGCTGCTCAGACTCATGTGGATAATTCATTTGGCAATTCCTTTGAGTTCACAAAAAACAACATATATGGCACCCACGTCCTTCTTGAGGCCTGCAAGGTTACTGGTCAGATCAGAAGATTTATTCATGTCAGCACTGATGAGGTGTACGGAGAAACTGATGAGGATGCTGTGGTTGGTAACCATGAGGCCTCACAGTTGCTTCCAACAAATCCATATTCAGCTACAAAAGCTGGGGCTGAAATGCTTGTGATGGCTTATGGAAGGTCTTATGGTCTCCCTGTGATTACAACTCGAGGCAACAATGTGTACGGGTCAAATCAATTCCCTGAGAAGCTCATTCCCAAATTTATTCTTTTGGCCATGAGAGGCTTGCCTCTTCCAATTCATGGCGATGGCTCTAATGTCAGGAGCTACCTGTATTGTGAGGATGTTGCTGAAGCTTTTGAGGTAGTTCTTCACAAAGGAGAGGTTGGACATGTGTATAATATTGGTACTGTGAAGGAGAGGAGGGTGATTGATGTGGCCAGGGACATATGCAAGCTATTTGGCTTGGACACTGAAAAGGTCATCAGGTATGTTGATAACAGGCCCTTCAATGACCAGAGGTACTTTTTGGATGATCAGAAGCTAAAGAACTTGGGATGGGCAGAGCGCACGCCATGGGAAGAGGGGTTGAAGAAAACAATTGAATGGTACACCAACAACCCTGATTACTGGGGAGATGTTGCCGGTGCATTGCTCCCTCATCCAAGGATGTTGATGACACCTGGAGTTGAAAGGCATAACTGGACGGAGGAAATAAAATTTCTTGCTTCTTCACCAGCAGAAGTTAAGGAATCTGGCACAACAGCTCCTGCAACCATTGCCAAAAGCACCAGCAGTTCCCCTCAAAAGGCTTCCTACAAGTTCTTGATATATGGTAGGACTGGATGGATTGGTGGTCTGCTTGGGAAGATATGTGAGAAGCAAGGCATACTATATGAGTATGGCAAAGGACGCCTGGAGGAGCGTTCTCAGCTCTTGCAGGACATTAGAAATGTGAAGCCAACACATGTTTTCAATGCTGCCGGTGTCACTGGACGGCCAAATGTAGACTGGTGTGAGACCCACAAACAGGATACTATCCGCACCAATGTTGTAGGCACCTTGAATCTTGCTGATGTTTGTCGTGAGCAGGGGTTGCTCATGATCAATTATGCTACAGGTTGTATATTTGAGTATGATGCTAAACACCCTGAAGGTTCTGGAATTGGTTTTAAGGAGGAAGACACGCCCAACTTTGCTGGTTCATTCTACTCCAAAACTAAAGCAATGGTAGGTTCAACGTTGTTGTTTATGAACTATGACATGTTTCCTTTTGACTTCTCTCAGAAACTAATGTATGTGTTGTCGCATGCAATGCAGGTGGAAGAGCTATTGAAGGAGTACGATAATGTCTGTACTCTTAGAGTCAGGATGCCCATATCATCAGATCTAAGCAACCCTCGTAACTTCATTACAAAGATAGCTCGTTATGACAAGGTGGTCAACATTCCCAACAGTATGACAATTTTGGATGAACTTTTGCCTATCTCCGTCGAGATGGCAAAGCGGGACTGCAGGGGCATATGGAACTTCACCAATCCTGGGGTTGTCAGTCACAACGAGATTCTGGAGATGTACAAGAAGTACATTAATCCCGACTTCAAGTGGACCAACTTTACACTTGAAGAGCAGGCCAAGGTTATAGTTGCACCAAGAAGCAACAATGAAATGGATGCATCAAAGCTGAAGTCGGAGTTCCCTGAGCTACTGTCCATTAAGGATTCTTTGATTAAGTATGTGTTTGAGCCAAACAGGAAGGTCCCTGGTAACTGAAGATTTATGGGTGCGGGCGTGGTGGAGGTTATTTCTATTGGTTCCTTGACACTGATTAGCTAATATTGCACGGTGGCAGTTGTGGTCAATTCTTTTGGGCTATGGCAGGCATACTTATTTTTGTAATTTTTTTATTATGCATCCCGTTTTACTTAGAGATATCCTTAGATACGTAGTGTCGGATATGTTTTTGACATGGTTATCAATGAACGCTTGAGATCAACTTATTTCATCATATATCGACTATCTAAGTGTGATTTCTTGACAGTGTTGTGCATTCTGTTTCTTCGTTGCGCTTGTTTTCCCCTTTGGTTCTCATTCTCGGAAGTTTTTACGCCAGATTCAAGCTGCTTCTTCCCTTTTCTTTTGTTGATATGTTGGTTCAAATATTCAACGCTTTTGTTTTCCCCGTGAAACTTTGTAAAGCACCGTCAATAGAGGTGGGCATTGGGCCGGCACGGCCTGGGCCCACTGTGCTTCAGGCCGTATCGTGTTGTGCCACCCCGCTGTGCTATGCTGGCTCATCTCGCCTCGGCCAGACCTAGACACAGTCCAAAGCCCGTCATGCCAATATTTGTGCCGTGTCAGTCTAAATCTAGTCCGAAGTAAATATACACGATGATGGTGGTAGCGACCGCTATCTTCATTTCTTTCGTACATGTCTCATTAAAAACTAGTTAAAATTAAATTAGTTGCGTAAAAAACATAAGCATGTAAATATTTTGGAGGAAAAGTAACAAGATGTATACAATATACTAGTCTTATGGTATACATGTGTTTGCCAAATATAGGCATATATGGAATAGAACCATATTGTATGTTGTATATTTGTATAGATATTAAATGTCTACCGGAGTGTGGAAATGGCAAGTGTGCATTTTCTTGATGTTAGAAAGGTCCTGAAATCTGGAACAGTTATTATATCAGTTAAACCTCAAACCAACAGAGTGGAATAACAATGCAATTAGCAATAGTTACATGCAAAAACAAAGATAGCGTCATTCGGTCAAGCAACTTGTGTTTGCATATGTGTAATGAATTAATGACTCGAAAAGCCCAAATACCTTAGGACTCACCTCGTACTCTAGTCCCTGAGAATAAGAGATGATGCTACCAATCTACCATAGTAAGCAAAAAAGATACATGCATTAGCTATTTGAATGACATCTGAATGTGACAAGATGACACAACTAACACTGCAAACAAATTCATCTGGAAAGAAAATGGAGAAAGGAAGTCACATATACATATTTAACCTACAACGGAGTGTTTAGAGTTAAATAACTGTGAAGAACAATTTTTATTAGACACACGCTTAATTTCTTTCCTCCCTTTTCTTTTTTCCCTTCTTTTCTTTTCCTCTTTTCTTCTCCTCTTCTATTTCTTTTTTATTCTTCCTCCCTTTTCCTCTTTTCTCCAGTCGAGCACTAGCCTTTTGGCCTTATCCCCTCCGGCCTCCCCCATTCTTCCTCTCTCTTCCCATTCCCCCGATTCAGATGACCAGATCCACGTGGTTGCCGACGACGGCAGGGCCGAAGCGCGGCAACTGAGCTCCTCGTTGACGGCATCCCCGCAAACACCACAGATCCACCTCCCCTCGTATCGTGCGTGCACACCGACGATGTACAAGTAGCACCCCACAGCGAGGCGGCCGCGGGAGGCGACGGGAGGTGCGAAGCGGCGTGGCTGATGTGGGACGGCTCCATCCGCCCGTGGAGTCTCGGGCTGCGAAGCAGGCGAAGGTGCCGACGTCGGTGCCAACGGAGACAACGTCGCGACCCACCCCCTCCATCGACGCGCTCGTGGGCAGTGTAGGGATACGAAGCGGGGCAAGCTTTCGGCTGTCGTCCTCGGTTCCAGCTGCCCCGTTTCTCCTTCTGCGCCCATCGTCCACTCGTCCGGACTCCGATATACTCCAGCCCTTCCCCTCTACTTCCTCTCTATCTGCTTTGTGATGGCTTGTGGTTGTGAGGATGGCCGTGAGAGTAGTACCCATGGGATAGTGACGGGTGGCGAGGCCGAGGCAACCGCCGGCACGAGCGTACCCACAGTGCTCCCTGTACTGGGCCAGCCCACGCACGGCACAATTCGCAGAGCCCTGCCGTGCCACCCAACAGGCCAACTTTACAGATCCGATCTAGCCTATCATTTGTATCAGTCCGTGCCCCACCGTTCGGACTGTGCTGACACGGCCCGCTAAATACCGTGTCTGTGCCATGATTAGATCATATCAGGCTAGCCCAGAAAAACATCGATTGTCTCTCACCTCTACCGGTCAATTTGCAAAATTATGTTGATACTGATGTTTCGTGTGATATTGTATACCCAGCAGTCGAGTTGATTGTCAGCCGGCGCACCCTGATCAACCATCTGCTCCTGACATCACGACGTTTTATTATCACCACGCGTCGAAATCCTTCACTTGGACAGTAGATTACGTTTCTCGGCGAGGTGTGTATATGACTCGATAAGTTTGCACGTTTCCCGTTGAATCTGGTCGTGGGAGTCGCTTCGAGCTTGTATCCTCGACAGTTCCGACACATATGGTATCTCGCCGTCTTTTTTTTAGCTAAACAATGTCTGCTGGCCCTATAACAGTGTTTTTTTTTAATTTTAGCATCCAACACCTATTTTTCTTTTTTTGCTAAACAATGTATACTGGCCCTATAACAGTTTTTTTTAAAAAAAATTAGCATCCAACACCTATTTTTCTTTTTTTGCTAAACAATGCCTGCTGGCCCTATAACAGTTTTTTAAAAAAAATTAGCATCCAACATCTATTTTTCTGCAAAAATGACCCTATCTCTGAGCTAGCAATGTGCGACAGGCGACACGTGTCACCTGCCACGCCATCGTAGCTCAGCGTGAGAGAAGTGGCACAGCTAGACGAGAATGTGCAGCAGGATAAGGTGGGAAAAAATCGTTGACTCGGTTCAAAACTACTTCAATTATACTTGTTAATTTAGATTTTGCTATAGCTCGACTCGTTAACTCACTTGTAAAAATATTTCCCCATGCAAACTAATTAAAAACGTGTGTTTTGCTATGCATTAAGAAATACTATTATGCTTTGTTCGTATGATACAAGTGGCAACATACGCGAATCATTAACATCAACTACAGCTAAGATACATGTGCGCCTTTTCGAAGCCCTGGTTCCAGTCAGTCGTTGTACACATTTAGGTCCATCGGTGCTTTTTCTCTCTCCCGTGCGGGCTTTAACCCTCGTGACTCGAGAGCAGTACTCGACTTCTACAACTTGTGTAAACTTGTCCTAGTTGGAGATAATCTGGTGTTCAGCGGGAGCTTCGGGGACCACCGACGTTTTATCCTTGTCCTTTCTGTTATCATCCAGGGTGAAATATCTCCAACATATGAATCTCTCAGGTGCCACTGGGTAGTTGTGCATGTATTTCTGCTCGATAAATACCCTGTCGTACATCTTCGAGTCGTTTATCAATTGTAAGAAGTAGCAGCGCTCTGTCCTCTATTGGTATGGACGGAGTGGGTTAGAGATGTGTAAAATGAAACATGCAATGTGGAATAGCAAATACGCGCTTACAAGAAATTCAGCACTCATGTAGTGCGCCCGGTCGGCGGTTGTCGGGTGTGTGGACTAAATGATATGTGCTGGATTGTCGCAGTCGTATTGTGAGCGTGGAAACTCTAACATCACGAGTGCATCCTTACAAGAATTATCAAGATATGATCTCTTCTTCTTGGCCACCCACTTTCGCTTATGAAACATCTCTCCATAGTTCGGCATCCTCACCAGCAGTGCAGTGACATCATGTATCTCTTCTCTCGCTACTCTTCCCCTAGTTTTGAGATCAGCTCGATCGGAGTCTTGGATCTGGTCGTGGGGGCTAGCTAGATTTTATAAGCGATCGGTGTGCACTGCTCGAGAGTAAAGCTTGAACACGTTGTTATTTTGTTGGGGAAAGCTGGTGCGTGTTGTCAAATCACTGGTAAATCTAGTGCTTGCTGTTCGCTGGCTGCAAAAAAACTGCTACGCATTGTCAAATCATTAGGAAACCTGGTGCATGTTGTCCACTCGCTACGAAAAGATAGTACGTGTTGTTAAATCACTAGGAAAGCTGGTGCGTGCTATCCACTCACCGCGAAAAATTGGTATATATTGTCAAATCACAGGGAAAACCGATGTGTGTTGTCCACTCATTGCGAAAAGCAGGTGCATGTTGTCCATTCGTTGATATCTCAAGAAAGGATTCTAATAACCAGGCGAATAAGAAAAACAAAAAATAAACTACAAGACCTAAGGTAGCTACATAACATTTATAATATGTTTTTGTTAAGTTGCATGTGGCACTTAAGCCATGCTCTGCCATGTGGATATAATACATTACATGTCTACTTTTTAGTACATACATGAACTGGGAGAGAACGGAAGCTACTGTAGCTAGCTGAGTTGGAGCGGAAGCGGGAGCAACTTCGGCCACGAATGGTTTCTCCAATGTTGAGTACGATCTGCGGGCTACGATGCCATATGCTCTTACGCGGGCTGCTCCTCAGGCGTAGTCCTCCGTTGAGTGGCTAGGTCAGAGCGGGTTTGGTAGGGATGATAGGGTCCGATTGGGATGATAGGGGCCCGGTGGGGATAATGGCGGGGATCTGTCAGGAGTTGGAGCATGGACCGCTGCTGCTACTACTGCAGTCCACTCGAGCTTGGCCACTGCGGCATCCCTCTCACGCTCCACTATAATTAGGGCCTTTTCGCACTTGGCGAGCTGAGCGTGGAGTCTCAGCCTGGCTGTAGCTGACGGTGAGGAGGTCCGAGATCTTCTCTAGATCCTCATTGTAGGTGGCACCCATAGCTCAGGTGAGCTAGACCTGGTGGGTCAGGAGCGAGTCATCTTGGAGCCATGGACGAACGTCTCGTTGTAGCATGCTCCTTCCTAGAGGGATGAGTAGTAGAGAAACGGGGAGGTCAGCATAGCAGCCTCGTGGATCTCGCATAGGCGAGCACAAGCCAAGTGGGCGACGTCCTGAGGGGCGTCGGTAGAAGTGCTCCTCAGATGCTCCGTGCAGAAGATACAAAGGTGTACTCGCCTTCTCTTACGTATGAGAAGACTTCCATCATCTAAGTCTCCCTATATCTTTATTGGGTCTTTTGTCCACTAAAAGTGGGATGGTGCCAGTAACGCAGGTATTGTATTAGTTCGCGCAGTATGTCGGCAAATTCTCCTTCGTTCTCTCCTTGGATGAAGTAGTTACATGACCCAATGTCATCTGATCCGACCATCTATAGTTAAACAAAAAGGTATTAGTAACAGTTTAAATATATAGCGAAATTTCTACTTTTTAGTTTAGTGAAATAAGACCAGTTCCTTGGATAACAACCATTCTGTAATCGCGCGAGAACAATAAATATAAACGTACGGACATAGATAAAACGAATCTAACACCGCGTCGTATCGCATCTCCGTGTCACGTCGTGTCATTAACACGATTATCTTGCGCTCTGCCACTTCCCCGTGAGAAATCGGATTCCCTTCCACGTGCCCCTGTGCGCTTTGTTGTGCGCCCGTGCCCCCATCTGCCGAACCTGGGTAGCTCGGGAGCAACATGCCACGTAAGAGCGGCTCAGTAGCGTCTACCGGTCAGCTCGTCGAACCGTGCGCCTGGCCTCTTGCCAAGCTACGGCGATGTGGCAGGTGACACCTATCGTCTGCAACATTTTACAAGCTTGGGGATAAATCATTTTTATAAAAATAGGTACTAGAGTGACCAATTTTTTTTACAAATAACGTTGCTACGAGGCTATACCTGTGAACAGTTCGAGATCGCTAGGGCCTGCTGCTGCTGTAGTGTTCGGGTGCCTAGCGAGACCTTGTTCGCTTGTCGGCAGTCGGCACGCACAGCGCACTTGCCCCTGCGGCCTGCGCGGTTGCGTGCCCGCCCGCACCGCACCTCAGCGGCTGCACCCCAGGTCATGCATGCCCCTGCACTGCACCCGACGGCCCGATAAGCCGCGAGCCATCCGCGCAGCACATGCCAAACGTACCGCACCGGCCGGACGGTTTGACACGCGCGACCCACCAAATAGTGTCGGGAAGCGCCGACAAGCCCCGCGTTCAGCCAAGCGGGGGCGACGCCGACTTGTGCAGTCGCGTACCACCTAGCCTGGTGTCGCATCGCACCTTTTCCTATTAGTTTGATCGTTCGCCAAGGAGGCGAGGCGCGTGGGTTGGGCGCCGGTACTTGCTAGCGCGCGGGTTTGTGCGCGCATCCGCGGCCTGGTACCGTGGTACGTGCGTGTCCAACACCCCAGCAGACAGCACTCGGCCGTGTCAAGTACTCGTGGCGAGGATGCGCCAGGGACAACACTGGTGTAGCCGTGTAGGGTCGGTTGCTGTTCGAGGCGCATCGCGAGGGCAGGAATAACAACTGCAGGAATAACCAGGAACAACTTAGCGTAGCTGGCGTCGTTAGATCCAACGATTAGGCTAGGCGCTGTGGTGGCTCTGGGAACCTCAACAAACACATAGCCTAGACTAGTTATTTTCCAGATTTCTGGGCAAATCATTGCAAAACGCGGTAGGAAAAGGATGCTACTTAATATGTTAATTTCGTTCGCAAAAGCATTATTGCGGCATGTCAAAACAATATTTCTGTTTACACAGGGGCAGTTCAGGTTCGTGTAAACTGTAAAACCTTGAGAGATTAGCTCCTAAGGTAAGTAAATGAATTGAGCATCCATGCAGCGCAAGAAAATGATCTTTCAACTTATGACCCAGACATGCTTTAGACCCTCAAGTCATGCAAACTAACAGTTGCAAAAACATGTAACGTTAAAAAAGTGACAAAACATATGCAGATATGAAGCACTTGAAAAATAACCATGCCAATTAAACAGAAAAGAGACATTTCTCGATAACGCTAAAGGAGAATATGATACAGCATGCACAATCATTATGATAATTCCAAACCACAACAACAATAACAAACAAAAAAAATCGAATCCAATGCCTACAACTATGTACCATCTACCATATTGCAAATGGAAACATTAAAAAAAATTTAACTACTCGGTAATAGTGTGATTGAAACTTAATAAACAAAACAAATTCTGCTCGTTAACCTCACGCCATCCAAATGTTTACCAACTCAGCAACACTCTCCTTATAGGTTTCCAAAATAATGGATGATTGGTAACATTACCATTGATGCAGGCTGTCAAGAATCTCTCGCAATGTTAAGAATCTTTTGAGTTAATCATCTGTAATCAAGCGCAGCCCACCACCATAGATGTAACTAGTCAATATAGGCTTCCAGAACCCCATACACGAGCAAGAGTACAAAGGGCCCTTCAGTTAATAACTGATATGTATGGCAGAAGCACAAGCCTCCCAAGTGGATCTTCCGAGCACGCGGTTGAAGAGATTAGCCAACTTAGTTGGGATTCCAAATGAGAGTTTGATACCTAGTAGAAGTTCAAATGGAAAGGCCCAACCATATGCTAACATCATATAGTAAGTAGGCAATGGATAGAGGGCCAACAGAGCAGTCCAAAAGGATGGCGAAGCCTACATGTCTACCGTCATACTGATAGACATCTCTAACTATAAATAGCAGACTGCAAAGCAAGATGCAACCTTGATGCTTCTTCAAGCAGACGAGCAACTGGCAAATTCACAATAACCGTACCAGGCTGTTGACCACCAGAAGAGTTGAAGGTTATGCAAGGAAGAAATCAACTTTTAAAAGAACAAGAACCCTCCAGTTGTCATGTGAATCATTAATGTGCAAGAGAAGATTGCTAGGTCCAAAATCAACAATAGCGGAATAAATGAATAGTAAGACAGCAGCCACCTGCAAGACGAGAAAAAATTACCATTAAACCCATGAAGCACAATTATGAATATGAATGAAGTAAACAAACACATAATAGATAGGCAAATAAATGAGAAATATGCATACCTCCTACAAAGGATGGCTGAAACTTAAACCATTGTACAGCAGAGAAACAATGTCCGACCACCCAAATGATGGCAGACAACAAGATCACCATGGTGCATCTGAAGTCCAGCCTTTTTGCCTCGAGGATGCTGCATGATATGAGACTGAAGGGTTCCTCAATAACTTTCATATGTGGGGCAACTCGGATGGTCCTTCACTTCGCAGAAAAAGGTATAGAAACTAAAGGCAACCAAGTAATTGTCATAACAGTGTGCACCAGCATCCACTTAACTCTAGTTCTATGTAGACACATAAACCCCATAAAATTCAGTAAACCAAGAGCCCCACAACATAAGGTTTTGTTGTCCCTTGAACACAGTAGAATCGGTATACTTAGTGCGTAGGCAGGCCCAACGGTATCCAATCAATGTAGTCGGCAGAACAAAGGAAACAGGAATGAGAGATAAGAAAAAAATCTAAGTACCGAGAGGAAAATAGAGCTCGAATCCATAGCATTCTCCACGCACCCACCATTCATTAGCAGCGAGATTACCACACATCATTACCACCAACCATTTCACTCGAATCTGTAGCTTTGCTACCTTCGCAACTAGAGGCAATGAAGATTGTATTCCTTTATTTATCTTTCTTGGCATCAATAACAAAAAGAACCATAGGTGCACCAACCAAGGCAGAGATTGGAGATACTACGATTGGAGTGCAGTGACCGTACCCGAGAGAAATCTGAACCGACGGTTGCGGAGAATAGGTACAACGGAAAATCTTGGGAATAACGAGAGGGTACGTAGGGAACATGGCTGACCAAGCTCCTTTTTCTAACGATTGCAAAAATTGGCCGGTGTTCTTCCCAACTGCTCCAATAAACGTGCCTACACCCCATTCCGTCTAGAAAATGATATGATTGACCGATAGTACTTATGAAACCCGGCACTGAACTAAGGGTTTGATTTACGACCTCCTGAACTGTTCGCATTGCTCTCTTCGGTTCAAGGCTATGATGAAAGTTCAGATCGCCTTCCTAACGTACGGAATACGGAATTTAGTCGATGCTAAACCTCTGTTCTAGCTGAGACTAACGGCACAGATTTCTAGTGCTATAACAGAAACTGCCCTTAACGCGCAAATGAAAGCCCTCACAACACTCTTTACCTGCAACTGCTCCCGCTTATGGTAGTAGATAAACTGGTGGTGGACATGTATCTGCAGCCTCTGCTGCTGGTAGATTGACTGTTTTATATGGACTGAGGCTGCAACTGAGGGTAGTGCTTGAGAATGCTACTCTATTCCTGGAATTAGCCATCCCCTTCTTTGACTATTCGACCTGCTCCTCGAAGCAAGGAAGGGAATGAAGATGGCATTGAATGCCCTTTCCGCAAGAAGGATAGGAGTTGGCTTACCGCATCTACCTTCTCATCGCGGGATAAGGGCTGGGGCGTTAACTTAAGTACTAAAGCTGCTGGAGCGGCTGCCTTCGTTGATTCCCCACGAAGGAATCGGAATATCGCTACTTCCCCTTACTGTCCTAAGCGGGGGAGATGGATTAAAAACCTTGTGTGAAGGAAAGGCTGTCAAAGTCGTTGACCATTAATCCGGTTGAAGGACAAATGGACAGTGAATCAACAGAATCGAGTTGTTCTAAGGATAAGGATTCGGCAGTCGAGACATCTATATCTATGGAATTTGAAAAGAGAGAAAAGGATCCGAATCCGACCCGAGGACGAGCTCAAACCTTAGGGTTTGAAAAGAAGAAGTAAAGCTCTCGTTTACTTCAATCAAAAAAGGTAGGTCATAACACAGATTGAATTAGACAGATCTCCACTTTAAAATTATACTTGCTCTGAATCCACACACGTTGATAGAAAACACAGGCACAAAATAATGAAAATATGCAACCAACTATTTATGGTTCACTACAATTAAGAACCAAACAAGTCATTTATACAAACAAGCTAACACTCCAAGGGCACAAAAACAAATTAACTCGGTTTTATACAGCAGATCAAAGCTGGCAGCACCGCCGAAATACAAATATTTACTGAACTTTACTCACGCTTGTGCTAGATCTAGAAAATAGCCAAGCTAATCACATATCCAGCCAACTGTTTACGGTTCTTTACAATTAATTGCTTAGAAGCAACAATTGAGCATGTAGATCCGGTGACAATATACCTTGATGTCCTCGTTTGAGACACCGAAGTCCAAATTGGAGATGTAGAGCTTGGTACCGGTCTCAATAGCCGAGACTCTCCCGCCGCCGCCGCCGCCTGCTGCGACATCCGAGTACATGTCGTGCTGCCACGCCGAGTCAGGGGCCTGGATCGCGTCACACCACAGTGAGAAAACCACCCGACCATCCTCCCGCCTCGGCGAAAACGGAACACCCATCCTTCGCCGACGGCGCAAACCCTAGCCCGTTCGATTTGTTCGTACCTTCGGCGGCTGGTAGGGCGCCGCCCTGTTCCCCGACCTCTTGAAGGCGCGCCTGGTCGGCCCGACGACTCCGCCTCCTACAGCGGCGGATCCGCGGCGGCGGCCACCCCCGCCGGACGAGGGGTTGCTCTTCTTGTTGTTCTTGATGATGTCTTCGAGGGTCATGTCGAGGGTTTCCGCCATGGCTGCTCGGGCGGGTAGATCTCGCGCTAGGGTTAGGGGGGGCGAGAGCTCGACGAGGCGGCGAGATTTTGGGGAAAGCTTATTAGGGTTGCGACTTGCGAGGCGGTGGGGATAGGGGACTTGGAGCCTTGGAGATTTTTTTTACGCGGAGGCGGGCGCGACGCGACAAAATATGGCCGCTTGTGAAAGGGTGCAACCGGTTCTCCGTCCCTGCTCTTATCTTGCTCTTATTTAGCTCCGAAGATAAAAGAAAGTGTTATACTTTATTTTTCCCACTCTTATTTTATGTGTATACTGTATAGATAGATTTTTTGACTATAGGCTTTTTTCTGCGGTTTGTGACTTTTAGGCTGTTTATGTAAGAGATTATAGAGTAACAGAAACTCACGTTTAGTTTTTACCGATATAAATGAAGTCGATACAGTATGTACTACAACTAACTAGTAGACCATATCTTAAAAATGTACTCCGTTTAAAAGCTAGTTATTGTAGAAAAGTCGAAAAACAGCTTTTAGAAGCGGCCCTATAGATTTGACTTATGATTTTTGAATTATGACTATTCACGAGAGATAGTACGTAAACAAAACAGTCACATGTAATTTTAGATGGTATAACTGAATTCGATACAGTGTCTACTATAATCTACCCGTAGACCCATCTTAAAAACATACTATTTAAAAAATAATTACTGTAACACAAAATAATATGCTAAAATCAAAACTAAAAAGAACCCAGCCCATATCTCTCCCGCTTCCCCATCGCGAATTTTCGCCCAATCTAACCCTCTACCGTGTTGTTATCCCAAATTTAGCCCCGCCCAACATCATTTCCTGAATTGCCCCTCTCGCGCGCTAAGGTCCGCGTGAGGAACTTGACGCGCCCAAGTATAACCTGGCGCTCGCAAACCGCACGAGCTAGCTTACGCGCCTGAGACCGCGTGAGCTAGTGCTGCATGGGCTTATGCATGTGGCTGATGCTAGCTAAGTCGATAGTGATAGTCTGCAGAGAACGAAAAAAACAATATATGAAGAGAGAAAATGTACGCAGCCTCATCTGTCTCTGTCTTTCTTTCTCCGCGTTGTATGTTCTGCAGCTTTGGATGGCATTGAAAGAAGCTTTTGTGCTATCCTTTTTTTTCGATCTATTACTTGGACCAGAGCTAACAACCGTATGAGTATCAACTTTCAAGTTGTCGAACTTTAATTTATACGGTCAGAGACTCTGAATCCAGAAACTTCTACGATAGGTGTACGCTATGCTGTCAACTGGAAACGAACTGCGCTAATCCTGTAGATTCCTAAATGGTGATGGAAAACATTCTATATATTGATGAAAGGGAATTCGTTGTTCCGATGCTAAAAAAAGAGTTCCAAGCTAGTGCTCCACATGGTTGAACTTGGGGTACAAGTTGGCATGCATGTGCTCCAACTAAGCAAAGCCACGGCAACGTTCGTCCTCGCAGGACATGAGGAATTGAGGATTCCTAGAAACTGTAACCACCGTAAACGAAATCTTTCCACTGCAGTATATGGCCATCCATTCAGTCTCATCTTCCCTAGCAGCATTCCAAGTGGACTCACACAGACAGAGTCAGCTTACCCCTGGAATCAGCTAAAGAAAAGCAAAATCACGCATCCCTGGAATCAGCTAAAGGAAAGCAAAATCACGCGGCATGTCGCATCATGGACCTGGGAAGTGGCCAATAGGAAAGAAAGCTCGGGGTTTCAGTGCCTTCGAGACGAAAGAGGAACCCGTCTTTTCCATTGAAAAATGAGAGTATGTTTTGCTCGCTTTATCCATCCCCCTCTTATCATAATCATCAAAAACGCATTGTAAATGCTCCTTATTCCCGTGTTTGACCTTATCCATCTATGCCCCGCTCTCATATGGGTAGAGACCCTGTAGAGAACGAAGAGGAGATAAGGATTTTGGGCATGTTTGATATGACTATGGCTTATGACTTTTGATTGAAATTTTTGAATTTTAACTGTGTACGACAGATATTACGGAGAGAGATACTCGCGATTTTGGTTACTACAGATATTATTCTTTCAACATGTACTATAATTAACTTGTAGATCCGTCTTTAAAAAATATCCTGTTTAAAAATTAAATATTATAGTAAAAGCCAAAGATCGTTTTTAGAAGCAAACTTACTCTCTAGAGTGCTTTGGTAGCCTGGGCTGAGATGGACGAATCGACGATTGAAGCCCCCAACGTTCTGCCAGACACTGGACAGGGGTAAGCTCGGTAAATGTGCTGAGCCAAGTGTAGTGCGGTGTAGTTGCGGCGCGTATTCTCTCGTAACGTCCATCCATCAGTGGATCAACGGTTCAATTTTTTTGATTTTTTTATTTCTAGTTTTTAGTTTTTTTAGTTTTATCTTTTTAGTTTTTTTCTTTTTATATTTCTTTATATTATCTGTGTTAAAATAACCTATTTTTAAATAAAAAACCTATTTTTTATTTAAAAATAGGTTATTTTAACACAGATAATATAAAGAAATATAAGAAAAAGAAAAAAGCTAGAAAAAGATACAAATAAAAAAACTAAAAACTAAAAAATCAAAAAAATCTGGACCGTTGATCCACCGTAACATCAGAGAATCTCGTTCGATACGCCACACCACTCGCAAGACATTTCAACTAACGACAAATTTTGGCAGAGCTGAGACAACTGTAGCATGGCTAAGACAGAATCAGTAAAAGCAATAAAGAATATGCAAGGAAGTTTGTGCAGATTACAGTTTCAAATCGACATTTCTTAGTAATTGGGATGGCAGTTTCAAATGAGCCTTGACCACAGAAATATGCCACTAGACATAACTGTTGTAGACAACGTACAAAAACACAAACCCTTTTACTCGACCATTTCAGTATCCTGGATAATAAGAACCACCGGACGCTCACATTTTCTGACATATAACAACTCTGCTAGTATATATCCCTGTAGAATGAGACCAACTTCAGCGGAAGCCACCTTCGGTCCAATATGAGCCACCAGAGGTTCCGTTCTGGTTGCTGCCCTTGCTGGAGGTGCTGTGACTGTAACTATCAAAACTGTCATCTTTCCCATCGTCCCAGCCAGCCCAGGAGTCACTGCGTTGGCATGGTTTCGCGGGCTCATCCTTCCTGCCTTGGTCATCCCAATCATCCCAAGAATTGGAATTGTAATTCTTTGATGAACCATCTTGAGACGAATTCCAGCCATTGCCGTTGGTCTCATGCTCAAATCTACGGTAAGGCTCACTGTTCTGATCCCCGCGTTGCCAATCATCTCCCCAGCCGCCCGTTCCTCCTTCCTTGGCATACTCCTCAACCTTTTGTGAGGCCAACGCCATCACTCCTTTCATAATCCCCCAGGTTCTGCTTCCAATCTCTGCAGTTTTATTGGCAACAACATTCACAGTTTCATTCACCTTCTGGTCATAGCCCCCTTCCTTCATCTGCACTCCAGACAAGCGCCATTCTTTAAAACAAATACTAATGTAACACAAAGGATAGAACACTCCGACAAACAATCTAAAAATTGACATTCTTTACTGCAGTCTATCACCCAGTAACATTGTATCAAAATTACCAGTAGAAGGGTATGAGTATGACTTAAGATGAAGCATGAGTTATAAGAAGAGAACAACATGGTTAATACTCCTCCAAAGAGAGTACAGTACATAACTAGTGTGGTGTTAAATCTTGCTTGGAAGACACCCTGCTATTATATTAGTATTAAGGAGTTCAGTGTAATGCATTTTTACAACAAGATGTAACTATTGAGTCCATGACACTAGGTGAGCACGGTGAACCTCAACGAGCAATTCAAGTTTCATGAACAATTAGACTCAGGAAATTAAATTATTGCATATTAAAAATCGGCAAAGCGTTAAAGGCACCTTTGATTGGAACTCTTTTGTGCCAACTTGGACAACACTGGCAGCAGACTGGGCAGCAGATGCTGCAACTAGCGAAAGACGTCCAAATCCCTGAAAAGATAAAATGATAAAGAAGTTATGAGACAAATGAAATTAAAACAAGGTCCAATGCTGACACGACTGTGTCTAACTAGACGTGCACATGACCAAAGTAGACTGTTCAACCACATGATATCCCAAGCTTGGCACAAAATGCACACATATCAGACATGGTGTCACCAATGATAAACACAGATGCTGATATACTTTGAAGGAGTGCTGCTGGCTTTCTGTAACCATATTACAAGAGCTCATTATACTCGTCTGCACTCCTATAAACAGAATGCCATAATCCATTACTCTCTTTAGCGTTCTTTAGGCTTTTGGACATTGACTAGAACAGTGTACTCAAAAGATTCATTGCAGGCTTGCAGCGGGTGCAGGAAATAGTGCTAACCTATAACTATACGAGAGTTGTCGATGATTGGGATCAGGTGTCAAAAAAAAAAGGTATTCCTCAGACCTATGCCAATATGTATAGCTTAATGAAGACCAAGGTTTATATATCATAAGAAAGAGCGTTGTAATTACATCGAAGGGGAATCTAAAGTTCACAAAATCCACAGCACGAATTAGCAGAGTATAAGATGGATGTCTAATACTCCAATGAGCACCAGAAATGACCCCCGGAAGGAAAACAGTAGGTGTGTATGTAACAAACAAACAATAGTTGCAATATAGCCATCCATTACCTAATAATACCTCCCAAACAATTTTACATAGCACTTCACCATTTGTAGATATAAAGAAACCAACTTTATGATATACCAATTAGCGATTTTCCATTTTGCAAAATGATGATATCAATATATCATTACCCTGACTGAAAAAAATTTATCCTCGTGCTATTGGGGAAATCGTGCGCAGATCTATTAATTGCAACCACAAAGTTGTGCTAATAAGCATAGGTAATAGCACAAAAGATTATCTTATCTTTTTACCTGGGAGACGACCTGCATGACATCGCCCTGGGCAGCACCGCCGTTCCTATTGGCCGACGGCGCCGGGCTGGATCCAAACCCGACGTACTTCCCGCCCTGCGAGGGTGGGATCCCCTCAGGCTTCGACTCGTTCTCTGCCATCCTCCTAGCGAAAAAGCCCTCCTTGTTGGCCGCCGACGCCTCCAACTGCTGCCTTGTGTACATGTCCTCCGTCGACTTGGACCTCGGCGGCTGCCTGCCCGACTCTGCCCCCGCGGCGCCGAACGACCCCACCGACTGGTTCCTCCTCATGTCCGGCCGGAAGTCGTCGTCCCAGTCGTCCCATCCGCCGCCGCCGCCGCCCGCGCCGGAGGCGGGAAGGGGCGGCTTCCTGGCGGGGGTGGGCCCGCCAGATCCGGGCGTCTCCTTAACGACGGGCGGGTCGGTCCACGGGCGGCCCTCGGCGAGCGCGGCGATGCGGTCGCGGTAGGCGGCGGCGGCGTTGGAGTTGTACTTGGCGACATGAGGCGTCTCCTTGGGCACGCCCCGCGCGGTGAGGAAGGCGTTGAGGCGGTCGTTTCCCCCGGCCTCCATCTTGCGGAGCTGCGCCTCGGTCCACGAGTCCATGGTGACGGAGCGGACGAAGCTGATGTGCACGCCGAGGCCGCGGTGTTTCCCGGAGCACTCGAGGCACATGAACACCCCGTAGGAGACGCTCGCCCACTGCGGGTTCCGCTGCGCGCAGTCCACGCAAGTCTTGTTCCCCGGCTGCCCCTGCAGCTCCCGCAGCCGCCTCGCCGCCGTGGACGCCATCGCCGGATCGGATCTGCCGCCTTGGATCCGGGATTGGGGTCGGGTGGGGTGGATGGCCGAGGGAGGAGGGGAAAGGGAAGGAGGAAGAGGAGTCGCCGACACGAGACGGGGAGGGGCCAAATACGGCGCCCTGGACGCTTCTGCCCCTGGGTGCTCCTATGCTGTGCCGAGGGCAGGCTGGTAATATCGCGAGGCGGAGGAGGGCAGCGCGGCGGGTAGTTCGGTAGGCGTGGCCGAACCAACAGGAGGGCCACTTGCGACGCCGACAGCCCGGGCCCAGCTCACAGCGGGAGGAGAGAGGGTTAGTAAAAGGCGTTGGGGTTGGGTTCGTGCGTCGCGGCGCGGCACGGCAGGCGAGAGAGGCGGGTGGCCACCGCGTCGCGTATCGGGCGCAGCGTTGTTTGGGGAGTCCAGGCCCAGGCGCGGGCGGTTTCCGGGTAACGCGCGCCTCTCCTCCCCCGCAACACGAAAGACCTCGAGGGTGGCATCTCTTCCCCCTCGCTCCCGTGAGTTTTTTATGATCCTATATGGAGATCTTTCAACTAACTTTTTGGACTCGAGATCGACGAAGTTGGTCTTCCAACTAGCCGTGGTTGTGACTTTGGCGACATCTTCAACCGCGTCGTGGTCAAGTCTTTGCCAACTTCGTCGACGTCAAGTACAAAGAATGAGGGACGGCATGCGGGTGCGTCAGTTCTGTCTCGCAACCGACTTCGTCGACCCCGAGTCCGAAGGGTGGGGACGGCCCACACACGTCAGTTTCGTCTCGCCGCCGACTTCATCGACCCCGAGTCCGAAGGGTGGGGATGAGCTGCACGCGCGTCAGTTCTGTCTTGCCGCCGATTTTGTTGACCTCGAGTCCGAACGGTGAGGATAAGTCGTGCTCGCGTCAGGTTCGTCTCGCCTCTGACTTCGTCGACGCCCAGTTCAAAGGGTGGGGATGGACCTCGCCACCACCTTCGTCGACGCCTAGTCCGAAAGGTGCAGGACAGAACACGCACGTTAGAGCTTCCTCTCGCTGTCAAGACTTCGTCCGACTACCTCATGGTCATAGAGCTTTGTCTAACCGCCTCACGGTCGTGACCTCGTCTGACCACCTCATGGTTGTTGACGCTTGGTCTGACCATCTCTCAGTTGTGAAACCGTCCGACCACCTCATGCTCGTTGATGCTTTGTCCGACTACCTTATGGTTGTGACCTCGTCTGACCGGCTCGTGTTTGTGACCTCATCTGACCACATCGTGGCTGTTGACGCTTTGTCTGACCGTCTCATAGTCGTCACCTCATCTGACCGCCTCGCGGTCATGACCTTGTCCGACCACCTCGTGGTCATTAACGCTTTGTCCGACCGTCTCGCGATCGTGACCTCGCTCGACCACCTCGCGGTCGAGACTTCGTCCGACCATCTCGTGGGCGTAACTTGTTCGACCACTTTGCGGTCGAGACTCCGATGACTCCGCTTCGAAAGCACCACCTAGACAGGGCACCTCCGGCTGCATCACCTTCGACTGCGTCGTGGGACTTCGCCACCCTCCTCGTAGCCATCGCCTCAGAAGGGTGGCCCATCCCATGATTCCGTTTCGAAAGCACCACCTCGATGGGCCCCTCCGACTGCGTCGCGGGACTTCGTCGCCCTCCTCGTATCCATCGCCTCGGAGGGGCGGCCCGACCCATGACCTCGCCTCGAAAGCTCAACCTCGACGGGGCGCCTTCAGCTACGT
The DNA here is from genome assembly GCA_036346245.1 of Bonia amplexicaulis. Taxonomy (NCBI): domain Eukaryota; kingdom Viridiplantae; phylum Streptophyta; class Magnoliopsida; order Poales; family Poaceae; genus Bonia; species Bonia amplexicaulis. The sequence goes on along the minus strand of CM070752.1, from coordinate 13,496,823 downwards.
TGCGGGATTTTGCCGCCCTCTTCGTAGACACCGCCTCGGAGGGGCGGCCCAACCTATGACTACACCTTTGTGTGCCGCCCACATCGGGATACGACCTCGACGACACGGCCGCAATCTTGGCGTTGGAGGGGCTTAAGCTACTAATTGCATCAGCTCGCTCATCGGGACATTCATGCTTGCTGGTAGGGAATGGGGGCTGGGATAGTTGGTCACGTCAGCTCACCTATCAAGGCATTCGCGCTTGATGTCGAGAAAGTATTGTTGTAGGGGTGACCCAACCCCTATTGGCAGGGCCTTGCAACTGGCCCAATATGTAATAAGCCCAATAGTATAGGGACATGTGTATAAAGAAATGTACGAATGTACCCTCATCTTTTGTAATTATTAAGCGGTAAGATGAAAATTTTTCAACCTATCCTATTCATGTATATAAGGCCCCCAAGAGGGGTATAAGGGAGCAGATTTAGTCCTTCTTACTCACCAGTTCTCTTTCTAACTCTCTTAGCGCTATGTCTCCCATGAATAAGGATATCATGTACCCACTGTTGTAATTATGCTACAACACCAAGCTTTCCACCGTACCAAGAAATTAGATAGCTGCTCTTGTTTATATTGGAGTTTTACCGGTTTTACTTATGAAGTTACTTGATATAGAATTTACTAGTAATACCTAGGATTTAGCTAGAACCTCGTGAGTTTTTTCTTTTCTTTGGACGTGCTATGAATCTTAGAGAACAAATGATGAGAAAATTGGATATTTGCCACCGCTAACAGTGGGCTTCGCAAAATTGCCATCGCTATCATCGACTTCGCAAAATAGCCACTCAGTACGTGTGTCTCTCGTATTCCCTGCCATTGCACCCCTTTTCGTCATTTTCTTTTCTCTCTCTCCAAATCAGCCGCCTAAGATGACTAAACTGCCCTTGAGCTATTTTGCTGGGCACATGGCATTCTGGGCGCATGGCTGGCGCCATCGCCTTGGTCGGCCCTTGGTGCATGGCAGCTTGGTATATTATTTTCTGAAGTGCTAGCCATGCTATTTGTTAAGTATGTGGTTCAATTTCTATTCAAGAGATGAATGCATGTGCTCGCTTGGTAAATTTTGCTTGTTTAACATAGGTGACGATTGTGTACTCTAGATCGGTATTCTTTGTACATAACTTACAGCAATCACCTTTTTTCCTAAAATGTTTGTACTAGAATTCTGAATTTTCAATAGAGTTCCCGACCGATGTTTGCCTTGTTCTTAACGTTCTTATTCCACTCAGATAATGTACTTGTAAGTTTCACAAATCACAAACGCTTAGACGAGTAATCTTTTCCCTTTATCCATTTCTTGCAATGTCACAGCGTTTTAACCTCACCTGCACTGACAGTGGGCTCTATTTGCCATTGCACCCCTTTTCAGTGGCGGAGAGAGGGGGGGCTGGGAGGGGCCTGGCACCCCCCAAGTTCTTGTAGCCTGCACAACCTGTATGTTAGAACATATTTTGCTGCTACCAACGCAAATTTGTCTGCGATAACCTCAGTTAGCACTCCATTGGCTCATGGCTCATATATATATATATATATATAAACCAATCTTGTTATAAATTGTGACCTATGCAATAGCTATCTTGTAGCAAGAGCTCTCGCAGGTCACTTCTTCTGCTTCAATTGTGACTCAGCTATTTCGTACACAAACTGATTTAATCGAAATGTTATGTTAGCACCTTCATGAAACTACAGAACCGGAAAAGAGTGAATACGAGTTATCCATTTATTTGACTTGTCTGACTCTTGAGTATGAGATCCAGTTGGAATCATTACAACATTTTAGTAAGCAGGCTTGTCTGTACTATGAACATAAATAATGGGATACTTCGGAAGCATTACAAAAATTATACAAAAACATATCTATAATTTTGTCATATATCAAATGTAAAACAGCTACTTTTGCTCATATGAAACAAAATATCAGATATTATAGTCGAAGTTTCTTTCCCTAACTTGAGAATATCTCGGATAATCCTACATTAGTGCTCAACTATTTCTATATTACTCTGTTATGTGACTATTAGATCGGTAAATCCGGCATAATTTATTGGTTCTACTTTACTTATTGTCCATGTTGACCCCCCCATATCCAATTCCTGGCTCCGCCCCTGCCCCTTTTCCACCGCACCTTTCCAAGCTGCCATGCGAAGGGCCGACCAAGGCGAAGAAGCGCCGAGCCATGCGCCTGTAATGCCATGTGCCCAAAAAATAGCTCAAGGACGTTTAGTCATCTTAGACGGCTGATTTGGAGAGAGAGAAAAGAAAATGAGGAAAAAGGGTGCAATGGCAGGAAATACGAGAGACACTAGTATTGAGTGGCTATTTTGCGAAGTCGACGATAGCGATGGCAGTTTTGCGAAGCCCACTGTTAGCGGTGGCAAATATCCAATTTTCTCACAAATGATCTACGGTGATGTCACTATGCTGTGCTCTTTCTCCAACTTTATGAAATTCCACTTTCCTGATTTTGCGTGCTATATGTCTGTGAATGATCCCGTGAATTTGGAAGCTAGCTATAGGTTGCTTGTTGCCTATTCGTGATATTAATCAGGCCGGGTTCACAAATTAGAGCGAGATATCCTATTTTTAGCTCTATCTCTATTTTTTTCCCGTGTCGTGGAGGAGAGATTAAGAAAGTAAGACTTGGTGTCATGGCGAAATGTTGGCAGTCATGGTAGATGTTTTGGACAATGAATACAGCATAGGATTATAGTATGTCTTGCGAATGTGTGATGGATGTGTTCTGAGAAAGTCAGATGAACTGAAGGCACACAACTTCAGATGCGTCCATCATGGACCAGACTGTGCGTCATCCTTAGCGAATGGTCGCTTGTACAGGGGATATAAAATCAAAATGTTTATGTGGCTGCACTAGGTCTTTTACAGATCATGATAGGATTATTTCGGGTTGCCTTTGCAAACAAATGCATTTGCATAGGGCATTTTTTTAATATGCCGGTCTGTCAAGAAGACCAGCTAATGGAAGGTCATCTTGGGCCCATGGTCGTTGCATGACAGCTCATTTTGGATGGCTCATTTGGGTCCATTTATTTGCTGCTTTAAGGGGAAAAAAACTATTTCACTTGCTACGATGATAGCCTTGTGCTTTGCTTTGGGAAGAGAGTAAAAAAAAAAAGAAACGGGAAGCTCTAAAAGCACGTGCGAATTTCTTTTTTAGAAAGAATGAAACGCTCTGCTTATATTTGTTAGGTTAGTTATGATACAGTATTTTAGTAGAAAATGCAGCTCACTACAGCATTCACACAATTAAACCACTCCTTTTTTCTTCAGCTGGACAGCTCTTCCCCTCCCATTACGAAGAGAAGGAATTAATGGCCTGCCTGTCTGTCTGCTCTCCATATCTCCTGTGCTCTTACGTGCCGTTTTCATCTCCAAATCAGTGGAATTATGCCATTGCTCGAGCGTCGCCATCCATCGAAATTGGTTGCGCCTGCTCATGACCACAGAAATCTTGCTCCTTTGCACAGAAATGGAATTTGCTTTTGGTCTCGCACTTTCGGCGACCAGAAGGAACTGCACGGTGGCTGGTGGTACATCCCAGCTGGCGAGACAGCTCTCCAATAATTCAATTGGATTTTTATGGTGTCAGTAGCTCCTATTCAGGGTGCAGAATCCGACTTGTTTTTTGTCGAATCAGTAGCTCCTAATCAGAGTAGCTTCAACAATTCAGTAAGTATTCGAGGAACGAGAAGTCTGAACCTATTGAATGGTCGTATGTTGTTCATGTCGAATTCGTAATCAGAGTGCAGAATCCGACTTGTTTTTGTCGAATCGGTAACAGAACTACAGAAGCGGCAACACACAGCCTCAGCCTTACCATGCAGGGTGGTAAAATGTTCGTGTTAGGGGAGTAGCCCCACCTTAGCCCACCAAATCAAAGGTCTATTATGCGTATAACTAAAAGGTGAAGTACATATTTGTCTTTACTAGTGAAGATCTCAGTGGTCGTATTTGTGTAAACAACCTCTCCTATTAGTATAAGTACTAGAGGTATCATGGGCGAGATAATATTTAGCGTAAGAAATAGACTTAGCTAAGATTTAAATACATGACATACACACTCTACGTCTTTACCCTATTTTGAATTTTAAGCTCCGGGTATCGGGCTTCCCAAAGAGGTGTGTTTGGTTGGTGCCCACATTTTTCTTGCCAAAATTTGGCTAGCCCCAACAATTTGGCATTTGTTTGGATGGTTGCCAAATTTTTGGCAAGCCTATAGCTCCATGGTGATCTCATATGTGTTTTTTTTTTGCCAATTTTGGTCAAATTATGGACAACCAAAACCCCAACCAAAATTTTGGCTAGCCAAGTTTCGGTAGAGATGATTTAGGCACCAACCAAACAACGGTTTTGCTGTTGCCAAGGTGACTGAAATTTTTTTATCTCTCAGTCACTTGAAGTTGCACTCTCAATCAACTAAAATTGCAGCCCTCTAAAAAATAACTACAGTTTTAGTTAATTAAAAGTGCAACTTCAAATAACTGAGAGATAAAAAAATCCAGTCGTCTTGACAATAGTCACTCCACCAAACAAACCAGTACCAAATGTTTGGTGTAACCACACCAGTTCGTATCTCGTATCATTTGCACGCTGCAACGCTGACTGATAAGACACAAATTCACTCGGCTCATGAATCGAGAAAAGAGAGCTGCTCTTCCTCTTTTCTGTCAGCGACGCATGCATTGGTTTCGCAGCTTGTCTGCTGTAGCGTATCCCGTTTGGGCAAGAAAGGAGAGGTAGGACGAGAACACAAACGAAGCAAGTGGGAAAGTACACAAGGAGGCAAGCCAGGAGAGGAGAGCCGTGGAAGGAGGAAGAGGTGTAACGCAGGAGGGGAAAGCTGGGAAACAAGTAAAAGCAAGCAACGCGACCACGCGAAGGCAAAGAATTGAAGGCAAACCAAGCAGGGCAACGAAGGGAGCGGGGGCGCGTGCGGGTGGCCGTGACGCGATAAAAGGGGCGGGAGCAAACCCACCGCCCCGCATTTTGTCCGCCTCCCGCTTCCTCTCCGCCGCTCCCTGCCCCTCTGTACTTCCGCCGGCGCCGCCGCAAGCTTCTCGCCCTTCCCGAAATGGTACGCCCGTTGCCTCCGACTCCACTCCTCGCCCCCTCGTCTTGAGACGCGCACGCCCTTGTTTTTTTTTTTGGGGTCCCTGTACCGATCCTTTTTTTTTGTTTATTTTCCTTTCTTCGTCCAAACTCCAGCCATTGGTTGTAGATTTCGTCCGTTGATCTCTCCTTAGTAGTTAGATCGCTTTGAACTAACTCGACGTTGATCCGGGAATTTCGCGTAACTGTTGTGACTTGTGATTAGGGTTAGTCTAGGTGGATGGACTTGATTTGGGCGTTTGGTCCGTGGATTGGTTGAAGTTGCCCCAGTTTTGTGGTGGTGGGGGATCGATGTTTTGAATTTCTCCCGTTATGAACTATTCTTGTGTGTGAGAGATTCTTGGTTGGATTACGCACGCTCGTGTGCCTGGGGTGTGCTTGTGTAGGCTAACGCGGCGTCCGGGATGGCTGTGGACGACGACTGCAAGCTCAAGTTCCTGGAGCTCAAGGCCAAGCGCTCCTACCGCTTCATCGTGTTCAAGATCGAGGAGAAGCAGACGCAGGTCATCGTCGAGAAGCTCGGCGAGCCCAACCTCACCTACGAGGACTTTGCCGCCAGCCTCCCCACCAACGAGTGCAGATATTGCATCTATGACTTTGACTTTGTCACCGAGGAGAACTGCCAGAAAAGCAAGATCTTCTTCATCTCATGGTATATTTACATTTTCATATTGCTGGCATTCCCGCGTTGATTTGTCGTCACAATGAATGTAGCTAAATTACCTTGTGGTGGTGTTCATGTGATCATGTGAAGGTCCCCGGACACGGCAAAGATTAGGAGCAAGATGTTGTATGCAAGCTCCAAAGATAGGTTCAAGAGGGAGCTTGATGGTATCCAGGTGGAGTTGCAAGCGACTGATCCAACTGAGATGGGCCTTGATGTGATCAGGAGCCGTGCAAATTAATCATGTTATTGTTACTTGGTTCGTGCTGTGGAGGTACTCTCCATGCACTTCACTCTGGAGTCTGGATGGCTGCTTTGGTGAATGCCTATATAGCTGCTAAGTATCAGTGGGTCAGGGACGTATAATCTGGGGTTTGTTTCTGCCCACTGACTCCAGTTTGCTATAATACTTGCCACTTAAAGTTTCAGTGTGTGGTATTGTTCGGTGCAATGTGGAACTTGACATTGTCTGCTTGTAGCTTGATGTCTGCAAGCTAATGATATGCAAGTTTGCAGGTGTTGAACTGGTCAGCAGCCTGCTTCTATGAATGCATTGGAAGCTTGACTGATGACATCAGGCTCTATCCTCTTTTCTTTGTCTGTGCATGCATGTGCATACTAATGATGTATTAGCTACTGCTTTCATCTAATGAAATTACTTGTCTTCTGGCCCTTAATTTATTTGTTGTCACTTGTATGTGGTGATGTTTACTAAAAGATGATTACACAATGGTGATGAGTTCCGACTACTATTCTTTTTATGATTTATTATGATGATGTGCTTGTTATTTGAACTCTGAAAGTTTATGTAGCATTGCAATGTTTCTAGTCTTCCGTATCATCTCATGGAACCCTCTATGGAGATGTTTTTTTATGTAGCATTGCAATGTTTTAAGTCTTCCGTATCATCTCATGGAACCTCAATGGAGATGTTTTATCTTATTACACAAGATAAGATTTTTTGCAATCTTGCTTCTCCATGCTACTCATTTGGTTTAGGTTGCCTTTCAAAATAATGGGCAATGGCCACCATTTAGGTTCAATTTTTTAATCTCTTACTATTAGAATAGATGAAGAGCTCTTCCGTTTGACCATATTTTCCCTTGAATAGAGATATATGTGTAGGTAATGTTAACTTGACAATGTCTGCAATTGTATGGCTAGAGATCTGTGGCCGTATCATTGTAGAATTCCTGTTAAAAGAATGTAAATTGTAAAACCAGGGATGGTTCAGAAAATTACTGGTTTGTTTGGTCTAATCAGTGGAGCTCACGTGATGCTTGGGGTTTCGGTAGCGATTTTTTTAGCAAATCATATCTTTCAACTTTGAATGGGGTGCAACAAATAAAATGTTCAAAACTAACATTTGCCATAGGTTGTTAAATATAATTGATACCTATTCAAAGAGTACTCGGTTGATAATATCATGCATTTGCCCCTGTGTAGAATAAGCTTGTAACGAGACTTGAATATATACCCTAACTCGTCGAAATTGGAAACTAAATTTCAGTTTAGTAAGTCACAGAAGTTGTGATGGCTGATGGCCAATTCTTATTTCGATAGGAAAAAGGTTTTTTTAGGCGATAAGAAAAAAGAATTTGGCATATAGAATGATCTCAATGTACTGTCTTTGTAACAGTCTACCTACATGTGGGACTGTAGTAGGGGTGGCTTTCACCTGAATCCATCCGACCTGTTTGGGGATCGTAGGGTTCAATGTGATATATGTAATAACATATATGCCATACATGACTGTAAGGGCAATATAGTAATTATGCCTTATAGAGATATATATGCGCCCTGAGCATGGAGAGAGGGCAAGCATTATTCATCCATCACAACCACTCCACTACTATACTAGTTTACTGTTTGCTCAGTAGCCACAACAATTGGTGTCATCAATGGTGCAGCGACTGACTTTGTCAGTGGCACCCGAGCCAGCGAGAGCACCGACACTGACGTCCGCGCCGGCATGCTCAGTGATCCAGGATCCGACGCGGGGGCTACAGGTGGTCTCGACGGTCACGTCAGTCTCGTTGTCATCATGGGACCGGCCATACGGCCAAGACCGAATGGCTCGTAAGGTGTCGTGAGTCGCCAACAACCCCGCACCGCATCATCTTTCGTAGGTGCGACCGCCCCAACAGTGGAGAACGCTTTGCTGGTGGCCCTCGGGACGTTGCAGCGCGAGCTGGCAGACCTGCGAGGAGTCATGCGGGAGATGCAAGAGGCTCGAAGCCAGCAAACGCCGCCGGTAGTGGTGGTCCCTAGGGAATTTGTTCGCATGTACGAGACGGCCATCAAGGCCGCCGACGGGGATGACTCCACCAAAGCGAAGGAGCTGTCGCTCGCTCTGTAGGGAGTAGCGTTCTCATGATTCTTTACCATAGAGCCGAACTCCATTTACGCATAGGAGCAAATACACGATCGCTTATACAACAACTTCCAAGGTAACTACGTCTAGCGAGTTGACGCGGATCAGCTCTTCGCTACCAAGCAGAAGCCCTCCGAAAAGCTTTTGGAGTATTTCAAACGCTTCGCCAAGATCCGCTGCCAAGTCAAGGATGTCAATGAGACTACGATTATCAATGCAGGGATCCGAGGCCTTCGCCCGGGCCCGCTGGTCGAGTACAACGTGCACAAGCCGATAAAGACGGTTACCAAGCTCTTCGATAAGATGGAGGAGTACGCAAGGGCAGAAGAAGACACGCAACGACGTAGGGGCGACACCTCCGACAGCAAGCAAGCGCAGGACTCCCCGAAGGACACCTCCAATCGTAAGCAACGCAAGACCCAAAGGGCCAGGTATGCCTTCGACATCGAAGCCGGCTCCGACGATAGCGCCCCCGCTGACCGAGGACGGGGTCGCCGAGGTCGCGGGCGCGGCCGGGGCCGTGAAGACGAAGCGCGCGGCGAAGGGGAGCGCCAGCAATATGGGCTGTGGTGCGAGGTGCATGACCGTGGCGACCACCTCACGCGAACATGCCCTACCATCGCGACGCTTCGCCAAAGCGTCGCTAGGGACAGAGCCTTAGAAGCGGGGACCCCGGCGGTGGCGCGACGCAGAGTAGCCCGGAGGGCTTTTACGGACACAGTCACCGAGAGAGGTCGTCGCGTTATAAACGTCATATCCGGAGACTCCTCGTTAGAATTTTCATCTGCACGGCAGCAGAAAGCCTATGCTCGTTGACAGCATCACTGGCGGCGTATCCTGCCCAGGTGTCGTCGACCTGGGCGCAAAACGACATCACCTTCATTGTCGCTGATGCGGACAGAGTCGACTTTCCTCACCAGAACCCCCTGGTGATCCAGGCCGCCATCGCAGGCTGCGATGTTAAGCGTGTTTTGGTCGACGGGGGTGGATCCACAAGTATTTTATTCGTGATAGCTTTCGATCAAATGGGAATCCCTCGAAGCAGCTTAGGGCCTCCGGGGATCCCGCTCCAAGGTTTCAGGGTCAACCATTGAAAACCCTGGTACAAATACGGACCACAAATGCTGAATTATTGGACAAGATCAGATCTGCATAGAAGCTGCAAGACAACAGAACAGAACAAGAATAAAAATCCACCTGACATATACTGCTAATTTTCACTTGAGATTTGCATAGTGCTAAAAGAGATCTGTGCAAATCTAAGATAAAGACTAACCAATTGTACAGCATATTAGATGGAGGTCACTAGTACTAGTACTAATTGACATCGGAAGATCTTGAGAGATGGCACTAATTGGCAGCAGCAGTAGTCGTACTGGTTTGGGACCGAAAACGTATCCTTGCACGGTTGCACCTACTAGGATTTGGGATCCATATCCATGCGATTTGAGGTAAAGAACAGGGATTTAGGATCCGTAGCTTTGATTGCAGCACGAGCTTCACCGATGTAGGGGCTCCGCTGGCCTCAAACTTCCCTGTGTCGAGTGCGTCAGCAGCTCAGATTCAGCGGCCACCCATGTCAGGGCTCCGCCGGCCTCGCCCTTTCCTGCGTCGAGTGCAGCGTCAAGTCCAGAGCGCGGGAGAGGAGGAAGACATGGAGGGAACAACCAAACGGAGGAGGAGAGGCAGAGGCGTCACTTTCTATCCAAGCCGGCGGCGTTCTGTGGGGGAGGAGAGGGGGAATCGAGCGGCGCCGTTCTGTGGTGGAGGAGAGGCAGAGAGGACGATGCCGCTTGGGTCTCGGCTGCTAGGGCTATGCGCTAAGGGCGTGTATATAATCTAGGATATTAAGATGTGTCTCATCTAAATCTTAAAATTGATGTTTTAATGTATATAACCTAAGAGGTCTTAAGATGATTTTACTCGGCAGATAAAGAAAAATTGTATTTTAATGCTTATGGTCAGGTCTTTAGCTTGAAGACTGGTCTTAAGCTTTTTTTTGCTTATGGCCTACTTAAGATCACCTTTGTAATATATAAGGTCGACCTTAAGATGCCTTAGGACCCTCTATTTTCATACACTGTGGATGCCCTAAGGCCTAAGGGGTATGCCGTGTGTGTTTGGGTACGTTCTTTTTTTCTTCTGAAGTTTATAGCTTTTAGCTATGGCTTGTGATTTTTGGACTGTTCGTATGAGAGATTATAAAGTAACAGAAATTCATATGCGGAGTTTATCGATATAAATGAAGTCGGTACAATATGTACTTACAATATGTACTACAATTAACTAGTAGACCCCATCTTAAAAAGATACTCCGTTTAAAAGTTAGTTACTATAGAAAAGCTGAAAAGAAGATACCCTTTAGCTTTTTACGGATAGTTACCCGTAACTATCTGGCCAATTTTTCAAATAGCTTTGTACCCGTTTAGATACTGTCTTCCCAAATTTATTTTTATATCCAGCAAAAAATATTGACTCTGTTTCCGTATCTATCTAAAACCTTTGAGTATATAAAAATATTATCTAAATATGATCCGAATTAATACTAACGAACGGTCGAGAAATATCCACTCCATTTACACCCCTAACGTGAGGGACCTCCTCCTGTTTCTCTAGGGCAACCCGTCACGTACCGCTTCGAGAAGCACAATGTGAGTAGCCCATACTTATTAATTACATACCGGTACCAACCGGAATGGCTGGAATGCCCTGTACCGGCACCTAAAACGGCATACAAAAGACTCAATCTCGTACCGGCCATTCCAACCAATTCCGAACATTTCGGACAGAATCTAACTTATCGGCAATACCGGTACCGGCTGGTCCCAAAGATCCACTACCATGGGCCAGTCGTCCCAAGGTGGGCGCCCACGTCATAACCAAGCCCAATCTCCCGTGCAAAGAAACTAATCGTTTGTTTTAGTAGAGCAGAGCTAAGACATCAAAGGATTTTGACCCATCAAGTCCATACCTGATAACATAAGCCCTTCTTGAGACGACCCACCATGTGACGCGGCACAACCTCATACCTATGTGGCTACGTAAGCAGGCTTACACTCGGCAAAGTGCACGCATTTTTTTCGTACAGGTAAAGTGCACGCTCCATCATCCAACAATTGCAAGTACCATTCAATATTACTATACTATTTAGCCATTCTAATAAAACATATGTAGTACTCTAAGAAATAAACATATATATTTATAAAAATATATAATTATATTATACTTTAGAATTGTATATCAGAATAGATTGATACCGATATATTCTAGGATGAATTGATGATTTGTCTCATCTTTCATTGAAATAGCAAGCGATGTCTTATTGATATGCGGATCCTAGTTACACATGTTAGTGAGATATCACGTAGTATTTTATTAAGTGACAAAAAATAGAGTAAATTACAGATTTGATAACTACGGAGTATCCACCTACCCACCCAACCAAACCAGACCACGCTCGGCTCGAGCCCACGCACGGGCTCCCTTCCGCCGACCGTCGCTTTGCTTCCTCGTTGATTTTTTAGCAGAAATAACAAACCCCCCGCGCCGCGCGCAGGCCACCCTCGAGGGCTTCGTCGCGGCCGGCGGCTACGCCTGCGCCGCTGACTCCGACTGCGGCAAGGTACGCAGGATCCCTCTCGTCTGTTTTTCGAAAGGAGTTTTCCTTCCTTGCGGTTTTGGGCGGAAAAAGTGAGGTTTTTTTGGGGGGGGCGCAGGCGTTGTCGGCGCTGCAGTTCGAGAACGACACCGGGGGTGGTGTCGAAGAACCAGAACGCCAACATCTTCCTCCGCAACGGCACCTCGCTCTACGAGCTCTTCCACGCACTCAGGGTGGTGCCCGCCGACCGCTTCGCCGAGGCCTTCCAGATGGCCGCCGGGGTGCCCATGACCGTGCCCGCCACTGACGGAGCGCCGACGGAGGTACCGACGAGTGGAGGCGATGGGCTTCAAGTCATCAACGTGACAGCGGAGCAGGAGCCTCAAACCCTGGGTATGCTGACCGAGGAGGAGAGGGCCCAATGGCGGATTTAGGATTTTATGAATGGGTGTTCGCTAATTACATTGTGTTATATTTTTTTAATATATATTTATATTGGTTTATAAAAACTGAAGATAAAAGTCACATTTCTAAGTCTATTGAAAGTCAATAACACTAAAAAATTTGAAATAATAAACTAATACTAACACTTTATTTGGTGGCAGCACAATTACAACTTTAGTTGACAACACAAGTATGCACTTTGTTTTTAAATAGATATTAACTTTAACCCACTTCTCTTTTCTTATTTTCTATGTTAGGATATTAAACGGTGTTTTTTCACACACATAGAAAAAGAAGTGGTACATATTTTTGTTTTTGACATATATTGTCTCTATTTATGATTTACCTCTCTCTAAGAATAACAATTAACATGAGCACTTTGATGATCATATTGCTTCTAAAAAATAAAACATAAATATTTATAAATCAAAACCAACTCTCTCAAATGATGTATATTTTGGATTGAAAGTTTTATATAAATTCTTGTGACCACTAGATTTATGACAATTGGCACCATCAAATTCTTTCGAATAAAGCATCTAAAATATCTAGATATTTCTAGGAAACTATCTAGATTTAAGATCATGTTCATGAGATCTCTAGAACCTTTAATTATCTATATCTTTCATGTAGATAAATCATCCAATATTCAATCCAGTAATTTTAATCTACAGATTAATATATGATACTAGAAGATGATAAATTTACCAGATAGCTGGATAACAAAATTCATAGCCTAAAATTATTCATCTGATCAATATAAATAAATATTATACAGAAAACTATACATTTTCTTTATAATTATCTAGTAGATGATATTCTTAAATTACTCTCATACAGTACCCAAAACTATAGGAGAACAATATAGCATATTAATCGATATACTAGTCTTTTCTTTAATGAATAATTTTTACTTCCTCTCTAATTTTAACTCTAATCTCTAATTAAATTAATAAATACAGAGAAAATCAAATCGTTAACTAAGCTAGCGAGAAGAAGAAAATCATCATCTCCTCCTGTCTTTTTTCTCTGGCTTTTGATCCGTTGCTAATTTTGTTTTTTTTAATTGACACTGTCGCTGCTCCCTTCCGCTAACAAACAACTGAAACTGCCCAGTTCGGTTTTCTATCCCTAGACTAGAATGGATCCCAATATTCAGCACAAGGAACAGACCATCAAGGTTTCTATCCTCCTCCCTCCTCCTCCCCAAATCCGCAATAGCCCAATCCCGAACCTCTCTCGTCTCTAGATCCAGCCCATCCTCTTCCTTGAACTCTCCTCCGTATCTCGTCGCGACGGCGGCGGCGGCGGCGGCTATTGCTTCGCCGTTTCTCACGCCAACGTCATTTAACCCTCGAAGCGAAGGAATTATTCTCTCCTAGGCGTCGTCGTCGTCCTCCGCTCTGCCGGATTGATCTCTTCTTTCGCTGGTAAGGAAACCCTAGCTTGCTTGGATTGTTCTAAGAGTGAGTTTTGTCCTGAGGATCTTTTCTTTTCCGTGAGCAATCTCATCCAAATCTTCCTTTCTGGGATGGATAGTCCAGTCCATGGGTTTTGTGGTGGATTTGCTTGCTGCGTTGTGGATTACCAGTAGCAGTCTTTATTTTTCCATATTTTTGGGGGTTCAACTGAACCCCCATGTCCCACGTTAGGTCTGCCCCTGAGAGGGCCGGCCTGTGTCTCCTTGACTTGAGGTGAGCCATTCTGCGCCTGATTTGTGTTTGGAGCTCGTTGTGTAGCGGTGTAATTTCATTAGTATATTGGGCCTTTTCTTGGGGGATGAATTTGGTAGTAAACCGATGTAATTGAAGAAGCACTTGACCCAAAGTGAGGAATTGTGTTGTGTGGAGTGGCAAAACTAGAGCTCGTCGCAAGGCTCGTTTCAGTCGTAATGCTTTTCTTTTGAGCAGGGCAAGTAGTTCAGCAACCGAGTCGGATCCTATGCACGGTGTTGAAGGGCCTGCTGCAGAGGAGATTGAGAATGTGGCCGGTGATGACCAAGCAATGCCTGATGAGGAAGAGATAAGGAATGCAGTGGGTGAGCAACCTAGGGATAGTTGTTTGTCGACAAGCACTCCTGTTTTAGTGCGAGTGACCGAAACAAAATATCAGCCAGAAAGTTTCCTCAAGGATGTAAGAGGATTGCTATCCACCGGGCTTCTTGAAGGTTTCAGGGTGACCTACAAGAAGAATGAGGTGCGTGTAGTTCCTTCAGGCAGTAGAAGAAGGATTCGGCATGAAATGCTGATTGGAAACCTATAGTTTTGATTTATCTAAAGAACAACATATACGTTTCATTTGATGATTGTTAGGTGGAGATGACCGGACGTATAAAAGGACAGGGATATACTTGTGGGTGCTCAGAGTGTGGTCACAGTAACGTGAGCTTTCTGTTATCTGCAATACTGCATGCTTTGTAATTTTCATGTGTGTACCCGTAAATTGACTGAAAAACTGAACCTGATCTTGTGATGTTTGATAAATTATAGACAATAAATGCATGTGAGTTTGAACAGCATTCTGGTGAGTCATCCAACAATCAAAATGATCACATCTTCTTGGACAGTGGAATTTCTCTTTATAAGGTGATTCAAGCACTAAAATCTACCAGACTTTACTTGCTTGGGGACTTGATTGAAGAACAGATTGGTCTCCCACCGAATCTTGTTCAATATGAAAAGTGGAAAGGTATTTTGATGAGTACCTAAGGCTTTATAGCTTTTTTGTGTACTTCAGGATCTGCTAATCCTTTTGTTGGCCTATCTTTTCAATCTTGTTGATCATTTAGCATCGTTTCAAGTGGGAAAGAACAATTTTGTTGCTGTGGCTTCAGAACCTTGTTCAACTCAAAGGTATGTTACTGTACTTGCAAAATTCAGTGGGCCTTCTATTCAGATTGCACAAATACCCATTGGTGTGCCTTAATATTTGCAAGACTTCTATATGTTATATGGTCTTTACACATTGTTTTGGGGCTTAAATTTTTGAATAAGCTTGATAAGACCATACACCAAGGAAGGATGGCTTAATGTCATACATTTATCAATGCAGATGGGACCTAACTTTATGCTAGCTTCAGAGTTTAAGCTCCTCCAAAGTCCAAGTAGGATCTTACTAATTTAGAATGAGCTTATTCTTTAGTCTTTAGTCTTAACAAATACCTATTTTTTTTGCCAAGTACCTTTAGGTATCGTAATCTGCCACAGACTGACTTCGGCTTTCTTTAAAACTCCACTGCTAGTTCGCAAGAGTCGGCCGCAGGAAAGACAAGTCATATAGCTCTAGCTACTACTTTGGCATATTCCTTGAAAGAATCTACTAGTAATGACAGCTCCAAAGTCCAAACAAGATCTTACTAATTTAGAACAAACTTTAATCTTTAGTCTTTACGAAATACCTATTTTTTTATCAAGTACATTTAGGTATCATAATCTGCCACAGACTGACTTTGCCTTTTTTAAAAACTCCACTGCTAGTTCTCAAGACTTGGCTGCAGGAAAGACAAGTCATATAGCTCTAGCTACTACTTTGGCATATTCCTTGAAAGAATCTACTAGCAATGACATCTCAAACCTGAACTGGAGTGCATTCAGGAGGCGATCTGATAGGCTGTTTAAACGAGGAGGCACCGAGACTTCGACTGCAACCTTGAGTACAAGCCGTGAGAAAGGAACTTCTGGCCTATCTACAGGCACTTCAATGAAGAGTGGCACTGAAGAAACTCCTAGCGAGAACACTGCAGGAACTCTCAGTACTGATGGTATGAAGCCTAATTTTGCTGGACCTGTTGCAGTAATGTCCACCTCTACAGAACGTGATCCCATAAGTTTAGCACTTTCTGTATCAAGTCCAGTTACAATCATTCAAGAGCCACCCCCGGACCACAGCGTGGACTCGAAGTCAACAGAGTTATGTCAACCAAAAACGAGGTAAAAGGTTAAACCTACAGTGTTTTCACAATTATCATATTTAGGGGATCTTGCTACAAGCAATGGAGAAAGATCCATACTTTCACATGCCATTAGACTGCAATGATGCATAGCTTGTGAATCTTTTTTCTTTTATTTTTACCACAGGGATAACTCTTTGCACCCGCTGCTTTTCAAGGAGGGCGGTCTACCAGACTATGCTTTGTTGACTTACAAGTTGAAGAATGGAGAGGTCCTCTAGATAGTTGCATGAACTATGCTTTCCCTTTTCCGCAACACTAAAATTTGTAACACTTTTTAAGAGCACTCACAGTCTCACACTTCCCTGTTTTGTAGGTTCTAAAGCAAGGCTATAAACGAGGGACAGTTATAGTCTGTGCTTGCTGCAATGAAGAGGTAACTATCTCAAACTTAGCAATTAGCAAAGTTTGATTTTTAGGGTGTATTTGTTCTGCTCAAGGACCAATGGAGGTATGTGCTGTTCTTTTTTTACTCCAGTTTACTCCTTCACAATTTGAGGACCATGCTGGAATGGGGAGAAGACGGCAACCGTAAGCACCACTATTTTACACAGAAACTGGGCCTAGCTTGAACCTATTGACTCATATAAGAGTTATAAGTTCTTAAAGTGCCATTCATGAAAGTGCTTTTAATTACTCAAAAGGATCTCTTGAGTGTTTTAGTTCGATTAAATGGAGGGTATTTATGGTTTCAGGTACCGTAGCATTTGTACTTCAGAAGGATTGACACTTCATGAGCTGGCACTAAAATTGCAAGATGGTTTAAATTCAAATGGAATCGGCAGTGCTAATTTCCCCACCATTGATGAACCCCCTAACCTTACTTCTTCAGGTAAGTTGCAGTTTATTTCTTAGAATAAAACACAGTGTAAGTTTCTGTTTATTTCTTAGAATAAAACACAGTGCCAATGTGCCATTGTGCTTTCTTTTATTTTATATGTTTTATTTTGAGGGGCTATCATTCATGATCTCTGTAAAATCGTGGAATGTGAATATTCAGGCGTATATTGGTTAGTTCTTCATGTTGCCTTGTTTAAAGGATAGTAGCCTGCTGCCGTATTCGTATTATTAGTTCACCAATTTGGAGGGAAGATTATCGTACTTTCCCCACATTTTGACCTCTTCGATGGCTAACTACCTTTTTAGTTGGCTTTAGACCATAGGAGCCGGGAGGTAAAGTGTTCGCTTGCTCCACTAACTATCCATGGTGAGGACCAACAGTTACCATGTCGTGGTGGGGCCCATGCTTTGCGATGAGCATAACTAAAGTGAAAGTTGGACATTTATACTTGATTTAGTACATGGAAATGGAACAATTAGTCCTTTTTTTAGACATAATGAAAGAAATGATATATACCTCTAACATGTGTATATATATAGGACGCTGAAATTGGGCACTATGGTGCCCGGGCACCATGATTTCAAATGCAACAATTCCATCTAAATTTGGGTATATTTTTTGAAAATATGAGTTTTAAGGTATATACTCATATATAACAATTCAAATAAAACATATAAGTTTGAAAAAATATACTCAAATTCAAAGTTTTGAATTAATTTTGATCACATACTCACGATATATATATATATATATATATATATATATATATATATATATATATATATATATATATATATATAATCAAGATATACCTACAATCAAACTATCATCAAAAAGATAACTACAATTGAAATTTAGTTCAAACTTGTTTGAACTAGTTAGTAAGCTAGTTAAACTTGACATCCAAAAATTTAAAAATTTTCGCACATGATACATACCTATTTTAGATCGGTGCTGCGCACCAAGGAGCACTTGTTATTTTTACTATATATATATATATATATATATATATATATATATGTATAAAGATTGTTGGGAAATATTCAAGAGATGATATTGTTTTAATTGTTGGATGAGCTCACTTGGTAAATCAAATTGTTGTCGTTTATTAGATGACAACATCATTAAGCTTGTTTTGTATTCAACTTTAGATAGGAGCTAGAAATTTGTGCTTTTAACTGTTCCAGTTCGTGGTTTTGTGGCCTTGGATGTCTGGATAGAGCTTGAGAAAATGGAAGTGTTGTGGCTACAGGCCAAACAGTAAAAAAGGAGACTAGCAGAAGAAGAGGAAAGCTAACATAGAGATCGTATGTGGAAAGTGGGTCTCCTGCCCATCTTAGGGGTTTATATACATGAGTGTGGTAGGGTGGGAAATTCTCATCCTACCCCTTACCCTTAATAATTACAAAGGATGATGGTACATTCCTCTATACCATTGGGTCTATTACATATTGGGCCAGTTGCAAGGCCCAGTCACGGGGGGTTGGTCCACCCCACAACAGTACTCCCTCGACAGCAAGTGTGGAGGTCCCGATGGGCGAGCTGACATGGCCAACTATCCCAGCCCCTCGTTCCCCGCCAGCAAGCGTGAGGGTGCCGATTGGTGAGCCGATACAACTGGTAGCTTGGAGCCCCTGAAAGAGGGTTCTTTGAGTAATAGTAACGCAACTGCAGAGTCCGCCGACAAATCATGCAAGCGGAGCAGCGGTGGAGTCGTCCCTTTGAGGCAACGCCTACGAAGAGGTCAGCGGAGTCCCACGCTGAAGCCAGGCCGTCCCGCCGATGCCTACAAAGCGCGCGGCGAAGTCTTCAGACGAAGGTGTGCCGTCCCACCGAGGTGATGCCTCCAAGGCGGACGGCGAAACCCTACGCCGAAGCCGGGCCGTCCCGCCGAGGCGATGCCTACAAGGCGGGCGATGAAGTCTTCTGACGAAGGCGCGCCGTCTCACCGAGACGATGCCTACAAGGCGGTCAGCGAAGTCCTGCGCTGAAGCCGGGCCGTCCCGTCGAGGCGATGCCTAAGAGGCAGATGGTGAAGTCATGCCGCCCCGCCGAGGTGATGCCTACAAGGCGGGCGGCAAGGTCCTATGCCGAAACCAGGCCGTGTGGTTGGACAGAGTCCGCAAGACGATCGGACGTAGTCTACGACCGCGAGGCGAGCGACGTAGAAGCTTGGTGAGGAAACTCGACGTGGAAGCTCGGCGTGGAGACTCGGTACGGAGGCCTCGGGACGTGGAGGCTCAGCACAGAGACCTCGCGATGTGGAGGCTCGATGTGGAGACTCGACGTGGAATCTCGGCGCAGAGACTCAGTGCGGAGACCTCGCGACGTGGAAGCTCGGCATGGAGACCTTGCGACGTGGAGGCTCGGCGTGGAGACTCGGCGCGGAGACCTTGCGATGTGGAGGTCCGACGCGGAGACCTCGACGAAGCTGTGACGCGCGTGAGCCACCCCCCACCCTTCGGACTTGGGAGTCAACGAAGTCGGCGGCGTGAGGATTTATACTCTGTAGAGTTTGCACGGAGGCTATGGACTCCACGGGGCGCGAACCAGCCCAAGCCCTGGGCTGAGCCAGCTGCTCTTGGACCGACTCTTGGGCTAACTCTGTTTTTTTGTGAATTTTCATGAATTTTACATGGGCTTTGGTTGCTAGGCCTCGGGCTACAGCCCAGGTAACCCGAGGCTTGGTTCCACCACTGGCCGAGGGTGCTACGCACGCAAAGAGAGGGAGGCGGAGCCGACGTTCCCTTACCTCAAAAAAGCAGCGCTCTTGGAGGGCAAAATTCTCATCCTACCCTTTAATAATTACAAAGGATGAGAGTACATGGTACATTCCTCTATATCATTGGGCATAGCCAATTGCAAGGCCTAGTCAAGGAGGGTTGGCCCACCCCACAACAGGAACATTTTAGGACTACGAGATTGATATGAAATAGAATGGAACTGCTTCAGCACGGAGACACTGGCGTGCTGGACAACTATTGGCGTTGGGCGTTTGCCATTTTTATGGCAGCTAAAGCATCAATTCACTTTCTTACTGGAGACTCTTAAGGTGGTGATCATTTGGGCTTATTTTTAGTGGCTTATGGTCGAAAACATCAGAGTGGTGAAAAAAACATCAGAGTGACAGAGGCTTATTTAACATAATTAAATTTTAAAAAATTAAAAAATATGTTAGCCTATTACGTATAATACAAACAAATACGGGAAAAAAAAGAACCGACAAAAAAGCTCAAAAAGCCAAAAGTTCAGAAAAAGACAAAATTTATGAATAGTGAAAAATAAGCCAGAAGCCAGAAGCTGAAGCCGAAACGAGCGGGGCCTAAATCTCGGATGGGTAGATAAATTGTAGGCACTGACGATATCCTTCATGTGAAGTCGCATTGCAGGCTACAAGCCTACAACTATTTAAATGCACCTGGGTCTTCGCCGAGCATGTTCAATTGTTTCTCCTCGTGTATCCAGAAAAATGGCAAAATACGGGTGAAGGGGTGTTTGGTAATTGGAAAAATTGCTCCCTTGCCCCAAAGTTTAATGGCGTTTGCTCAAATGCCCCATGATGTGTCACTGACATATGGGCCCTGGACCCGCATGTCAGTGAGACATCATGGGGCATTTGAGCAAACGCCATTAAACTTTGGGGCACATGAGCAAATCCCCCTTGGTAATTCCATCATGAAGGTTTTCCAAGGCGGGACTGTTGTGACTTTGACATAATGACATGTGAGTCAAAGTTCTGCAGAGGTCAGAGCATGGTGAACAGACATTGCATTTTACGAGGAGAATAGTTTGTTCCTGTTGGAGTCAAGTCTGGTGGAGCAGAAAGCTTGCATGTATCCAATTATCCATACCTCTAGGGCCATTTTTTGGTCTAAAAGTAGAACTTCTAGGGAGAAGAGGTTGATGTGTAGTGACTAGGCAACTCGGTGCATCTCTCTCCATGTTTTCTGGCCATAGTAGTCGAGAAGAGTAGGGTTGTGGCATATTGCAACTTCTGGGAAGGCAATGTGGCCTTCAAGCCAGGGACCTATTCAGGGTACGCTTTACTCCTCCAATCCTTCACTACTATTTCCTTCTAAGGACGCTGTTCTTGCTGTGCAAGAGCTTGTTGAGTTGCGGTCCTGTTCATACTTCATACACTACTATCTTGGGACAAATACTATAATATATGTTGTTTGCAGTGGAGGGGATTTGGTCTGTGTTAGTATGTAGGCTTGAGATTTTTGCACTTGAGGTTTCTTTTTTCCTTTGCAATCATCGGTTCCTGTTGCTCTGCCTTCACAGTGTTGTCCTTCTTTCAACCTTCAGGGTTTTAGTTAAGTTGAATGATGGATTTGTTTCTTCCTATTTTGGTTGTTTTCACTTGTATACTTCCCTTGGTGATCTTACGTCTACGTGTATATATATGCTTCTTCAATTCCTCCTCTGTGCATGCATGTTCAAAGTGTGATTTACTCTGTTTGATGTGCTTTCGGTATGTACGGTATGCTCATTCTTTGGTGAATGCTAGAATATTTTGTGCTCAGAATACAAACGATTCCAGAATTTTTGTTATAAGTGAGCAGCATAGTTAATGCACTATTGGTCTTCGTGCACAACACAATAAGAACCGACTTTGCTGGACCATATTCCATGTTTTACTTCCTTTAGTGATGTATATATTGAATGATTTTGCCTTTAAACAAGGAAGCAATGGTCATAAGAATTTTCATGTTTTGAGTTGTTAGATTAAACAATTGCTTGTCTTACCTGTTGTGCCATTTGTTTCTGTTGTTATTACAGGTTCTGGCAAAGAATCTTCTTCCACTAATAGACCTATTATTGTTCCCTTGAAACGGACATTACAAGAAAGAGTGGTTAAAACAGAGAGCTGCCATTTGTGTGGGTAAGAATAAGATTGTGTGCATTGGTGGAATTGACATGATTATGTGAGCTCCTTTGTATGTAACTCCGCACCTTCAAATTTTGACAGAGATGGCCATACGACGGTTGGAATAATCAGTGCAGACATGATTGTCTTCTGTAACCAGGTTTGTTCTGCTTCGTGCTTTTCTCCTATGTGTTGCCTTTGATGGTTAGAATGCTTGGTTGAAAATTATGCGCTACTTTTATCTACAGTGCGAGAGACCATGCCATATTAAGTGCTACAACAATGGAATTCAAAAACAGAAGGTATGTGATATTTTCCTTCAAATGTGGTGGAGGAGAGCTTATCATTGTGAAAGACATTGCTGACTCGTTGTATTGAACATTTCAGGCACCTCTGGAAGTTTTGGGAGAATACAAGCAATTTCACTTCTTGTGCTGTGAAAAATGCCAGTTACTTCATGCTTCTTTACAGCAAGGACTGAAAAAGCTTGAAGAAACTGCCTTCCTTAGACAGACAAGATCCAGTATTTGTTGGCAACTTTTAAGTGGAATGAATCTGAGGAGTGATCTGCAGCAGTACATGCATCAGGTCATTGGTATCTTCAAAGTAAGTTCTTTTTGTGGGGGGCTTATGTTTGTAGTTTTAAAAACTTTGTTTCTTCAATGATAAACTTTGCATCCATATGTCTGTCACTTCTAGGCTATAAAAGTCTCACTTTAATCTATGTATTTTATAGGATGCATTTTCAGGAACAGCTGCCAAGGACAGTGATGTCATACAAGATATGGTTAATGCGTAGGTTCTTGCTTATTTTTAACTCTTTAAGTGGTGTATGAATAGCCACATTAATATGCATTTACCTGCAGTTTTTCTGTTCATCTATTAAACTCAAGTAATCAATGTGAACTATGTTTACAGCAAGGATGTAGGTGGAGAGAAGGATTTTCGAGGAATGTATTGTGCAGTGTTAACAACAAGGTGACCAAAACAAACTGCTGATGCTTGGTTTGCAACTTGATTTTTTTTGAAAAAGCATGTGCTTGTATTTTGTATGTCTATTATTTAGTTGGTAACTTGGTATTCTTATACATTTTTCCCTTTTGGTTGTATTGCAGTACGCTTGTTGTGTCAGCTGCGATTCTGAAAGTGCGCACAGAAGAAGTTGCAGAACTTGTCCTTATTGCTACACGTAGTGAGTGCAGGAAGAAGGTGGGAATGAATTTAAACTGTACAGTCCATAATGAACTCTTTCAGTTATCTGATGTAAATCTAATTTAGTAATTTTGCATATATCTCCATATAGACAAAGTGTTTTTACTTTCCCTAAATTCCTAAGGAGGATCCTCTTGTATCTAATCATTTTTGCCCCCCTTCAGTTCTTTTCATCATATAAGACTAACAAGTAATAAAGGCCTTTACTCAACTGTTGTGATACTTATGGACGAAACCAATATGATTCATTAAATCCATCTACTTAGCAAACTAATATTATCTCTCTCTCTCTCTCTCTCTCTCTCTCTGCAGGGCTACTTTGCTCTTCTCCTAAGGCTAATTGAGGCGCATTTGAAATCCTGGAATATCCGACTTCTTATGGTGAATATTGATCCTGAAATGGCGTCAATCTGGTCTGAGAAGCTTGGGTTCACTCTTTTATCAGATGAAGAGGTAATTGCATCCTATTTTTTGTGTTTGCGCATTTCCTGTGGTCGATGGAAAAGTTCAGTTTTTTTAACTGTCTAACTGGATTTAACAATATTGATATCACTCCAGTAGCACTAACGTAATTGCACTGTTGTTGTCGTGCCTGTTGCCAGAAGAAGTCGCTGCTGGAGGCACACCCCTTGGTGATGTTTGAGAACCTAAGATTGGCACAGAAATCACTTGAGCAAATCTGATCCCGTGGTTTGTAGGAGAAAAGTTACCTTCGGAGAGCCAACTGCAGAGTTTTGGTTGCGTTGCGCGTGTGCTGGGCATAATTTGCCATACATGTGTTCCAGCTAGATGTGATGGCAGGTGCTCTGGTGTCCGAGTGCTCTCAGATGCTTAATTTCTGATATGTAAAGACAGTTCAATTAGATGTTAATACCCTTCTAGTGATTTAATGTGTGCGCGCATATGGTGCTGAGGTCATTTTCGGTGGAGAACTTGTTCTTGCCTGAATAATCTCCGATGTGATGGCTTGGTAAGTGCTCTGGGATACTTGCATGCTAGAGCCCTTTAAATAGTCTCTGAATAACTTATAACATAGGGATCCAATGCGTGTAACATGCACCAATATTCGGCATCGTGTGTTAATCTAGCAACCTAGAATTTTGAAACGACTTCAGCATTATTTTGCAGTCTACATGCCAAGTTTATATTTCATGAGATACGCCAGCTGGAAAGCCTCTCTGTACTTGAATAAAAGATGTAACGGCCCGGTCTTAACTTGGGAGCCTAAAATGATGCAAATATTCTACAATCTAATTTACATTACAATAAAAGCTTTCTAACTTTTATCATCAGTTACGAGGGTTCAATTGACTAAATTTCAGATTGGCAAGCTACTTTACTAAAGCAATATTAAAGAAAACAAAGGTGATGTTCTAAATCATTATTATTGGATACGGTGCAGAGATGCTACTCTCATTTTTGATACATGATGTCTCAATAGTCACCTAAAAACAACAACAAAGCAAACGTGAGTACAAGACTCTTAGGAAGTACATAGCAAAATAGTAAGCACCAACATACATATTATACCATCTTAGATCACATTTCATTACAGTTTATTATCCATCAACTCTTTTATATACATTTAACACTTCAATCAACAATTAACTTTTCATTATCGTTATTGCAATGCAAATACACGTGCATGTCTCTACTCTTTTATATAGCTTATACCGGTATACCAGAGTGAGCACCCGTCAATGCTCACTCAAAGCTACCCTTTTTCATGCATGCCTCAATAGCTCGTCCTCTTTCATACGGATGATCTTAGTCTCCACTCATGTGGAATGTACTTGTTTACTCTTCTCTATAATTTATACCAGTATAACGGAGTAGGCGCTCGTTGATGCTCACTCATGCCCACCCTATTTCAGGCCGGGACCTCAATAGCTTGTCATCTTTCATACGAACGACCTTAATATCCACTCCTGTGGAATGCACTTGTCTACTCTTCTCTGTAGTTTATACCGGCATAGCGGAGTAGACACCCGTTGATACTCACTCATACCCACCCTATTTCAGGTGGGGACCTCAACAGTTTGTGCTCTTTTATATGGACGACCTTAATTTCCACTTCCATATAGTATCTACTAAAGTAGGTCTTATTTTTTTCACTCCCGTGGGAGATCCACATAAGTAGACCATAGATGTCCACAACGGCCATCACTTTTCATGATACTATGATATGAATCCATTAAAGTGTAACATTTCTCCTTTAACAGTTCGCATGCATCATTAACCATTATCCATCAATCAAGTCATCATCGCGTAATCAAATTATTTACCATTACCAGGTAGCCATCGCTATTTATCATACTTCATCAAAAAGCAATTAAGCAATAACGTCACTTATTCATTATCAGGTGGTTATCATAGACATCGTAGACAACAAAGCTTAACAGAATTAATCATATCAACAAGGTAACACATGACATAAGTATAAAGCATCAACCCAACCCAACCATCTATTATTCTACCATACAGTTACCTATTTAACCTTGTGGACGATGCGTTGAGGACATCGATCCAGAACCTCCACCTGAATGGACATTACCTAATCTCAATAACTCACCAAATAGTACATACACATTGGTGACATGGCATCGCTCCTACACATAAACTCGACAATACAACCCTTTTCATTGGAGGCCTTTCCATTTTTTCAGTGATTAAACGACCATTACTTTCAACCTCAAAACCCAAACATAGCAAATAATATAAGTTCTGGAATTTACACAAATTTACTCATATTATCCTAGTTATCACAATTTAAAGCTTACATCATCTAAACCCCCGATTTCAGCCCTAAAAGTCATGTTGTTCCATATCGGACAGGAATCTTCTCGAAAGCATATCTTCCAAACCATTCCACTAAAATACAACGTTCCAACATCCTATAGAAAACTTAAATAATTGCTTGCATTATTTATGTTGTGGTAGAACCCTAATTTTTGACACTTTCTATTTTTAATTTGCAAAATACCATAGCATTGTCCAATCTCGACTACTCACTGGACAACAAGGTTACGAATATCATAAATTTTAATCTACTCAATAGATTACAATGTTCTTGAGCTTGTTGTAAAGATTGAAAAGTTATCCACAACCGTCTAGAACATCACATTTCCAGATTCAACCAAGAGAACTACCTAAAAATCACAGTTGGAACGCTATGCACAGAAACAACCTTCTAATCGTGCTTTCGAAAAATTTCCACTATGACCTATGCTACTAGTCCCCATTCTCACCTTTACATAAATCGATAAACCAGCATGGGAGAAGGGATTCAAGGCGTTACCTTAGCGATGAATAATTAGATCGATGTACCTTCTTCCTCGGTCGGCTCCTCTTCTTCCTCCTCCTTCTCTTTTCTCCATCTCTTCCTTCCTCAGCTGGGCCTCCCTCTTCCTTTTCCCTTCCTCTTCTCGGCCGGTATGTGCTCTCCCATTCACCTCCTCCTGTGTGGCACAACAACAGCAAACCCAGCGTGGCTCGGGCTAGGACGGCGACGGCGCACAGGCAGATGGGCGATAGCGGCAAGCTTGGCTTAGAAGCAGTAGGGGGCGATGACGCAACAAGGATTGGATTTGGGGAGAGGCTGGGCAAGGGATTAGACTAGGGCTCGGGTGACTGTGGTGGCAACCCACACCCAGTTCAAGCCCACCTTTTTTCTTTCCTTTTTTTAAACAGGATATTACAAGAATATATCTTCATGTCAAGAATTCGTTCCGATATTTGGCAAGTTCCATCAATCTACATCTAGATTAAAGGCAGCACTGGTTATTGCCTTTGAGATAATTGAAAAACTAGGGAAGCTTTCACAGGTATCCGGATGAACAACCATGTAAAGAACTTCAACAAGTAACACGATCAATTTATGGGACATTCTTTTCGGTTTCTGGCTTATGATTTGTGCTATAATAACTAGCTTTCAAACAGAGTGTCTTTTCAAGATGTGGTCTATAAATTGATTGTAGTAGGCACTATACCGACTTCAGCTATACCGGTCAAAATCGTATGCGAGTATCTTTCTCCGTATTCTATCTCAAAAATTTTCAAATGTAAGTCATAAACCATAGCCCATAAGAACAACCATTTATTCATTCATAGGTAGCAATGCAGTGCGAAAATGTTTTCTATCATCAACCGCGAGAACAATAACCGTCTTACAACACATAAATGAGGCACTAAACAGTAAACACGTGAGAACAGCATCTCGTGTCCATGCTCAGGTCAAATTGAAAACAACTCCCAAATGCCTATGGCAATATGAATATCCAAGTCCAAGTTTCGCGCTATTGAGCCGCAGTGCAACGCGACTAACCGCATCATCCTACAGTTTTATTTGCTTTACGAAAAATAAAGCAAATAAAACCATCGATGCGGCGCAAATCGACTAGCAGCAGGATCAAATCGACTATTGGAATCAAGGGGGGATCAAATCGACTAGCAGTGGCATAAGTTCAGTAGGCTAGCAGCAGCCATCGATGCGGCGCAGCAGGCATATGAGTGGCGATGTGAAACCACAATCTCCAATACGCAAGGTCATCGGCGTGGTTTAAGTTCTTGCCAAGCTGATCCGACTGTCAGAGTAGTGACCGACGAATGATCAAGTAAATTTCAGAGTAGTTCACTGCAGCTTCCCAAAAACATTTGGGGGATCAAAGCACCATCCAGGACTCGGTGGCCTAATCCACTCCAATTTCTACAAAAGGATCGTTCTTTTATACTTAGTCATAAAATGTTCATCCGATTATACATTCTTAGGACTTAGGAGGGCCAGGGCCACCAATGGACGGCGGCCCAACGGCGTATACACACAGAATTCGTCAAGAACAGACGAAAGCTTTACGAAAAATGGACAAGAACGCCGGCGGCTGCTGCGTGCTGCGTGCGAGCTGGCTCTCACGCGGTTGGGAGCACCTTCTTGACGATCTCGTCGCTGAGCGACGCGATCTGCGCGTCGAGCGCCTTGACGGCCTCCTCCTTCTGCGCCTCGAGGTTGGCGAGCGCCTCGACGAGCTCGGCCTCGACGCGGCGGCGGCCCTCGTCCAGCTTGGCCTCCAGCTCCTTGGTCGTCTCCTTCTTCATCTTGTTGAGCGCGGCGGCGATCTCGGCGCGCGCCGCCTTCATCACGGCCTCGGCCTGCTCCTCCAGCTGCCGCACCTCCTCGGAGGCGTCCTTGACGTCGCCCAGCTCGGCCCGGATCTTGGCGTCCCGCTCGTCCATGAACTTGCCCAGCGGCGTGTAGTAGATCTTGTCCAGCGCCACCATCAGCAGCAGGAACTCGATCGCGATCACCGGGAGCGTCAGGTTGAAGTCGAACAGCGCCGCCTTCTCCATCTGCTCCGCCAGCGCCGGGAGCGGCGTGGCGGCCACGGCCGCCGCTGCCGCCGACGCGATGAACCCCGGGAGCTGCTTGAAGAACCTCGGCCGCCTGGGCGGCGCGGCGCTGGAGGAGGCCACGGGCCTGAGGAGGAGCGGCACGCGGCACGGGGAGCAGGAGGTGGTGGCCGCAGCCATCATAGCCGTCGCCATGGCCGGGTGAGAGGAGTAGTGAAGAGTGGAGGTGCGGTGGGAGAGGGGAGGGGAGGCGGGCTATCGGCTATCTATCCGAATGGGTTGGCTTGTGGTGTGCCGAGGCTAGCAACAGAGGCCACACACCATGCCGCTGCAAGCTTGCTGCCACACACGCTTTGCCGATATTACGCTCTCTTTCGGGCGCTGGAAAAGGCTAGAAGGAGATCCGTAATTGTAGTACATATTGTACCGATTTTATTTATATCTGTATAAATTATATATGATTTTCTGTTACTCTGTAATCTCTCGTACGAACAGCCCAAAAACTATAAGCCGCAGTCAAAAGCCACAAACTGCAGCTAAAAAGAACAGGCCTACTCTACTCCAAAAATTGTTCCATCTACACCTTGTCTGAAAGGACTTTGTTAGTCACCCGTGGCCGTGGGCTTCATAGGGCCCGTTCATTAGCCCATGAAAAGTACCAACGGACGCGCCATCCAAGAGTCTCCTACGGGAGGAAGCTCGGTTGGACGTGCTTAGCCGTCATGCGGGCTGTCTGCTCGAGTTTAATCTCTGAATCGGCTTCGGTATCTATGGGTCTAATCTCACATAGTATGTACATTTAGTGTAAAAATACGTGGTTACGCTAAATAAAATCAGGAATTATTTAACGATTTCTATTTAAGTCCTAATGTGTATACTGTGATGTGTGGTGAGTATGGTGTGTGTGACCTCCTTTGTAATCAAAAAAGGAAAAAAAATCTATATGACACATCAAACTTGGCTCGAAAGTTTGTTCAGTATTTAGAACCATGAAATCAGATATCTAATCATATGAACTTTGCAATACAGTTTAAATAACACTCTAATCCGTTTTCG
Source organism: Bonia amplexicaulis (assembly GCA_036346245.1). Lineage (NCBI taxonomy): Eukaryota > Viridiplantae > Streptophyta > Magnoliopsida > Poales > Poaceae > Bonia > Bonia amplexicaulis. Next base: position 13,467,306 of record CM070752.1, on the reverse strand, counting down.
AATAGTGGTATTGCCCATGTGCCGTAATGAGTGAGTGATTTTACCTATTAGAATGACATGTTGATCAAATTTAGATAAATGACATGTGAGGCGGTCTTCTCTCCCAAATAGAAACAGAAAAGGAGGGAACTATAGGGGGCGGTCGCCATGCAAGCGCAACTGGGAGCTTAGTGGGGAGAAACCCTTGTGGGTTCTACATGTCACTAACCCAACTTACCTAGTGTGTTATCCTATATGCTAAAATCATTTACTCATTGTGCTACGTTGGTAATACCATTATGCGAAACTAGATCATCATGTTATTTAAATTGGATTATAAAATTTAAAAAATTAAATATCTGATTTTATAGTTATTGATGCTGGATAGACTTTGAAACAAAAAAAAGACCCCTACGGTCTTCCAAAAAAGGAGACAAGAAACCGTGCGCGGCGCGCCTTCAATTTCGTCGCCCACCTCCCCAATCCAAAGCCTTTACTAACCCGCAGAAAACTCAGCACCCCTATCTCCACCGTCCACTCCCCATCCCCGAAAACAACGCCCTGCACCTCCGCCACCTCATCGATCCACATCCCGCCCACCCCGCCAATCCCTCCCACCGCGAGCCTCTATATTGGCCCCTCCCTTCGCCTCCACTCCCGCCAAGAAAAGGTTCCCTCCCTCCCTCCCTGCATCCACTCCCCGTTTTCCCATTTTCCTTTGTAATCAAAAAAGGAAAAAATCTATATAACACATCAAACTTTGCTCGAAAGTTTGTTCAGTATTTAGAACCATGAAATCAGATATTTAATCACCTGAACTTTGCAATCCACTTTAAATAACACTCTAATCTGATTTCGGATGGTGACATTGCTCATGTGGTGTAATGAGTGGTTTTACCTTTATGATGACACGTTGGTTAAGTTTAAATGAATAACATGTGAGACATCTTTCTCTCCCAAATAAAAACAGAAAGTGAGGGAACTATAGGGGGCGGTCGACATGCAAGCACAACTGAGAGCTCAGTGGGGAGAAAACCTTGTTGGCTCTACATGTCACTGACCTAACTTGGCCAGCGTGTCATCCTGCATGCCAAAATCGTTTACTCATCGCGTTACGTGAATAATACCACTATACGAAACTAGGTCATCATGTTATTTAAAATAAATTACAAAATTTAAAAAATTAAATATCTGATTTTATAATTTTTGATGCTGGATAAACTTTGAAACAAAATTTAAAGCGCCGTATGGATTTATTTCATAAAAGAAAGACTCGTACGGCCTTCTAAGGGCATCCATAGTGTATATAATCCAAGAGGTCTTAAGGTGGGTCCCATCTAAACCTTAAGGCCAATGCTGTAATGTATATAACCCACTAGGACTTAAGATGGTCCCACTTGTCGATAAAGAAAAATGTATTTTAATGCTTATGGCGGTCTTTAGCTTGAGGACCGGTCTTAAGGTTTTTGCTTATACCGCTTAAGATCACCTCTGTAATATATAAGGTCAACCTTAAGGTGGCTTAAGATCCTTTGTTTTTATACACTGTAGATACCTTAAGAAAGGAGACAAAAAACCGTGCGCGGCGTGCCTTCAATTTCGTCGCCCTCCTCCACAATCCGAAGCCTTTACTAACCCGCGGAAAACTCAGCACCCCTATCTCCACCGTCCACTCCCCGTTCCCGAAATCCAACGCCCCGCACCTCCGCCACCTCATCGATCCACGTCCCGCCCCTCCCCGCCAATCCCCTCCCACCGCGAGCCTCTATATCGGCCCCCCTCCCCTTCGCCTCCACTCCACGCCAAGAAAAGGCTTCTTCCCTCCCTCCTCTCGAGCCAACCATCACTGCTCCCGTTTTCCCCCGAGGCCTCAAGAAGAACCCAGCCCCGATCCCGATCGATGGCGCCCAAGGCCGAGAAGAAGCCTGCGGAGAAGAAGCCGGCCGGCGAGGAGAAGGCCGACAAGCCGGAGAAGGCGGAGAAGGCGCCGGCGGGGAAGAAGCCCAAGGCGGAGAAGCGGCTGCCGGCGTCCAAGGCCTCGAAGGAGGGCGGCGCGGAGAAGAAGGGGAAGAAGAAGGCCAAGAAGAGCGTGGAGACGTACAAGATCTACATCTTCAAGGTGCTCAAGCAGGTGCACCCGGACATCGGCATCTCCTCCAAGGCCATGTCCATCATGAACTCCTTCATCAACGACATCTTCGAGAAGCTCGCGCAGGAGGCCTCCCGCCTCGCGCGCTACAACAAGAAGCCCACCATCACCTCCCGCGAGATCCAGACCTCCGTCCGCCTCGTCCTCCCCGGCGAGCTCGCGAAGCACGCCGTCTCCGAGGGCACCAAGGCCGTCACCAAGTTCACCAGCAACTAAAAAAGTTGTCCGATCTCTAGGGTTTCGTCGTTGTGCTGCCACTGGCGAGGATGACTGGATGAGTAGCTCATCTGCTTTGTAAATCGTGCCTGGTTGTAATGGACGGCTTGGATTTGAAGTACGGATATGGTATTGTTATTGGCGGCTTTATATCTGCCTTTCGGTGTTTCTTTCTGCTCTGGTGATTTGGGGATCTAGGGTCAGAGGGGAAACTTGAGGAGAGTTGGTGGCGATGATGCGGGGAGGGAGGCTGGTGGGTTTGGCCTCTCAGGTTGTGGGGAAGGGGGGTTTCAGCACCGAGATATTTGTGTCCAGTAAGTAAATCATTATGTAATTGTTAGCTGTTCATGCGGCTACGTGCTTCAGCGTGCAGATGAATTTGTATGTGATGCTCGTGCAGCATGATGATAGCTCTTGTGCACAGTTTTTTTTTCTTTTTCATGCAGAGTTTTGTGAGTTGTGATTTTGGGGGCTTTGGTAGATGAATTGAGCACTGGTTGGTAGCCTCCAGCTTTGGGTTCTTTTCTTGCGAATATTAGCTTTTGCATGCCAGAGGATATTGAGTCTCCTACGGACATCATGTGCTTTCAGAATATGATTCCTTTGGATTGTAACGAAGGAGCGACAAGGATGCTTTCTAGATTGGGTTGTGTCTGTTACCATCTTGTATGAGGCTGATCTCCTCGCTGTAAAGCTTATGGAGACTGAGATGCTGGTCGATTAGTGCTTACCTGTTAATGTTTTGCTCTATGCAGTACCATTTGTAGTCACAACTTGCTTCTGGCAAAAACAGTAGGCCGGTTGTGCTATTACCTCCAGAATTTTAGTAGCTCTTGTACTCGGGTGCTTTTCCATCTTGGAAGAAATATCTGTGGTGGGCTGTTGTTCTCATCTCTAATTCAACTTCCTAGAAATTGTTGTGCTTGGGGGATGCCCATCAGTTGCAACGGACCTCAAGCACAACACAAATAACATTGTTGCATGTGTCTACAGTTTGCTTCTTCATTGTGACATCGCCATAGATGCTCTACCATTTGTGCACACTGAAGCCGTGCAATTTTCTTCCGTACCAATATTTTGTCTGATGTTGCTTTCTAATTCTGTAATGGAGCTACCACATGTAACATCGATTCATTCCTTTTGGGGTTTTGTAGGGTTATCATTTTACACAACAGAGGAAGAACTTAAAAATGTCTTTTCACCATTTGGCGCCATAGAGGAAGGTGCTTTATCTATGCTATTTTAGGGCCTGTCTCATGCTGTTTACCACAGGGCAATTGCAAATCTCCATTATTGTTTCCTACTGATACTTGAAGTTGGTTATTTTGTTCCATGGAAATATTTTAGTTTCATGTTGCTTTGTGTATGTTATCTAATATAGCTCGATTGGTGAGAGACAAGCAAACTGGAAGGCCAAAGGGATTTGGTTTTGTGAAATATTCATCACAAACGGAGGCAGATAAAGCTGTCAAGGCAATGGACGGAAGGGTACTTGCTCTGCTCACTATCTTGGCTATAACCTTCGAATGTTATTTGTTGATATGTTAATGCAATGAGAATTTCACAAACTGTGGATGTTTAACTGTTATTTGTCCAAGAGGAAACTGTGCTGAAATTCCATGATAGAGAACAAATTGTAGCTGTAATTTATTACTGTTGATATTCCTTGTTCTGAACTGAAGTATCTCAAGAAGTCGAAAGACCTTGCTGCATGCAAATATACTGGTAATCAGATACGCTTGACTTCTTGTTACTAATGTTGACTCGCACTTCGCAGAAGAACGTATCACACTCCTGATTCTAAAACACGCATATCTTTGATATGTGACAAAGCTTGCTTTTTACATACAAAGCATTCTCTAGCTTAATCATTTGAAGCCTGTGTTGGCTTTTCCTGTATCATAAGAGCATCTTTTCTAGTAAAATTGGCTGAACTAACCCATTTTGTGATTCAGACATATTTCACTTTTTCGTTGACTATTTCACATATTTAGATGGTGAAATTTCACTGTATCGTTTTGTTGCCACATCTTACTGTCCTCCATTCATTAGGCCCATAACTAAAAATTGCGTTAGATAAGGCAAACCTGGTGAACCACACAAAAAAGATAGTTGACTGTAGAACTAATGTGGGTACAGTTTTTGTGTTGTAGGAGTCAATACCCTTTAAGTAGCATTCAGAAAATTGATCCCACGTTTTTTTGAACAAACTTGCCACAACTGCAGGTTATTATGGTACAACAGCTGTTGCAAATACACTCCATATGTAAGATCACAATTTTTCCAGACTTTTAATATGAGAACAGAGAGACACAAGTCATGATCAGGGTTTGAGTAGGTCTGTTGGTGCTGGTTTCTATCATTTCCTGCTAGAACACCCAGGTAGGGTTTTTTTACGTTTTTCACGCAATCCCAAGTCAGAAACTAGCTGGAAATTGTGTAGTTCCCAGCCATCCGAAGCACAGAGTTTGTAGTTGTTTTTTTATCTTGTAAATACTGTTATGTAACGTATTTCCTTTGGAAAATAGCTTCGAAATTGGCCAGAATTTCTGTGGTCAGATCCATCATCTTTTAATCTGCCAGCCTTTTGGAATTCTCCATTTTGCCATTTGAGCAACGCTTCTATTTTGGCATCATGAGCATCTCTCTGATCATTTTTTTTGTTTGAGCTGCAATATCCATATGTTAAAATGAAGACTATGTGCAGAATTCAATGTCCGAGCTAGATGTGAACTAATACCAGCTTTCATTTTTACGGGATTGGTGTGTTTTATTGTAAGTCTGTACCCTCTTAATTAATTCTCTCTCTTGTCAGATTCTATGCGGAAGACTAATTTTTGTGGAGATTGCAAAGGAACGCGGTACTGGGTAGGGCACGTTGTGTCTCCACATTGTCTTGATGTCTGATTCGCGGCGGCATGCTTTGCAAGTTCTATAGCCTTCTGGTTTTTTGCTAGAGCCATTTTGGTTCATGAACAAGTGCATTTGTTACCGAGAGAAAAGTGTAACTGAATTTGTTTGTCTTTGCACTTGAATTTAGAACGGTAGGAGTAATGTACACTAGTTGTGTGAAATGCTCATTTGTGCTCCAGCCCTGTGTTATTGATCAAACCATTATGATTCGAAATTGATGTGAAAAAGAATGAAGGCCTTGACCTCATTCTTGAGTGCTCAGCTTTCATTGCACGAGCACATGCCTTGAAACTGCTGACTGCTCGACTGATGAAACAAATCGAAGAGTTGCTGCAAATGTGATGAAACTATGGTAATTAGGAAAATGGTGATCGACTGGAATTTCAGTCAATATTGAACACAGAAATGGATCCATAAGGCTCTTTGTCCCAAGATAGGGCAGCCCCAGCTGCAGACTCAAGGTTCAGCAGCTTTCCTGTAGGCCCAATGACAGCGCCGATTTTGGGGACATTTTTCGATTGCCGCCCAAGTCGCTCCATTGAAGTCAAACGAGAGCGGCAAATCTCACCCGCAAAGTCTAAAAATCCTTCCCGGCGTTCAGCCACTACCTGAGTGCTCAAAATGGACACGAACTGAAGGCTACCCATACTTGTGTACGCAAAAGTTTCAATCCGCTCGAAGTCAAGTTGTTGATGACAGTTAAAACATTTGTAAAGATTTTACATACAATCTTAAATCTTACATATGAACATTCAAATGGATTCATAAAGCTGTCCCCGGACAATCTCAGTACTAAGTTGGAACACCAGCGAATTCAAGCGAATTTCCAGAGAAGGGGAAATTTCAAACATACAGACGCTTGCAGTAGACCAAGATCTTCCTTTTGCCCCCAAATTTTCAGAGCCTTTTCACTTACGCGCCCAAGCCCCTCCATCAAAACCAAAGGAGAGCAGCAAATCCCAACCCCGAAATTGGAAATCTACACAGCAACGGAACAAACCCAGAACAAACGAAACATCAAGCACAAGGTTTAGGCAATAGTAAGCCATTAGAGAACTTTCTTCCATTAAAGAGCACAGACCACACAGGCTACAACGACAGACCGAAAGCAAGAAGACTATTCTTCTGAGCACATCCATCCCATCTACAAATCTAGACACGTAAACATTTCTCTCTAAGCTTTCTTGGGGGACTTGGCTCCCTTCTTGGGCGACTTGGCCTCCTTGGCGCCGCCGCTGGCCGCCTTCTCCGCCGTCTTCTTGGGCAGCAGCACCGGGTTGATGTTGGGCAGCACGCCGCCGTGCGCGATGGTGACGCCGGACAGCAGCTTCCCCAGTTCCTCGTCGTTCCTGATAGCCAGCAGCACATGCCTCGGGATGATCCGGTTCTTCTTGTTGTCCCTCGCCGCGTTCCCGGCCAGCTCCAGCACCTAACCACGGACCAATACCGCATTAAGGACACCAATCAGGACTAAGGTCAGAGGGCTCAAAGGGGATTTTGTGCAGAAATGAGCATACCTCAGCGGCGAGATACTCGAGGACGGCGGCGAGGTATACGGGGGCGCCGGTGCCGACGCGCTGGGCGTAGCGGCCCTTCTTGAGGTATCGCCCGATGCGGCCGACGGGGAACTGAAGCCCGGCCTTCACGGACCGCGACACCGACTTCTTCCTGGGCCCGCCCGCCTTCCGCCCGGCCGCCCCCTTCTTCACCTTCCCGCCCGCTCCGGCACCGGTGACGTCCATGGCCAGTCGCTGCGCTTCCACAAAAGCTTCTCGGGGCACAAGAGATTCTGTGATGCGAGAAAGCGAATGCGATGTGTTGTGGTGGCAACGGCGAGGATGGGTGGGTATTTAAATGGCGCCGAGGGGTGGGGTGGTGGGCCCGTAGATCCGCGGGCGCGCGTGTTCGACGGTCGGATCGGAAGATCAATGGACGGCTGAGATGCGGATAGGGGAGGGGCGATCCATGGGGGGTAGGGCTCGGCCAATCAGGTGCGAGAAAATTTTGCGAGCCGGAAAATTTTGCGCTCCGTTTTCCCGCCCGCGGGAGGGAGTTTTCGGCAACAGGCGCCGGGTGAATTTGGCGATGCCGCAGGGGAGCTCAGAACATTAGAGAACAGGAAAATCAACTCCGTAATATGGAACGCTATACTTCTATTATTTACCATCGAATAAGGTTATATTCCTTCTATACCATTAGATTTTATTTTTTTCTTTCTTATGTAGCGTCGCCGTTTATCAGCTACCGTTAGACAGCTGCATTTCTTTGAAAATACCCAAAATACCCCGCCTCATGCTCAGGCGGAGGAGGGGCGGGCTTGGAAACAACCTTCCTAGGCGGCTTTATGCTGCACCTTGACTGCGGCGGCATTCGCCTGCGCGTTCTTTAGCAGCTGAGCACCAAAAGCCTCTGGTCACAGGGCGGTTCACTAGCTCCTGCTACTGTGGCTTCCTGTTTCCAAGAACAAGTGAGGTCTCAGAGAGAGAACAGGAAATGGTGATGCTGTGACTGGGCCCTGGGGGAAGTGCTCGGTTTCTTCCGTACCCTTCGGTTCTTCGCGCTGGGCCTGCAGGTCACAACGACCTTCTGCTTTCCCAGAGCTGCCACACCACCACCGAGAGTAGAGATGGCAATGGGTACCCGAAACCCGATACCCAGTGGGTTTTTACTCTATTAGGGCATGGGTCTGGGTCAATTTCCTAACCCATGGGTCTCTTAATGGGCAAAAAGCCTAACCCATCGGGTCTGCGGGTTCAGGTACGTTCCTATAGTACCCAAACCCGTAAACCCATGGGTAATATAAACCCGATCCATAGGAGTTATAAACCCAGACTCCCAGCCTCCCAGGCAAACCAATCCAGCCCATAGCCCATTAGTCAAGTACAAGGAGCAGTTGATGTCTCTCCTTTTGGTTTTAAATGAGTTGTGAACCGTGAACTTGTAATGATATGCTATGCCAATGAACTATGAACTGAGAATTGATGGAGTGAACTAGTGATGTGCATTGTGGATTTGTCGTTGCTTGTTTCATACATAGTAGCACATAAATTGAATTTATTATTGACTTGCTAAGCATTGCACCGTCTCGCAATCTGACAATTGTTGTTGGGCACGCAGGCGACCGTGGGTACCCGTTACCCGAGTGGGCATGGGTCTGGGCAAAAATCTGCACCCGTCACGGGTATGGGTTTTTTAACGGGCACATCTAATTTTCATGGGCACGGGTTTGGGATAGCAAAACCCAGCGGGTTTATGCCCGTTGCCATCTCTAACCGAGAGAAACGAGAGAAGATCCTATGAGAGATTCCTCCTAACAAGTTGAACAAAACCACGTCTAATCGGCATCAAAATTGAATCATTTCTTCAGACATCCAATTCGGAAGCTGGTAATCAAATAAGAACAAGACAAAGGTGCAGACTGTCCATCAAGCTGAGTTAAAGAACCCGAATCCAGAAGACCCCGAGCACACAAAAAACGATTCTTGAACAATGCACCGAAGGGAACTTAGGGGGAAAGCTATAAACAGAAGATGAATCTCATGATTTAACGGGTAAATCTACACACCACGATAAATTCGTAGATGAGAATTTATAAACACACACAAGGTGGTCACCAAACACGATGTTTTCTGTTTTCTTTACTCGAAAAACCAATCTGCGTATAATAGGACCGTACCTCTCGACTAAATAGCCAAATTCACCACGCACACCAGACCTAGGCCAACTAAACGTGTTTATATCTCACATGTGCACATGACCTATTTGGACTCACGACAAATTGAAAAGCAATCCTATATTAAGAGATAAGGAAAATAAAGATGTGAATAAAAGTCCAGTTAGGACTTCCCTACAAATCCGACTCAAAATTTGAAAACGACCAGACATGCACTCGGTTTACTTGGATAAGAAAACCAGGTGCCGCACCAAAGTAGGATTCGGATAGATCCCACGTATATATGTGATTGATCTCTTCTGTTTCCTAAAACCTCCATTGTTTATGTAACCTCTAATCTAGGAGATAGGGATAAATTCATGATTTATATAGCATTGCGCAATCCTGTATTACTTCATCCATAGTCACTCTAATTCTTGTTGCGAATTAATCTTCGCATTTTCTTAGATACGATGCCCAAATCAGAGTACGGAAAGGTGAGGAGATTTACTAAGATTAGAAATGAAGACACATAATTCCTGATATGAGGATGATAGGGGATGATAATATGGTGATAAGGTAACGGATATATTATGGATAAATTATATAGTATGAATTTAAGGAAGCTAACAGATGGCGAGGATAAGGCTACGATAAGTTATGAGAAGTGAAAAGATGTGCTAGGGTTGGAAATGAAGAGACATAGTTCCTGACGTGAGAGCGATATGTAATAATGATAAGGTAATAGTGATATAAGAATTATCCCAAAGAGATATTATAATATAGCTCACGCAAAGTTATCAACCAATCAAATTTTATTATGTGATAAGTGATTATTAGACAGAATAACAGGTTTAATACATACATCCTTCATAGTTCAAATACAACATCGTACAATTATTGAAACATAATATTAGAAAACTAAAACATATCAGCCATAATATCAAAAGAGTGTCAATAATTTAAATCTAAGTTCAACGTGTTCATATGCTACCCCCCATTAACAATTTAAACATAGATTCTAAAATATTAATTAAAAGTATGAACTCTAGAACATTTTAACTGAACATCCTAATTAACATAGTAGCAAATGAAATAAAATAACCTAGAACATCATGGCATGCATACAATATTAAACATCTATAAATAGGTAAACATAAATGATATGATAATAACCAGACAACATTAGTGATATGATATTGACCAGATAAGCTTTAGTGATACGCTAATAGCCAGGTAACTTTAGTGATATAAAATTGGCTAGGTAACTTTAGTGATGTGATTTTAGCGATATGATATTAGTCAAGCAAGCATGAATGACATGATAATTATACTCAATGACAAGGTTACAAATAAACTAGAAACATGTGATTCACGAAACGGAAAGGTCACGACCGCGAGGTACTTGCCTTGGGCACGCTCGACGAACACGCTGCACGAAGAATCTGGAATGCACGAATATCTGAACATTCTCTCAAAAGCTATGTGCGAACCCCGAGATAAAATCCCATATCACAGTTCTCCTTTTATCCTTCCTTGTGCACGGACTCAGCACAAAGGCATACATGCATGCAACAGCAATGCATGCCCTCACGCAGCGACTAGATAAGGACATAATCTATCACCTTGTCCTCCTACATAAGGACACACCCCAAACCAAATAGAGAAGCATCACAGAAAATCATGGACTTCTTTCCTCCCGAGGGCAAAGCAAGAATGAAAGCAGAAAAAAAAGTGCTCCTTCACGGTCTGAAAGCTGGACTCACATTCTTTCGTCCAAAGAACTGCTCGCCCTTTGGAGTCAACTTAGTCAATGGCTTGGAGGTAGAAGAGAAATCCTAGACAAAATAGCGGTAATACTCGGGTGGAACCCAAGAACTACGAATCTCCGCCACGTTGCTGGATCTCGGCTAGTCCACCTTTACAGCCATGTTAGAAAGATCCACAAAAAGACTTTGCCGCTGGTGACATGGACAAGGAACTACAGACGAAAGCCAGAAACCACATTTCTTTAGTTTAGCAAGTAGTTGATGCTTCCGAAGGAGATCGAGTACAATCTGAAGGTGCTGCTCATGCTCCTCCGCGGTACTAGAATAAATTAATATGTCACCAATGAAGATGATGACCAACTAATCGAAGTATTTAAGGAATAGCCGATGCATCAGATCCAAAAATACCACCAGGACATTGGTCAGCCAAAAAGGCATAACCAGGAACTCAAAAAGGCCAAAACGAGTATGGAAAGGCTATCTTCGAAATATTAGAAAATCTTGTTCTGAACTTGATAATAGCCAGATTGCAGACCTATCTTGGAGGAGAACTTAACCCACTGGAGCTAGACAAAGAGATCATCAATACAAGGCAAAGGGTAGTGGTTCCTGATAATCATTGCACTAAGAGCCCGACAATCAATGCACAAATGCAGACTCTTACCTTTCTTATCCATGGAAGTGATCGGGGGAAGCCCACTCTGAGGTATTGCATTAGATAAAGTCTTTGCTCTGAAGGGCATCCAATTGCTACTTCAACTTTTCTAACTCAGCATGGGATATATGGTAAGGAGCCTTAACGATAGGAGTGGTGCCAGGGATAATTCAATGGCACACTCAACTGCTCTAACTAGAGACTGGCCTTGAAGCTTTGTAGAGAAGATATCAAGAAATTCTCGAACAATAGGCAAATCTTATGATAAGGGTCCAATGATAGGCTTCTCTACTATGGCGAGAACGCACCCCGATTGGTCATCCAGCGATGACCGAAATAGGAGGCCAAGAGTAGGAGATTGAGGCATCGCTTTTTTGCCTTGATAAACGATCTCCCCATTATCCGAAACAAGAATAATCTTGCGGTCAAAGCAATGGATAATAGCAAGATGAAGAGACAGCTAATCCTTGCTCACAATAGGTCAAGGGTTGGATGTGTGCCACAACTGTGTTAATACCGAAATTTGTGGCCTTCAACTCCAGGGCAACATTGAGACAAGTAGGAATGCTAGCAAGATGTCCATTGGTGGTGGTCACCACCACAGGGTACGCTAAGATCCTGGTGGGTACAGAGTGCTACTGAAAGAAGCGAGATGCCAAAAAGGAAAAATTAGCTCCCGAGTTACACAATGCAAGAGCAGGGTGTGAATTTAAGATAACAATACCTTAAAGGTCGAGGAAAAGAGGAAATGTAAGTGATAAGATGGGTAGCAATAGGGAGTTAAGACGTGATAAACTACACCACTCTTGAGTCAACAATGCGTAGAGACGCGCATCAGTACCCCTTTGGGTACAGTAGCAATTGTAGCAGGAACTGGAGCCGCATTCCGATTGCCAGCAGTGAAGATGAAAACAAATTGGGTTGCATTTCCAGCCAACCTGTGCGGCTGGAGCAACCCATGCAGAAGAATGGAATCAGAATTCAGGGAAGCGTAGGATTGAAACAATGTCACAGGATAGCAATGGAATAAAAGAGATGGTAATTAGATATGAATTCATGGTAATATGCCAGTGACTGGATATGCATGCATGAATGACTTAACCCGAAGCCCCGCGTACATGCAAAACATTTTTTTCCAGAAACTACAGCCTGGGCTCTGATACCATTTGTAACGCCCTAGGGTCCAAACCGGCTCAGGCCTAACCCCATTCTGGATATGCCACGCACACGTAGCAAACCGCTTGCACTTTCGTCCTCGCTTCACGCAAAACGGTTAACCGGAGCTTGTTACCATTGGAAGCCCTAGACTTATATGTTAGTGATTCTCAAACTAAACTAGCAAGGTGGGACTAACTCATACCCTCATGTGTGCACACACATATAAGTCATCATGGACCTAATTCGACATGGGCCGAGGTGTTACATACACCCCCTCAAAGGACTCGATGTCCCGGTTGACCAGATGACGGTTACCTGGTCTGGGGTCATCCACATATAGGGGAGATTTCTATCCACCTGGTAACGTACGGGGGCCGTACACTTTCATTACTTAGGATATTACACCCCGTCGGCGGTTATACAGTCGAGGACGATAGCGTGCCTGACTATTTTCGTATAACCGGATATGTGGGAAGTGATCGCCGGTGCCACCGTCATAACTTGCTAAATAATATTTATTTTTAATGCCACTGTTCATGTGATCTCTATCTCTAATCTGTATCAGTGTCTTCGATAACCTGGCTTCTTGGCACATAAACTGTATCAATTGCTTGCTTGCTTTGCTTGTCCTTTACATATCTTGCTTGCTTACTTGACATTTTCTCGTCGTGTTGCGACCGTTGTTGGGTACTTACTGAGATTTTCAAATCCCACGCTTGCTCTTTTTATTCTCAGGTAAAACGCCAGTGGAGTGATAGCATCATGCGTGGGTGGAAGCATTCGAGTTTTCGGCACCGTGGCTTACCACTATTTATTGTTTGATTCATCCTTTATTTGGTTAGAAATGGATCGGTCCCATGTTTCAAACATTTATTTCAGTCTTTGTTGATTCTTTAGTAACTTACTGTTAAAGGTTATTTACTCATGGTTTCTATTATTGCTTTTATTATTTATTTTTTCATTTTAGTGATGACGTTCTATAGTAATATATGTGGGACGCTACACTTCGCTCCTTGCCCTTCCTCTCCGCCCTATCGGTCTCTAATGGTCTTCTTTGTTTCTTTAACCAAAACAACACCGAATTGAGACTTTACTCTAGATTGAGTAGTAGGAACAAAAACCAAAGTTGATGCGCCCGTTTGCACCGTATCAACTTTCTTATTGTGCCTGGCACTCTTCAACGCATTACTACACTTACGAAAACATTAACCTGTTTGTTCTTGTAAAAAAGAATGCATGTTCAACCTATTGGTACAACAAAGCTATCGTTTCGATACAATACATATCCTTCAGAAACGAAGCTGCATCCGAAGAGAATTCCGACCAACGAAGATAGTTCTTCATGAAGAACATAAATTTCACGTTGTGTATTCAGCATTTATTTCAACATACTTATAACTTAGATCACAGCCCCACGCCTTTCCACTTCCTCCGCCACTCCCTGTCAAGTCAAAAACAATGGACATACATGATAATGACAATCTCGTAATTTCATCAAACATAAGGAATTAAGGATAGTTGGAGCATCTGACTGTTCAGGTAAGAGCACCAACTGCGTAATGCATTATCTTAGCTTCCCTAGCACATATGTATGCCTGTGCTAGCATTTATTCAAGGTTAATTCAACTCAAGATGCCAGTTTTGTCTGCCTGAGCACTACAGTAACTTCCAACCAGGAAATCGATAATAAGGGAAAGGGCACTGCTAACCAAATGCAGCAACAGCATCTTAACATGGTTCAGAGCAAATCTATGCTGGACACGAAGGGCATAGTTATGAACCAAGAGCATTTTGGAGGACAGATGCAACCACAAATAAACATCATGATGCTCTCAGGGGCATACTACCGTCTCAATTTGCAACAAAGAAGTTTAAAGCTTACCAACTGATACATTGATGTCCACTGTACCATGGATGTCTCCAGCATCTTTGAGATACTTGCTAGCCGCAGATCTAAGCAAATGAGTTGCCATTTTAGCTTTTGATAGTGAGAGATATTCCGAGTAATTATAACCCCTCAGTGATTCAAGCAATTAATTTTAGATTTATATGTAGTCGTTTCTTTAACCTGTCAAAAGGGAGCGGCTGGCCATTTTTCATTAGCGGAATAACTCCGAGGGAAATATCAAGCTGGTCTGCATCAAACTGAACATCTGAATAGCCGACAGAGCAAGCAATACGTCCCCAGTTTGGGTCTCTTCCAAATACAGCAGCCTGACAAAAAATGATATAATCATTCAGGCCTCCTGGGGTAATGAATGAAAAAGAGGAAACAACTAATGCAGCAATGCTGATATACAGCTGCAATATTTGGTAAGTAAAGCAATATAATACTTTAACAAGGGAGGAAGATGCCACTGAACGAGCAATTTTAGCTGCTTCTGCCTCATTATTGGCACCGGTTACAGTAACCTACATAGGAAAAAAGCACTTTAGAAGGTTGTGTTATGTTACTGGAAAAAAAGGAAAGGGAACTTGATATAATGCATGCAACGGTTGCCAGATAACTCAAGTTGTTTATTAAAAGTTAAGAGCCCAGTTATCAGGACCACAAGAAAATGTGGTCTACTAGGTTGATGATGAAACGGAAATGAAGTGTTAATATGCCACTCAACCTCAATTAAGCATGTTGCCCCCTCACCATCCCATGCTATGGATTTTGCAAGACCTTGCATTACCTACAGAAAAATGAATAGGTCAGCATCTTTGTCCTTGAAAGGTACAGTTAAAAATATATAGATTGCTATTTATAATACGAGGGTTCAGAAATCTGCTAACGAAAACATATAGGGTTTATATTGGTCTATCAGATGTGAATAGACCGAAAACAGAAACTTCAGAGCACAAGTGATGCAATCTGATTGTGCTACATAATACATCCATCTGGGGAATTACAAAAATGCCCATGGTACTGTGTGTACCCATTTTTGGAAGAGTGCACTTGTGCATTTCAAAAGAATAAATCTCAAAAAAATTCATATATATAGAACATGCTGAATAACTACGGTGACAAGAGCCTAGAGTAACATGAAAAACAGAAAAGGTCGGGGGATGTAAAACTTACTGCATCCAGGCATGCTTGGAACTGTTGAGCTTCAGTACTATCATGAGTGAGAATACCAGATAAACCAGATAATCCGCTGGCCATAGCAATAACACAGTCATTGGTACTTGTATCACCATCCACCTTCAGAATTATGACATAAAACAATGAGGAGTTTTTTGTCTACTAGATTCAAGAAAATCGTATCATCGTAATAGCATTATCCAACTAGTGGACAAGGCTAATCTATCATCCCAGTAAGATTTCCAAATTACCAAGGAAGTTAGGACTCAGCGAAACAAAAAAAATTGCTGATATAATATTCAGCACATCATACATCTTAAAGTGCCTTAAAAAGTGGTGTACTAAAGTGACCTTTTTGTTTGGTTCCACTATTCCAGGTATGAACCTCACACAACATTTAGATTATGTTCATGGACAAAATTGTGATATTTTCCCCTAACCATCTAGGACTCGTGTGCAAATAGTAGTCCTGTTATCAAAGTATGTGATGAAGTCAACTAGTTCTTTAATAGATTGTGTAATTGTTGTACACGCTGATCATTACGAGAAAGAAGAGTGGTTACTCACAGTAATTTGGTTGAAACTTCTACTCACTGATGTCCGGACCATTTCTCTCCAAACATCATTGCTGATTTGAGCATCAGTTGTTAAAACCTAAAATAAACAGATTTTCATTAAAGCTTGGTACATGCCTAGAGGGAGTGAGGGAGGGTGAAGGGGGTCTGGAAAGTGAGATGAAGAGAGGGAACATACACCAAGCATTGTTGCCATATTTGGATGAATCATTCCAGAACCTTTGGCCATTCCTCCTATTCTGATAGGCACTCCTCCAATCTATTTTTTCAATATGAATTGATGAGAATAAAATCATGTCACACCATGATAAAAGCCAAAGAAAGATAATTGCAAGTAAATTACGAAAGTCAAACCTCGGTCTGGACAGCAATGCTTTTGCTAACAAGGTCTGTAGTTGTAATGGCCACAGCTGCCGAATTTGCTCTGTGACAGAAGGGTATGGATAATATGTTAGATATAGTAAATACCATTTAACTCGCAGCAGTGATTTATCATGGCAATTTCACAATTTATAGAGGCCAATATAATGTTACTCGCAATTCACGTTAATATACCCCTCAATGCATGAAGACAGCGACCCCACAAGTCTTGGAAGTGAATTTAAAAGTGCGTCCTGCATTGTCAAAACCCAAGCATCAGACGGAAACTGTACTAGGTCAGCCTATCATTGGTGCAGTACTGTCAGACGAGCAGCTTAGCCATCAATTCAAATGGAATATGCATGCACCCCATATCTTTGTTGCGACACATGTGTACCTTTTTTATTCTTTGACCAATGACACCAGTGGATTGGATCAGTATGCCATTTGTGCTGACATTCAGAAGCTGCAACACTAATAGCTGGTTAAAATACAACATCAATGTCCTGTGTTTTGCATAGACATCCAAAGGGCGGGTCAATACCTTGGCAACAGCATCTGCACTATCCACTGCATCCTGATATCCGGCATCACCCTAATGACCAATTATTTTGAGAAATAACTCAATCTCGGTCACTGTGTTCCCAAATACAGTTTAGAACCACTGCTGACGAGTATAGCAGATACAGTTCTCAGAAACACTTACAGTCGCAGCATTTGCTTGGCCAGCATTAACTAACACAGCACGAGCCTACGAAACAACACAATGAAAACAGATAATACCTCGATGAATGATTTGGCAAATGTTTTCCATCAACAAGCTCTCTTTTTTTTCTGGTGAAATGAGATGAGAAGCAGAATTAACTTACTGTTTTCGACGA
The DNA here is from genome assembly GCA_036346245.1 of Bonia amplexicaulis. NCBI lineage: Eukaryota > Viridiplantae > Streptophyta > Magnoliopsida > Poales > Poaceae > Bonia > Bonia amplexicaulis. Next base: position 13,449,932 of record CM070752.1, on the reverse strand, counting down.
ACTAAGGGTGCGCTTACAATACAAAACCGGCGCAGCAGCAACAATGTTTGTAGTAAAAGCTCCTGAAAGGAGTCCAGCACATTAAGAACTAACCCTAAATGACAGATTACCAATCATAGGTCACATATCAAGGTATTGCACAAGCCGATACACCAATGTAACACCAGAACGATATTATTTCCAGTTGTTCGTCCTAACGAGCATACACATTTTCTAGTTGTGAAGTGTGATTACTGATTAATAAACGATCGAAGCTAACATACTGCGTACCAAAGTAGCATTCCAGAAATGCTAAGATGAAAGCTTGCTACGTGTGCTATACTAGTGAAAGAAAGGTGCTCGTAATAGTCCTACCCGCAACGGTGGCGTCGACGTCGCAGGAAACCAGCGCCAAGTCGGGCTTCTCGCCCTTGGCACGCATCCCGCTGTAGATGCCCGCGGCCCTGAACCCCTTCGCCGCCGTGACGCCGCCTTCTACCTGCATGCACACCAACCAGCAACCACATTCAGGCTAAACTCTGATCCCAGCAAAAGCCCTCGCGGCAAGGCCCGCGCCGGAGCCCCGGCCAAATCATTCACCTGCTTCCAGGGGCCGTCCGGGAGGAGGATCGGCGCCGCGGAGATGTACCCCTCGGCGGCGGCTGAGCAGACGACCCTGCTTGGTGCCGGGGAGCTCATCCGGAAGGGGCGGGGAGGTAGCAGGGCGCGGGAGTGGAGGAGCAGGAGGGAGGGGGGAGGCATCGCCGGCTGGCTCGCTGCAACGGGAGGAGGAGGCGGACGCGTCGCGTGACGGCTGCCTGGTCGCGGAGCGGGGCAGGTGGGAGTGGCAAATTGGCAAGTGGGGGAGGCGGGCGGGCCGGGATTTTTTGGGCGAGGCCGGCCGGCGGATGGGGCCCGCGGCCGCGGGTTAGTGGCGGTAAGAGATTAGTTTTTTTTAAGGTATAAGACCGACGTACATACATATCCACTCACACCATATTTATACACATGTGTACGTATTTTTTACACGCGTTAGATCTAATCAAAGACTAGCAACTTTTGAAATACAGACACACACTGTACTACTGAATATGTACATATGTATCTTCTTTAGAGGTCGGCTCATCGTGATTCACCAACGGGTGTGCTACTGCTGTACATGGGCGGACTCACCAACCGGGCACAAAGCTCGGCTCTCAAGGCAAGAGATTAGTTGGCGGCCTGGCAGCTGGCGGGCGGGTGGGTCTTGGGCCGTGGACTTGTGCTCCGTGGCGTGCTAACCCGGTCAAACAAGCGAAGAAACGTGCATTCGCTGCTGGATTAGGCTCCGCCGTCGGCACCATCGGACGGACCATCGCCTCCCCAGAATTTGGGTTCCAGAAAGTAAGCCCGTTTGAATAGCAGACACTTTGTAGAAATTTCATAAAATTTTATAGTGAACAGTTTAATTTCATAAACTGTACGCCGTAGCTAAGCCGCGAGACGAAGGGTGTAAGATCAAACACAGAGAAAGCAAACAGGAAACAGTATCGACATGCGCAAAACCCCCAAACACAAACAGAACGAGAGGAAAGGCCGGCCTATGCCATGTGCTAATCCCAATCCAAGATTTCGAGTTAACCCTCTGTTAGGTGCACAGCTAAACGAAGACGCAGCTAATCGAACTAGTACATCATATGACTCAGATAAGCGGAAGATCTAGCGTTGTAAATTTGTAACAGAAGGGCCTGGTGATAACAAGTCGTGTCTTGTACTCCTATAAACTGAACCATGGTAGAGCCTTGTTCAGCCAGCTACGGAGCACCGAACGGTTCGAACCAACGGTCTCCCATGTCGGAGTGGCGATGGCTGCGCACCGTCTCGGACACGAGGTTCACGATGGCCGGTGACAGCGGCGCCAGGCAGAGGCCTCGTCGGCGCAGATCTGTCACGCCTTCTTCGTCTCCGGTATCCTGTCACACAAGCTCAAACGATGTGAAAAAGAATGCGTCATGTTGCAACTTGCAGGACGTATTACGTGCCGTGTGAAAATCTTGCAGAGTAAACCAAGCTTGCAGGAATCGATCCTCTACTATCAGATGATGCATTTGGAGAATATGATACCTGTTGTGAGTCTTGTGACGCAGAGGAACTTATTCCGGGGTAGGGAGCAGTCAGAATCTGCAGGGAGAGGATACAAACAGACGAAAAGGCAGTAATAAGAGACTGCAATTTGTATCTGAACATGCAAAAATGACGCATCCTTCAGTTACTAGTTGATCTCAATGATGCAACGTCTGATCACCTGGATTTGCTCGTGGAGGTGCCTGATGCAAGTGGCTGCTTCGTGGAGAACCGATGCGGTATCCGTCTGCGGAATTGCAGATAGATCAGATTCAGAAATACTTTCAGAATTGCAGGCAGGGAATGTTACTGCATGGTAATGATGTACGAGCAGAAGACCAAGGAGTTGGCGTTAACCTTGCCGTAAGGAGAAACTAGCTGCTGAAGTGCTGTGATCTTGTCCCCCAGCTTCTGGCTCCTCTTACATGGTGCCTGTAAGGTGACCCAAGGCCGTCATGAACGAAAGCAAGTCAAGCTAGCCAAATTACCACACACTTAAGACTGCAAGAACTTTTATAATCACAAATTATATCATTCAGTCTGCAAGAACTTTTATAATCACAAATTATATCATTCAGTAGTTACCGATCCTATTATCATTCCACAAAGGAAACAAACGCAACCTCACCTTCATAGGCTGATTTCTTGGCTTTGCACTGCACTGCAGCCGGTGCTGTGGACCTTCTGATGTTGCTGTAGGTGTTGTCTTCAGCCTCTTTGTGCCCCTAAAACTGCTGCAGTCACCAGTCATTGGCTCCCCCGCTGCCGTCCATTTCACCAAATGCTGACAGAAGCAAACACCCCAACAACGTAAATATCGCAATAGCAGTAGCTTGAGATTATCTCCACGGTTTCAACAAGGCAAAGAGAATTACAGTAGCAGTAGTTGGCTGGGTATAGCTGAACTGCGTAAACGCAGGCCTGACATCGCCGTTGTAGATCGAACTCTGTCCTATTTCTAGTTCATCAGCGAGTAGTTAGTACAAAATTAACAAGAGAACAGAGTCCAATTATCCCTATAAAAGCAATAGGAAATGAGTTACCTAAATTGCTCTCTGAGCTGCGCGTCGAAAAAAGCGTCGGTGACTGAAGACTCTGAAATGATGGTGAGAAGCTCATATGATGGCATAGATCATAGTCCGTGGCGAGCCTACTCAAAGAGATCAACTTCAGTTAGTTCATGTGAAAAGAGGACAACTATTGAAGGTACTAACCATTGAAACCCAAGACTTACATTTTGTCGAAACCTACGGTTCCGGTCGGTGAATTAGAGACTTCACATTTCACTGCAATTGAACATACCTGTTAATAAATATTACAGAGCACAGGAAATTGCATGACGGGGGGAGAATGTACCATAGTCGTCGCTGAATGGCAGCAAGAGCGAGGACGGTGCAGAGCAGTTCCACATTGTCTTTACGATCGAACTCCGAGCACCAAGCACTCGCTGGTTTTCACAAACGATAAACAAAACACGCAGTTCCGGTTAGGAAAAAAAGAATCGAAGTTGGTTTTTTAAAAAAAAAGAATCGAAGTTCAGAGAAGACAAGAACCACAGGATACTAAGGTTTAAACTTTTGTTGATGATTTTTAACTCATGAACAATCCAGTTACAAAAGAGTGTAAAAGATGGTTTGAACATAATGAGCGATTCAAGAAACCAACGGCTTCCCATCTTTCGCCACCCAGAAAAACTACAGGATTCAGAAACCTCATGAAAAAAACAGAGAAGAGCAAGATTCAGAAACCACCACAACAACAAGAAGACGAGACATAAACAAGCAAGGTTCTACTGAATTTGTTCTCATCGTTTCTTCCTCTAGCATCTGAGCAATGCAGGGGGTGGGCAAAAGAAAAGAAGAAAAACAATTCAAAGCATAAGGTTAATCAGTACCCCATGGAGGCAGGGTTCGCTCGATCGCAAGGGCAATACAACGCTACAACGAGAGAAGGCAGCCCAGAGCAGTGGTTAAATACTACTACTCTACAACTGCTACGTGTGCGTCTGTGGGCGTAAGTAGCAATCAAACGCGTCGCTTGCTTGGCCTTCCCCTCCTCTGCTGCCGTTTTTACTCAGGCTGCTGCTAATTATAAGCGCGGAGTCGCCAAAATAACACACATGAGATGAGATGGCCAAAGAAGCATGCCATGAAATCAGAGGAGCCCACGGGATGAACGGAGAAGGTAAGGAGATTGCTCCCATAAATAGCCGTGCATTACGAGAGGCTGCCCCAGTTTCAATAAATAAACTCAGCTGCGGCCGTTCATTGCCGTTTCATCCTTTCTTTTTTTCCTCTCTCTCGCTCTGCCCTTTACCATCCTTCGCCTTGACTTCTTACGTGCAGATATGATTACAACATGATAGGCTCGTCACTAATTTACTATCACAAATGCGTTATGGTGTATTCGTATTCTGCCGAATTGTCCGGCTGTGCTAGCGTCAGGTAGTGGCAGAAAAAGATTTTGGCTTGGAATCCTGTCTCTCTCTTCTTGCCGTGGTGACGAGTGTCAGGACGCCGGTCTGAATCCGGTTGACCATTGTCCGATCCCTAGTGTTTATCTATCCTGTAAGGGTCAGTTCTACTATTCAAGCACAATGTTTTAAGAAATCGATGAACCAAACACCTACAACCAAGCAGTCCGTCAGGCCGGCCGATTGTTTAAGATGTGTCGTGGATATCCATCAAATAGTGAATAATGGTATTACGAAAAAAATCACAAAGAGAGACTGTCCAAATCATTAGAAAACCGTGGATATAAAAGATAGAAGTCTGTATTACATAGACCTATCCAAAAAATGAGCTCTTCCTTCTTATAGAGCTTAGGTACATATTTATAGTTATGTAAAGACTTCTTATATAAATCTCTATCTAGGTCTATAATCACATATGAAAAGACTTGTTACATAAGTATCTCTATCTAGGTCTACAATCACAGGAGCAATATCGTCATTTCTCTGGTGACAGCCCTTTTGAGGAAGCCACGTGGCAGCGAGATTATTAGGCCTCCTGATACAATGGACCGACTAGGTCAAAATAGAGCCACTCCCCTAACAGTAGACTCATGATTGAAGGTCTCGTTTTCTGTGGATCGAGACCATAGTCTATGCTACTTGATCTCTTCTGTCCCTTTGGCCCATTAAATCGTAGTTTGTTTGGAATTCCCACCAAATCGTTGTTGAGCACATTCACTTGTGTAACCCTATGACACGAGCCGCCACACTAGTTACGGTACGACGTATGTCCCCTTGATTCTCGCGCCCATTGTGTGACCATAAAATGGTGCTGAGGCATCTGAAACTATAGCACCGAGTGGACTCCTTTTCGGCACTGTTTGCTTCCCCTCTCGTCGACTGGGAGGTGAAACCACTCCCTCAGCAATCTGCATCGCGTCGACGCTGTTTCTAAAATTTTTGTGTTGAGATCAAATCAGTGCCTTTATATCGTGAGACATCACAGCTCATGACGCGCCAAAGCAGCGGCTGATCACAGTTCATCCTCTTTCGACGCGACAAAATGCGCATGCTCTTGTCTCAACGGCCGTCTTGTTTCACAGCCGACTAGATTGTCAAATGTAGATTTTTCCTATATCGTCCAGATTCCTAATTCAGCATTTCCAGAGCATAATGGCGTGTCCAGAGACACGCTGTTCTGAACAAACGCACAGTTATAGTAAAGCCAAAAGATCTTTCATGGCGTGTAAACTCAAGAAATAGATGCCATGAGCCAAGAAATTGATCCCTGGCATTTCAACATTAGCAAACACAGCAAAAAAAAGGTTATTGGAATCAAAAGGCTCTAGACCTCCAATTCCAATGCCAGGGTTAGTTCTGATCTCTGTTTCATACTTTCATATGATGATCATGGCTTGATATATTGGATGCTTCCTGGCCAGCTTTAGGCAAAGCTTGTCTTCACCCATGCCGTCTTTGTTATCTAGAATAGTTCCTGCTGATGAAGTCAAAGTGCCTGTGCTTGCAGCCTTTATCTGCAGATCAGGCATCACTTGTTTCAAAGTCATTGTGCAAGATAAATAATGTAAAACAACTTTGACTCGGTTTATGGTTATCACAAAGATTGTTTCCTCACAGGACAAAAGAAGTGATGTTGCAGTCTCAATTGTTTTAAAACTACCAATCACGTTTAAGGTTACAAGTATTTGAATTGTGCTAAATGACAGAAGACACATGCCCCACATTGACTAGAGTGGCTATTGTATCAACCACTTTAGGCTTAACCTACTGAAATGCTCTATTTTATGCACATAAGGTGCAAGCAGAAAAGGGCAAATGAACTCAATGTCATGATTCGAATCATCAATCTTCTGCCTAGTAAGCTTACATTTGGCTGTTACTACTAGAAGAATCAGGAATCATCTATGTGGCGGGTAAAGCCATACTTATTTGATTTTAAGTCTCCAGAATTCACAACAGTACTCAACTCAAATAGGAAATATGCCACACCACATAATGCTTTACTAAAATAGGAATTCATCTTGCCTTCCGCCACACGCTTATGGAGGCAGACAGTTACCAACAAAAACAATATACAAAAAAATCAGCCCCCAAGTTCTGTGGTAAATAATACCTTCCTAGAGCAGATCATTTCACCAAACTACAACTGCCTAGATAACACGAGCATAACTCACGTAATTAATAGGTGACATAAGAGGAAAAATCATACACTAGCAGGTGTATCACAGCTAGAGATGCGCAACAGAGAACAATTTTGTTTAATATAGCAAGGATATAGCGTGCAAACTAATTCATTTAACCTCACATGGAAAGTTGAAAATGCAACCCGGCATGCCAAGTTACGCAAGTAAAATACAGATACAAGACCGAAAGTCACCGCAGATGACAGTCAGTTTTACATTTCAAGCCAGGTTGTACTTAACAGGTAGCATCTGTTTAAAACAGATTGCCAAATTTCAAGAAAGCATAAATCAACACAACTAATCATAGACGAAAGTGACTCAAAACCATAACTTTATACACTACGGTAGCAAACACAGTTATGGAAGATATAAGATTAAGATAACTAAATGGAGAAAAAAGTTCAAAGATGATATATACGATAAGGTGTGTTTCATTTGTAAAGCTCATGCTTTTCAATGTAATATTGTTAAGGTAATCTGAGACTAATACGCAAGGAGAACCTTGTTGAAGACTTTTAGTGAGTGACCAAAACTGAAAGCTCAAATGATAGAGCAGTTCCGATGTCTCAATCAAGCATAGACTAAGCATGTCACAAGAAGTTCAAATGATTACCAGAAATATCAGGTCCTTGGTAACCAGGATGGACTTCCGAGTACTTCATTAAAGAGGCAGTAGAAATATATAGTTTCGGTTGAATTCTTCACAGTAATTTGATAGTGTCCAAGCAATTTTCTTTAGCATGCCATTCACATTATAATCAATGACTTCGGATAATTAGCACATAGGAACATATTTTCATATTATGAAAGAATGAGATGCCTCTCTGAAAAAATTTTAGTACAAGTTCGTGAACTATAGTCTATCAAACACACCTTGATTGGAAATATTGTTGAACTGTTCACTAGAAGAGAAACTCCACAGCAGCTGTGGACAATAAAACACGCTTTAGTTCATTCATATATGTGCATATAAGTATAGCCCTCTCAAAAGATATGTATATATAACACTTGACATCTCTGGAAGCAAAGAAGAAGAAGTCAGATTTTAGATGGCTTGGTGAATAATAGTTGTGAACAAGTTATCAAATGTACAATCAGAAAGAGTGCATATATCATGTGGCCCTTCTACAACAAATTTTGGAAATTGTGCTGCAAAACCTATAGGACTACAAGATCCTTCGTACTAACCTTTAGACACAGAAGTGATTAATTGGAAAAATGAAAAAAAAAAACATACAAGAAATCCGAGGTCAGCCTGTCCAATTCACTCAAACTATGAAACTAATACAATGTGACCATTTTATGGTCTTGACCATTTGAGAGGCTAATCAATAATGACAACAACTCTCAAATTCATCTAAATCTCATCGACAAAGGAACAGAAGAGCAACCTGTTTATGCAATGCAAACCAATCCATGGTTTCAGGCTTTCAGCACAAATTTATCCTAGTGAGCTTTCTCTGGGGATCACCTGTGCAATTACATACAGTCGGATTATCCAAAGGTAGAATAACAGCAGGGATCAGCATTGAGAAAAAAATCTGGCCCATGTCCATAAAATGTATGCAAGGTTTGCATTAGCATAGGTCATAGAATAGGACGATCATTTTGGATCACACCGAAGTAGACAACAATTAAAAAGTGTTTCACCTAAGTGATTTTTTTATCTCTTTGCCTTTCCCCCATGAATACATATTACCTCTAAGAGAAGTCGTTATAAATGTGCCACTTACTCACCTTAGAGGCTTATGACATAATCAGGGAGGTACTAAACCACTACGACTCCACCCCTTACTTTAGGTATAAAAGTTCCAGTACACTTAAAGCCTCGCAGCTGTAATGAGTAAGCAAGAGGATGCAAAGTATGAAAAAAAATGTTGACAGATACTTAGCACGGACATATGTGTAATACCCAATTTGCATCCAAACAAAATGCTCAACAACAAGCATAAGTTCACACAAGCAGCAAAAAAGAGCCACATTTAACACAAGAAACAGCATATACATTCAGCATTGAATAAATACTCCATCTCAAAACCCTGTGGGTACACTGTATATATCATGCCAGAAGCAAGCGAAGTATAGAGCATTTCTCATCAAAACAAAAGAGACTGCTTAAACAACCATCAGAGAACAAAGGTGAAATTTTATTGCTTCTGCCTCTCCCTCTCGGATTGATGCATTGCTTCCACCAGCTCGCTGCAAGCGCTAGAAAGGCATTACCTTGCAGGCGCCGCGGAGGCATTGACGATGTTCCTGCGCACCACCCTGGGCCCTCCGCCATTGCCGTTCTCCTTCGAGCCATTGCCACCGTTCCCATCGCCCACGATTAAATCCCGAAGGCCCGAGCTCAGGTCCTTCTCCCTCTTCTCCTTCTCCTTCTTCTTGGCCCTGGCCGTGGCGGTGGTGAGCGGCTCGAGGTGGTTCCCGTAGATGTACTCGGCGGAGTAGCCGTCCTCGTCGTCGAAGAGCATGACGTGGCCGTGCCACTCCCATACGCGGTACTCCCCACCGGCCTCATCGTGGAAGCCGACGCACACATGGTGGTCGCCGACGGCCACGGACTGGCCCGAGTTAACCTTGAGCGCCTCCTCCGCCTCCCCGGCGAGCACCCGTCGAACGATCTCCTTCTCCAGCTTGGCCTCCTCCCTCGCCAGCATCCGCCGTCGCCTCGCCTCTCCGGAGACCTCCCCGCCCGAGAGGCCACCGTACTCATCCTCTTCATCGTCATCGGAGGCTCCAGCCGCGTCGGAGAGCGCCGCGAACTCATTGAGGAGGAATTCGTCGAGGTCCTGGGTGAGGAAGGAGTTGGTGTCGAGGAACGGCGGGCGGAGCTGGACACGGCTCATCAGGTTCTGGAGGAAGAGCGCGTCCACCGGCGCAGGGAAGGAGGCGCAGCCGCTGCCGCCAGAGGAGGGGCGAGGAGGAGGAGGAGGCGGCGGCTGCAAGGCCATCGGCGGCGGAGTAGGGTTTTGGGTTTGGTCGTGTGCTTGAGTGAGGTGGGCTTGCGAGGACGTTGTCACGTTGCAGATAGATGACGCGGACTCGGCGTGGATGGCGACGATCAGAGGATGAGATGCGAGCGAGGCGAGGAAATATTTTTGATTTTTTTTAATTACATTCACACACACATGAGCAAAAAACCGAATTTAACATTGTTATGTATGGTATTTACAAAACAAGCTATATGCGAAATATATTTACCAAATTATTACTTCTACCGTCCGTGGATAGCCGCAGCCACAAGGCGGCGCGCGTGGCGGGCCGGCGTGCGCGCGCCGCCACCCTCCAGCAGACGGCAGGCAGCCTGCTACCCCGTGAGGGGGCGACAGTGATTAAGCCAGCTGATTAGCTGCTCTAATTTTGTTGCATTTAGTGTTTGTTTGAATTTTTAAATATATCAAATGAGATTAAAAAATTACAAAAATTTATGTACATCCTTATGACTCAACGTACTTCGCAGTGTAATTTTTAGATAATTTTATCCATTGTGAATGTTTCTCAAAAATTCATACAATTTTCATATTTATAAGAGTTTTTACTATAGCAAACGAGCTCCAAAATTACAAAATTTTATGTGGTCTGAATTTACCATATTTATTCGGGTTAATTTAATCATGAATTTAACGATGCCCAGGCATATTTTGAAGTGACTGACCTCTGTACTTCACGCATGTGTCGACCAATCGTGCTATATTTTTTTCCTGCTATGTGGTTCGCACAATTATCACTATGTGTGTGTTGTGCCCCCCTTGCGCGCGCTCTTGTTCGCATTAATGTTATTATGTTCGTATTGTCCCCCTCGCCCGCTCCCTCGTTTGCACATTTGTCAGTGTTACTATATGCCCCCTCACCCGAAGTGCTGCTCGTGACAATGGATTCTCAATATACGGGGTGAGCGCACCGGGTTCACTTTTCGCTCGGCCATAAATACGAACCTCTCGCAATTCGTCGTTGCTCATCTCAGTCGCTCATCGCAGAAGCTCATTGTTGTGGTCGTCGCTCAAAATTAGGAATGTGTAGCTCATTCCTTCGAGAGAGTAGTGCATAGCTCAAAATTGGTAATGCTGATTGCTTCTCCCGGAAGGCAGGTAAATTTTTATCGTGTACTTTCGATGTTATTCCCGTAATCCTAGTCAATTAGTGTTATTTAGTTAGTTGCGATTAATGTAGCTTGTATTACGAAGTAAGTAAGTTGTAGTCATTTAGACATAGTTTTTACTATTTTTGTGTACGTATTGTACCCATAATTTGTTATTGAATGGAAATATGTAATTAAGTAGTTGTAATTACTGTAGTGATAATTAGTTAGGGGTAAGTAATGAGTTAGTGGTAAGTAATTAAGTGGTAAGGACGACGATAATGAATGAGTCATCATTTTTTCGGATGGATAATCAAATTATCGGTAATTAATGAAGTATTTGTATGTAGTTACACGCATGTAATCACTGACTTGTAGTATATTGCTGTCATTATCAATCTTCGCACTAATATTTTGTCTGTCCCATTTGTTGCAAGGTACTCTCAAAATTAAGAGTGCGTAGCTGATTATTTAGAGAAGGCAGTGCACAACTCATCAAGGACGCAGCAGTGCTGATTGCTTCTCCCGAAAGACAGGTAACTTTTTATAGCATAATTTCGATGTTATTTCCATATTCATAGTCATAATTAATGTTATTTAGTTAGTCATAATTAATGTAGTTTGTATTATAAAGTAAGTTTTACTGTCATTATTAATCTTCGCACTGATATTTGGTCTGTCCTATGTATTGGAAGGTATGGTTTTATCAGAGTTTCTCGAACACTTGTACGATGAGAAATACCATTGCCACTCATGGATGATGGGTGGCGTGGGCGGCCCTTCGCTCTTCAAGCCGCGAGCGCGGGGGAGGGATCCGTGGTGCCGGACGAGCGCTATGTCCCAACCCTACGGGCGGGGCTTGTTGCCCTTGCAGGTCGGTCTCCACCGGACACGAGTTCACCATCGACGGTAACCTATTCGCAGCACTGGTGGACAGGTGGAGGCTCGAGATGCACACATTCCACTTTCGCACGAGGTGAGATGACGGTCACTCTGAAGGACATCGCGTTCTTAACCGGTCTCTCTCTTGGGGGTGACGCACTTGTTCTAGCCCCTACACCAGCCGACTAGAAGGAGAGGCTGGCGGACTGGTTCAGCTGGCCTATCCCGAAGAGTGCATGTGGCGTTCCCCGCACTTGGTTGAAAATTTCAGTGTGTGCCCGCAGGATGCACCACCAGTGGTCGTCAAGATGCACCTCGTCACATTCCTTATTTAGCTCTTTGGTTGGAGCATGTTTCTAGTCACACACGACGATATTTGCAACACTGAGTTCATTGACCTCGCCGAATCTTTGATGGACGCAGAGTTTGGGCCGATGCCTCGGTACAGCTGGAGATCAGCGGCTCTATGCGCCACGTATCAGGGGTTATGTGACACTTGCCAGCGCGCCACTGTTGGTACCGTCAATCTGGCTATGTGCTACGTGCTCCTGCAGCTGTGGAGTTGGGAGCACTTCTCTATCAGACGTCCGACCATCATGACACCAGTGCACCTGTTCGGTGTGTTCGCCGACCTGACAAACGGGCCCACTATGGGCATCCGGTGGACTGCTGCACATCTGTGGTGGGCGAAGGGCAAATCGTCAAGGTGTTACTTGCTGTGGTACAATGAGTTCGAGTCGTTGCACAACAGTGATGTCATATGGGATCCATAGACTGTAGATTTTGTGCATTGTGTATCGCCGCACGGTCTATCCCTACAATGCTTGGAGGACGTGGAGCTATGAGCAACAACACACCATCTGGTGTTCTCGTACATGGTGGAGGCTTACGTACCACAACGCGTGATGTGACAGTTTAGTTTGCACTAGGTCGTGCCCACTCTGGACGGCAGGTTCCTACCGTAAGCCATACACCGGTGCGTCAAACTCCATCCGATTAATGTGTACACTTTGTATGTCTTGTTATGTAACGTCGATGATTTTAGAAATACAGACAATCAAGGGCTGGTCTGCATGATACGGACTGGTGGGCGCTACAGCAACAGTGGACGATGGCATGGACGGATAGGGCGCACCTCGATGTCGTCATGAAGCAGCGTCCGTACGACGTCCAGACATATGACGAGTACCTAGAGTGGTACGTACCCCTGTCACGTAGCAGACTCACCATTCCTCCACCAGATCGCCCTGAGCAGATCACACAAGAGGAAAGTCTGCAATGCTCGATCGATCTCCACAACGCTTCGTGGCAGCATGACAGCGTAAGACTGTTCAAATATCTTATCGTTTTATTCAAGAAATTCATACTGGTCATTACTGAACCTGTTTCATATGTCAGTTCAGTTGGAGTGGGCACAACGCATCGCAAGCGTGTCAGAGGCCGCCATTAGCAGCCCGGAGACACCACCGGCCCTATAGAAGACTATGAAGTTCATCCTAAAGCAGGCAAAAAAAATAGTGCATAACCTAAGCTGTGGCTGTTCCATGGATCAAACTATGCACATAGGCCACCTAATGGGGGCACCATGCTCACCCACCAGGTCATCGCGACCTAGCGAGTCCGGCCGGCCATCGCAGTCTATTGAGTCTGTCTGGCGTTGTAGTACTAGGCGCCGATCATCCATGCGTCGTCCCGACGAGGAGGTAACTTACGTACGAACCTACATTTTGTTTTTCTATTAGGCCTTGCGTTCCACTAACATTATGGCGTTCTCCCGCCGTAGGTCCATCATCGAGATGCATCATTTTTGACGTCCGCGCCACCTGCACAGACTACCGCTCCTCGTTGTTCATCTTCGCTGCACATTCGGGAGGTATAAGATTCGCATTGTACATCCGAAATATTTATTGTGACTAATATCGTTTCATCTTGCAGCCTCCAATTCAACGTGGGGTGATGAGGAGTCCACTGATGACAATATGGGCCTCCCAGATTCTTCTAGAGAGCACTACACGGCGCCAGGGTTTGCAGCGTACGCAGGGCAGGGCTCAGCGTTCACAGCATACCTAGGGTTTGGACACTTTGGTGGCAGAGCTCCTCTGGCTTCGCTACCACGTCGTACGATCAATGTGAGAGCTCCTTCGCACCACGAGGGGGATTTCTAGAGTCCTTCCTTCACGACATTATTGCGAGTGGCTTGCAGTTCGGCATGTCTCAGCTGGAGGACTTCAACCCTTACCAGATCCAGCCTACTGTACCTGAGCCTACTAAACCACTACCGGCCACTGAGCAAACAGAACGGTCTCCATACCTCCTCCAACCCGAGACGCAAATCACCTGCCGTCCCCCCACCGGACGACAGAAGTGTTATTTTTGCAAATACGATCGGTATACAACTAGTTTTATAAATATAAATGCATAGCAATGCCAAATCCGACTTTGTTTCTCATACACATCACACGTACACAAAAAAATTAGGGTAGATATAGTGACGGTCTCCATATTCTATTAAAACATAGCTTAGGACTTAAGCACATGTTATCGGATAAATTATAGATTTATTCTAGATTTCATAGAGCATAAGCCGAAGCAAAAGATAATATAAAGGTCTCAGCTTCTATAAGTTGCTTCTATCGGCTGTCAATGTTCATTTTTACATATTGCAACATACTTTATATTTTATTATAATTTAAGTAAATCGTATGGTGATTCGAATATTATAGTGACTTTTATTATAATAACTTTTATATAATATATTATTATTTATTAGTCATTTCTTTCAATTAATACTATTTATCAGTCATAATTAAAAGATATCAGTAAAAGCCTGCATCAACAGACTGTGAGGTGAGTAAGCCGAAGATCAATCCAGTGATGAACTCGGGCGGCAGCTCGCACCGAACGTACGCTCGCTTCTCAGATATTTTGCTTTCTAGTTTGGAGCGTAGGAATGTGGGTTTCTTTTCCTTTGGGTTAGGCCTGAGATAGTTCGGGATGCAGAAAATTTATATGGGCTTAGTTTTGGCCCATAGACCATCGACGGAACAAAAGCAGAAAACTACTTTGCATCTGGGCCAGGACCTTTTCATACAGATAGGCACGGCCCAAATTAGTACTGCCTCTTTTGTTTGATCAAAAATAATGATTCTTTGCATCGACGTCTCGAAGTATCATGTACGTACGTTTTCAACAGAAAACGAGAGAACATCATGTGTGTTTGCCATGCAAACTTTGCCCAGAGGAATCATGTCGATCAGCACGCATCATGCTATTAGGAATGGATCAACCTGTATAATAATATCGTCGTTGAAGAGATTACATTCATACTGGATAAGCTGCAAGGTTAGGAGTGTTACAAAACTAAACTCCCGAGCAAAATCTATACTCCTTAAAAGCACGAGTTAGTAGTCTTTAGAGTATTCTTTCCTCATCTCTCTCAGAACTGCTCGATCGACCATAAAAGATATAAGTCATCCATTCCTACCCATGTAGCCACCCACAAAGTATATCACATGTTTCCTACAACAGCACGACCCCACATTCCCTTCCCCACACCCTTCCTCTCCCTATCCGCCCCATGCCATTCCCTCCCTTCCCAAGCCCTTCCTCTCCCTACCACCCACCCTTCTCCACCCTAATTCCTCTAGCTCCAACAGTTCATGCAGGCATACTAAGTTGCAGTGCTCCTTATTCAACGTGGGGTGATGAGGAGTCCACCGATGACAATATGGGCCTCCAGATTCTTCTAGAGAGCACTACACGGCGCCGGGGTTTGCACGTCTGTGAGCGTACGCAGGGCAGGGCTCAGCGTTCACAGCATACCTAGGGTTTGGACACTTTGGTGGCAGAGCTCCTCTGGCTTCGCTACCACGTCGTACGATCAATGTGAGAGCTCCTTCGCACCACGAGGGGGATTTCTAGAGTCCTTCCTTCACGACATTATTGCGAGTGGCTTGCAGTTCGGCATGTCTCAGCTGGAGGACTTCAACCCTTACGGATCCGACCTCATGCACTGAGCCTACTAAACCACTACCGGCCACTGAGCAAACAGAACGGTCTCCATACCTCCTCCAACCCGAGACGAATCACTGCGCCCCCACCGGACGATGTAGTGTTATTTTTGCAAATACGATCGGTATACAACTAGTTTTATAAATATCGTACGCAACAGTGCCAAATCCGACTTTGTTTCTCATACACATCACACGTACACAAAAAAAATTAGGGTAGATATAGTGACGGTCTCCATATTCTATTAAAACATAGCTTAGGACTTAAGCACATGTTATCGGATAAATTATAGATTTATTCGGTATTTCATAGAGCATAAGCCAGAAGCAAAAGATAATATAAAGGTCTCAGCTTCTATAAGTTGCTTCTATCGGCTGTCAATGTTCATTTTTACATATTGCAACATACTTTATATTTTATTATAATTTCGTAAATCGTATGGTGATTCGAATATTATAGTGACTTTTATTATAATAACTTTTTATATAATATATTATTATTTATTAGTCATTTCTTTCAATTAATACTATTTATCAGTCATAATTAAAAGATATCAGTAAAAGCCTGCATCAACAGACTGTGAGGTGAGTAAGCCGAAGATCAATCCAGTGATGAACTCGGGCGGCAGCTCGCACCGAACGTACGCTCGCTTCTCAGATATTTTTGCTTTCTAGTTTGGAGCGTAGGAATGTGGGTTTCTTTTCCTTTGGGTTAGGCCTGAGATAGTTCGGGATGCAGAAAATTTATATGGGCTTA
The DNA here is from genome assembly GCA_036346245.1 of Bonia amplexicaulis. Classification (NCBI taxonomy): domain Eukaryota; kingdom Viridiplantae; phylum Streptophyta; class Magnoliopsida; order Poales; family Poaceae; genus Bonia; species Bonia amplexicaulis. The sequence goes on along the minus strand of CM070752.1, from coordinate 13,433,464 downwards.
GTTTTGGCCCATAGACCATCGACGGAACAAAAGCAGAAAACTACTTTGCATCTGGGCCAGGACCTTTTCATACAGATAGGCACGGCCCAAATTAGTACTGCCTCTTTTGTTTGATCAAAAAAATAATGATTCTTTTGCATCGACGTCTCGAAGTATCATGTACGTACGTTTTCAACAGAAAAACGAGAGAACATCATGTGTGTTTGCCATGCAAACTTTGCCCAGAGGAATCATGTCGATCAGCACGCATCATGCTATTAGGAATGGATCAACCTGTATAATAATATCGTCGTTGAAGAGATTACATTCATACTGGATAAGCTGCAAGGTTAGGAGTGTTACAAAAACTAAACTCCCGAGCAAAATCTATACTCCTTAAAAGCACGAGTTAGTAGTCTTTAGAGTATTCTTTCCTCATCTCTCTGTAACCGTTCGATCTGACCATAAAAGATATAAGTCATCCATTCCTACCCATGTAGCCAGCCCACAAAGTATATCACATGTTTCCTACAACAGCACGACCCCACATTCCCTTCCCCACACCCTTCCTCTCCCTATCCGCCCCATGCCATTCCCCTCCCTTCCCCAAGCCCTTCCTCTCCCTACCCGCCCCACGCCCTTCTCCACCCTAATTCCTCTAGCTCCAACAGTTCATGCAGGCATACTAAGTTGCAGTGCTCCTTCTTTGATTCGATGAGCTCTTGGGTCCTCATTGAGTCATTATCAAGGTAAATGTGTTAGTTGGCACACTATCGAATTATAAAATTGGATCCTCCTCTGGATTCCCTTTTACAGGGGAACCTGGTGATAATAAATATGTTGTTGCATCTCCAGCTCCTTTAGTTGCACATGATCAGACATAAACTTATCCAACAGGGCATACGTCTTACAATTAGCATAGAAAGTATTTGCCTGTCAATCAAAGACAAGAATCAGCTCTAATATGTAGATGAATTAACCTATTTGTTTTCTGTTCATGATGATGTATAATGCTGTACCAAGATTGACAGGAACAAAACGTAGGTAAAAAGGCCTATCCAACACTATTGCAGAAAGAGAAACAAAGGTAACTAAACTTTATGTGCTATAACAAAATATTTGAGGAACAATGTAAGTGGTGTATTTTGAAATCAACAAAACTAAAGGAATAAAATACCGAATCTCCAATTCTCCATTGCATCACCCAAAATAAATCAGGTGAGATGAACCCGTTTCAATCCTGATGCACACCCTTGCTGCCTCCCTTCTGCATAATGCACTCACTCTCCACCACCCCTTATTCCAAGCTATCATATGCCTTCCTACTACATCAAAGCCATGCTGGGAGATACTTTTTCCTGAGGGCGTCACCACTCAGTTGTGTCAACGTATACACTGCCTGATGAGCCAAACTGTGAAGTCAGGTTCAATTTTGGGTCTGATTTCGAGATCTTTCCAGAAGACTTTGGAGGGCATCCAGACCCTCAACCAATGAGCGAGGTGATTTATCACCAAGGGTGAACAACAAACAGGCTGATGAATGTAGCTTGTTTATTAATTACCATGGTGAAATATACCGGTAAATTTATTTTATCTGACTAGGTTGTATGTAGCATTGTTACCAGCTTTGAGATTATTTATCACCTAAGGGTGGTGAAACTGCTAGATTTTACATCACATTATTTTTACTGAAATATTGTTCATACTTAATAGAGTGAGTGGGCACAGCAATTATTTCTTTACTGGGTTTCTTACAAGTTTAGTACAAGTGTTATCTGTTGCACCGTTAGGGCATACCCCATCTGATTGAAATTTATTCTTATTGTTTGCTTTGACATTCAAATTATATGAATGACATATGATTGGAAGTTGATTAGGTTGGAATCAATATCCAATACTTTCGTCATGTACTTAAAATTTCTACTACTTATTTGTTTGTCCTGATAGCAATTACATCGTGTATTTGAGATCCGTTGTAACGTATGGCACCTTACTAGTAAACAAAACGTGAGACTCAAAACTGAAAAGCAAGCATCCGCTCAAAATTAAATAATTAATGAGAAAAAAAATTGTATATGTTACTCCCTGGGGAAAAAAAAGGAAAAATACTCTGCTACAAGTACCGCAAAAAGTCAATCCATCAAAATATAGAGCCCTAGAACATTAGAAGCACTGAATACAATTTCAGGAAAAAAAATGTATTCCGGTATTTCTAATGTTCCAGGGTTGACTTCTCGGGTAGCGCAACGTAAATATTAGATTCCAAAACTTGTGTAGTGACGTAAATCTCTTAGGTTGATCGATCTTAATGTGGGAAGTCAAGCACCATGGGGAGCCCCGGCTCCTCCTCCAACGCCGGCACGTTCAGGTCGAGCACCAGCTCGGCCGCCGCCGTCTTCTTGCCGTCGTCCTTCGGCCCGAGGCCGAGGGTGAGGCCAAGCCCGAGGCCGTCCGCCATGACGGCGCGGTGGCGGCGCATGTGCCCGCCGAGCGCCTGCCCGACGGCGAACTCGAGCCCGCAGATGGAGCACCCGTGCACCTTGGGCTTGGCCGGCTCGGCGGCGTCCCCGCCGCCGTCCGCCAGGCGCGGCTTCTTGTGGCTGGCCCGGTGCCCGCCGAGCGCCTGGAAGGACGGGAACTGCCGGTTGCAGGTCTTGCACTCGAACAACCTCTCCGGCGCCGGCGCTATCATGTCCGGCGACGCGACCATGGCGCCGCCGTGGTGGTGGCCGGAGAAGAGCAGCAGGATCCGCGCCATGTCGCTGCTGTCCAGCAGGCTAACCACCTCCTCGGCCTGCTGCCTAGACCTCTTGCCGTTAGCCATTGAAGAACAAATACCAGAGCGATCAAAAGAACTTGGCAAAAGGAGAGAGAGAGAAAGGAATGATCCCGACCGGGAGTTCTTGCCTTCTTAGAGGTGTGTTTGTATGGGAAAAAAGATGAGGAGAACCGATGCGTATTTATAGTCAGAGAAGCCTACATGTCCAGTGCCAGTGCCACATTTGTTAATTTCCTTCCTTAAATCGTAAAATGATGTCAGCTTTGGGCTAGCTTACCTTTGCTTTGGCTAGGAAGGCGGTGAGGTGTAAGAGATTAGTTATGCAATTAGTATGTATCTCCCGGTGACGGCACGCATGGCGGCCGGGAAAGCGCCGAGTCTAGCCGCCGCGAGGTGAAGCCGTTTGTTTGGTCCGCGTTATAGAAGTGCGTTCGTGTGTTTGTCTTCAACCTTGTGCTTGGTTACTACAAACTGTCCACTCCTATATGCCACTCTGCCCTGTGACACTCAGATTGTGAGGTCATTTTCTTTGGGATTCCAGGTGAGCTAGTAGCTTCTTATCGGATTGGGAGTGTTAGCAATCGGTTGGAAATATCGGCAAGTAACTGGGACTTTTGAAGGTCGGAAGAGTTGAAGAGTAAAGGCTCTGAATTCCTCTCTATCTATTTGCGATTAGTTGACAACTTTCGGTGAGAGAGACGTACTTTCAATACATATTCTTTCATGTCATGCACCTGTCATCGTTACGAGGGTACAGACCGTTCATATTCGTTTTTGGTGTAGGTTTATAAATAGTAACAGTTTATAAAGAAGATTAAAGATATTTCGTTTAAAAACTATATACTATAAAAATAATTAAATATAAAAAAAATTGTTTTTAGAAGCCAGTACGGTTACGAATAGGCTCGTAGTCTTCATTAATCTATGTTAGCTTCTTTGAAAGGTAAGGAATCTCCTTTGATTAATCTACAGTTCTACACCAACTCTATCCGTATCCCTTAACTACGCATCAAGCTAGGTCGGATGCCACTATCTGTAACCAATCTGTTCAATTTTGAAACTGAAAATATTAAGTCAAAATGATCCCTCTGCACCAAAGATTGCCGTATAGTATACAAATTAAGACACGCTCCTGATTTGCATCGTGCGTCTCTTGTTTTTTTAGAGGGCATGCATCCTTTTCTTCAAGAACACGTGATGGTGAGAAGTTCTAGCAGTTTGTTCCAATTCTTTTAATTTCCAACTAGAATACAGTTTTTCTACAACGTGGTATGCATCATTAATATTGATAGCTGCTTGGTGCATCATGAACTCATGATGTATACCGTGAGAGAAGGAGGAAGTAGAATTCTTCTGCATGAGAGAAAAAAAAAAGATTTTTATGGCATTCATCCGACGCGGCCTAGTAGAAAGATATGACAATAATAATACCACCACAAAGAATATAGAAAGAACTGTAATGTATACATCCGCACAAAACTAGATCAACTTCGCTTCCAATTACTCAAACAACAAGTTCAGAAGCTAAAATTAGCCACTTCTCGCACTTTTCATTATTTCAGTTGTTAAGGCGATAACACAGTGCATATCTGGGCCGTTGACATTACCTGTAAGCAACCATAGTCTAATACTGCGATTAGAGGTCAAACCTTATAAAATACCTTCGCAGCGTGCACAATCCCGTCGTGCTTATGTATACCACTGATGTATACTTTTGCAGATGATAGTATATTAGAGTTGAGAGAACGTAAGATTCGGTGTTTAATTTAAAGCCAAGTCTGTATCGGCAAAATCCAGAGCAGCCACAGCCACAAACTTGTGGTAGATTCAGACGACTTGTGCAGTGCAGTATTGTAATGTGGCTTGCGGGGAGCGACAAGAGCGGGAGAGAAGAGAAGAAGGCTGCGTGAGTACGCATGCAGTGACGCCCTTCTAACAAATTTTTTATGCTAAGGCCAAGTTGCTGCAGGCAGTTGGGACTGGAGGAATATCTCGAAATAACTCTTTTGTTTGCATGCTTTTTTTTTCAAAAATCAAATGTTCATGACAATTCAGTATCTGTACGTCTATCTCTCTTTTTATGTTTGGTACGTTTTATTGAATTCCTGACTAGGAAATGTGCGCTTGTGAGATGCAGGGTTGTGCAGTATGAAACAAAGTGCAGGGTTTTTTTCTGGGTTTGTTCCATGGAACTGCTCTATCTACTGCTGTGTCATCAGATGCAATGAATCCAGCGTTCAGGCCGTAATGCTGCGCGCCTGTATGTCAGCATGCTGCGATCACACCCACATACAGCTCTATATATAACTCTTCTTCGTCCTGTGAGACTTTGATCCGATTGGATGCTCCTTGTCAATTGCAGTCATCACGAAGATTTCTCGATTAATCTGGTGATCACAAGTTGCATCATAAGATCAGAAAGTGCGTTTTCCAGTGGGATTAAAATAGGCTTCACACGCCTGCTTCTTGTCTCCTCGGCCCAATGGTACAAGAGACAGCTCGCGGTGGATTCGGGGCGACAGCGACATCGCTTCTACTTTGGTATCTCTCCCTTTAGCAGTGATATGCTTAGTGAGCTGTGTTAGACCGAAAATCGTGAATACGGTGATAATGAATAATTGATTTTTAGGTTGCAATAAAATTTATATTTGGATTGATGATCGGCAGGCTTTGACCACGTTTGGTAATTGGTAATCCGATCGATCTTGTGATGGATGGTCCGATTGGTAGGCGTCGACCATGACAGGTTGAGTATGGTTGAATGACTATGTCATGTCGACCACGGCAGAACAACTTCGATCAGAGAACCGGTCGTAAGTTACAGTGAACCAGTCGTATGAAACAGTGAACCGGTTGAAGAGCTACAGTGAACCAGTCGATAGTTGTAGTCTTGTGTTTGGCTGTTCGATTGGCAGACTACGACCACAGATGGCAGTCAGAGGCATCGCTCACGATCGGTGATCGATAGTGTGAGCTACAATAACTGATCGGCGGTCATAGCTATAGTGCTTTACCGATGGTCGTAGAATAGTAACCGGTCGATACTCGGAAGCTACAGTAACCGATCGGTAGTCGTAAGCTATAGTACTTAGTCGGTGCTACAGTGCCTAGTTGGTGATCCGTAGTCGTAGATTTCACGATCTGTTGTCGTAGGCTTCGTGATCTGTTATCTTAGACTTTGCGATCGGTTGTTATAGACTTCGCGATCGGTAGTCGTAGGCTTTGCGATTGGTTGCCCTAGGCTTCACAGTCGGTACTCGTAGGCTTCGAGTGCTTTAATACTTATGATCTTCAAGTAACTCGAGTACTCATGTCTGTTGGGTTAGCGGTCTGACCGGCTTTCTTGAATGGTCTGAGATTGATTTCTGCAGAACGTGAATATAGAGGTCGTGGATGACTTGGTTAGTGGTTATTGATGGTTAAGGGTGTGTTTTGCGTGTGTGGATTAATGTCGGTCAAGTTGGAAGAACTTGTGAAGGGGAAAAGTTCTTTGGTCTTTGCATGTGCAAGTTGATGTGGAGATCGTCATGATCGGTGATAAGGAGGACCGAGACTTGGAGGAGGAAATCTGAGGTCCAGGTGGTTGATGATGTCACAAGGTGGTCGGACTCACACTGTAGCACGTGGAAGATCAAAGGTAGATGATGCGTAGAGTAGCTATGGGAGGTACGGTCCTAGAGACTTCAACATGTGCTGAATTGAAAGAGTTAGGAAAGAGTCCATAACTTAAAAGGGTTAGAGATTATGAAAAACCCTAGTTTGGAAGGGTTTCGAGTCCCTTGATTTTCGGAACGGATAGAGTTTGGTTTATATATTATGGAAAACCCATGTTTGAAAGGGTTTCGGGTCCCTTGATTTTCGGAACAGATAGAGTTTGGTGTCTGTGTTTGATAAGGACATGGTTTGGGAGTTAGTTTATAAATATAGGGAGAGGCTAAGGACTAATGCAAGGTTTTTGGTGGAGAGATTGAAAAGACTTTAGTTTTGGCTAGGCTTTTAGGGGTGCTTATGAGGGCATTTTGTAAATCCACAAAAATCCAGCAATAAGTATTATCTTGAATCATCTGGTTCTTGATTTGCTCAAAAAGTTGATGGTGATTACAGTTGGATTGAAGCTTCCGACGACGTGCAAATGTGTCGAATTGCTTCCAGGCAAACAGAGGAAATACAGTACTCGAAGGCGCCAGTTTCTCAAAGACACATGTGATCTAGAGGTTTTACTCCCGGTGTTGAAGATTTTGAGTACGTACAACCCGGTCGAAGATCAAAGCTGAGCAATCGAGTGAGCGGTCGAACACTGAGCGATCGAGTGAGCGGTCGAACATTGATCGATTGATCGAACAGTTGAGCACCGAGCGGTCGAAATATTCACCGAGCACTAAGAGATTCCAAAAAGCGGTGGAAATTATTCACTCCCCTCTGATTGCAGTATTTGATCCTACAAGTGGTATCAAAGTAGGTCGCTATGGCGTCAGAGCGGTATGTGAATCATCATCCCATGCTAGATGGTACTGATTTTGCTTTTTATAAGTGTTGGATGCAAGCGTACATTGAATAAAACCCGTGTTAGGAAAGTGTTTCGGGTCCTTTGATTTGAGGAAGAGATTAGGTGTTGTGTTCATATTTTAGTTGGACACGATTAGGGACGTTGGTCTATAAAAGCAGGGAGAGGCTTAGGCTAACGTAACTGGTCTTTAGGACTCTCATCGAGGAAGTTTTTAGGGGTGCCGTGAGGGCACTTTGTAGCCAAAAACTTGTTGCAAAAAAAATGGATTAGATCTATTCCAAAAGAGGTTGATCGACATGATGTTTTTCTGAGCATCATTCTTCTTGCGTCATCTGCTGTATGCTAATAGACCTCGTCCGAGTGTGATCGAGCATGCAATTGTCTTTGGCTGGTACTCATTTGAGAAGAGGCATTCGAGCGGTTGAAGGTTTCCGAGCGGCCGAAGTCTACGAGCGAGTTCGACCACATACGCGGCTGAAGTATGCAAGCAAGTTCGACCACATACGCAGCTGAAGTCAGCGAGCGTCATTCGAGCGATCGTTGTCGACCATGAATAGATCGAGCGAAGCGGAAGAAGTGGAGATAATCATTCACCCCCTCTGATAGCGCCATACGGTCCTACAAAAGTGTTTTTCTTAATGGTTATATTGAGAAGGAAGTGTATGTAAGACAACCACAGTCTTTATGAAACGGCATATCAGTATTCGATTTGTTCGTATAAACGCTCAAGCTTAGGCTAAAATCCATCAGCCACAACCATTTTTTCAGGTTAGTTTGCTAGATCCTTCGTATATGTAACACTATAGCCATTTTTTTTCAAATTTAGTCCTCAAACACCCTTTTTTTGCAAATCTAGTCCCTCCTTAAGCTCGATAGTAGACGTGCCAAGCCAACCGATGTGGCAGCGATTAATCAGTGCTAATCAGCGATTAATCGGTGTAATGCCAGATGTAGCCCTTTGGTGAAACCCGATTTTGGGCCCCTAGGCGCCGGTGAGTGCATGAGGCCAAATGTGTGTTGGGGCGTGCGGTCCTCGGCCGTGGGAGGGTAGAATCGGAAATACACACGCACAAAGGCCAAATACGAGATTTCGGTGCCACTTGGGGCCAAAAGGCAAAAAAAAATTAATTCAGCCAATCTAGCCGTGTAAACAACCCCTTCTCGCCAAGTCAACCATATTCCTTAATGGGAGATTGGAGCATTTGCTCCATACATAAACATGGAATTTGATGATTTGCCCCATTTGTCTCATTGACATGTGGGCCTTAGACCCACATGTCAATGAGATATCATAGGGCAAATCATCAAATGCAATGAAAGGTGTGGCAAAAGATCAATTACCTCATTCCTTAATCCTTGGCATGGTCACTCTGCTCAGCTGGCTTGACTAAGGTGGTAGCTTTCATTGGACCTGGCACTAGCAGTGAGCAGCATTATTCAGAACCAACGTGCTGTGCAAAGTCAAAACACAGATTGTTAAATTCAAACCACATACAGAAGTTTTCATTCCTTTTTGCGATGAAACATAAGTTATCATTGAATCTGATGGCTTGCTTTTCTATGTTTTTTTTTTCACTTTCAAGTTTCTTGACCCTAGGTTCTGCTTCATTGACAACGATTGAAGTAGTAGAAACGGCGCAGGAAGGCAAGCCGACAACGTCGTCTCTACGATGGTCGATGGATGATTAAGGAGTCCATCAGGTGTTTAAGCGTGTATTTGGTTGGTCTCCTTGAACGTCTGATTCGTCGCTGTGCTGGTTCATGTCTTGCCTGGGCTTTAATCGAGGAAATTATACGTTTCTATAGCATTCCTTTTTTAGGATGGTTCAATAGCATTAAAAAAATACACACTTTAGCAAAATACCGCTCAGCTTTTTCTGGTGCACTCTGATACCACCTAAAGTTTCGTGCGTTCCTCAAAATACAATTTCTATCCACGGGTGTCCTTTTCCTGCGATAATCCTGCCCCTCCTATCCTCCTCATCTGGAGGCGCAAATTGTGCTTTTTTTTAGCTAAGCCCTTGACCAATCTGTTGAGCAATACACAAAAATCATAGCGCGTGTGCGACTATCAAAATATTTTGTTGAGCCATACTGTAGGACTGAATAAGCAATAGAGGAGATAAATGATGTTTTGAAATTTTTTCTTCTAAATATTCACCAATTCTTTATCCCGATAGCTATAAAATTATGAAGATCAGGATAAGAAATCTGCTTGAAAAACAAAGAAACACATAGTTGACCACGACCAGATCAGAGCACTTCATAGTTGGATTACGACTACTAGTCAGAAATCAACGTGGTCGGTTACGACTACTGGTCAGAAAACACCAAAGAGCTGAACTGAACACAACCAGTCAGCAGAGAAAAATAGTGTGGTCGAAAGCTGGCAACGTAGTCAAAATTCGACTACCAGTCGGAAATTCAACGTGGTCGATGCCACTATGGTCGAAACCAACATGGCCGAAACCAGCGTAATCGTAACCAACATGGTTGAAATCGATGTTGTCGAAGACCGATGTAGTCGATAACTAGCGTGTGGTCGAGAGACCGGCGTAGTCAAGGACCAATGAGTGGTCAAAAACCAATGCGATCAAAGGCCAATGTGATTGTAACCTACGTGGTTGAAGTCCAATGAATAGTTGATACCTCTATAGTCGATGCCCAGAGTGCGTTCAGAAAACAATATGGTCAAAAACCAGTGTGTGGTCATAACAGTGCGGAATGTGACCAGAGTGATCTACGACCATTGGGCGATCGAAACCAAGGTGGTCGAACCGAGCTGAACTTCGACCAATGAGGTCGACGACTAATGAAAGGTTAAAATCAAAGTGGTCGGAGAATAGGAACTGTGGTACTACTGCTACGAGGCTTGCGGTACTATCGTTTCCAAAGGAAGAATAGGGGAACATGGTTTTTCAGCCTGATCGCAAGATCCAAAATTTACGTAATTTTTGATTGAAAGATTCAAAAGCCGTGAAGCCAGTGTATGCATGTTCCTTAAAGCCTCAGGAAGCTATTCCATTGCTAGATCGAAAACTTCATGACAAATTTGAGACCTTTTTGCAACTTAATGCAGCGTACATCAACCAAGATCTAAAAACGATGAGCAGATCGTGCTCCTGGGTAAAGAATATCCAAGATAGCTTTGAGCACGATCCCACATGTCACAGCAAGAAAGAACATCGAATAAATCAAATTAAAACTCTTGGATCAAGAAAAGAACGAACTCAAAACAAAGCAATTATATGACTAGCGTGGTCGAAGACCATCGAGCACTCATAACCTACTGCGGTCGTAAGCAACTCAAAAAACAGTGGAGGCACATGACCACACGATATACGGCCATTGAGCAATCGAAAACAGGTTCGGTCGTAAACAACTAGAAGTAGCAGAAAAGGCGCACGACCACCAGATCTAAAATCATTGAATGGTCAAAATTAGATGCGATGCAATCTGAAACTTGACCGTGATCGAAACCAGACGCGGTCAAAAACGATTCAGAAGAACAGAGCAATCATACGATCATAACATCTAAAATCCACATATCTTTTGATTAAAAGAACAAATGGCCGTGAAACTTTATACGCAAATTACTTAAGGTCTCAAGAGGCTACTCCAATCTTGAATCGAAAAATCCATGACTAATATGAGACCTTTTTACGATTTGAGAAAGCACACATGAACTAAGATCTAAAACCGAAATGATTGATCAGAACTTGCTCATGGGTCAAAGATAACCAAAATTGCTTTGAGTACGATCCCACAAAATACAACAAGTTAGATCATCAACAAGATCAAATAAGAACAACCTCCAGATCAAGACGGGAAATGAACAGAGCCGAGAAGCAGAACTGAATAAAACAGAGGAAGAACCGAATCAAAGCTGAGCAAACTCAATCAGACAAAAGATACACAAACGCTAGATCAAATATTGATGTATTGCTCACTTGAGATGATTTGTTTTACAGCCACTTCACTCAGGAGGACAAAGCTCTAAGCCTAGTGCACAGACCCACTCTCTAACCTAACTCCCACGGGAGGGGGGAGGAACTAGCCACCAAAAGACTTAACCAACCTTCTCAACCCTAGCTCTTGCTTCTCCTCCATTTTATAGGCTCACAACCTATATCAAAATCTAATGGATCCACACATTAAGCCAAACCAGGGATAACCCGTTAACCCCACCTAACTAAAAGAGGCACACAACCATTAACCCATTAGTGAATCAACACTTGGTTCACTTCACATTTTTAGCACATACAAGACCTAAACTACTTAGGCCAACGCCACGGTTTCACACACTGCCACTTTTCTCGATATTGGGCAATTTACCAAAATGCCCCTCTACCACCTTCCTCGGAGCTTCCCGCTTCTTTTGCCATGAAACATCGCCCAAACTTCATCATCTTTCATGTGGTCCCAATGACTTGTCGTCAAGCCTCTCACGCATTCAGATCCCACCGAACCTTTCTCACTTGCAAACGACCCAAGTCACTTTGTGCACCATGTGCTTCTCCTTGTGCACGACGGCACCCGGCATCCTCGACCGCACAGGACCTCGGCTCCTCCCTGAGCCTAGTCCTAGTCCACCTTGTTGTTGCTCGTCATGTCCACCGCCGGTAGCTCCCGCTCCTGTTTCTCGTCGTCCCGGCTTGCAACCACCTCGCAAGTCTCAGTCATCTTCAGCGTCTCCCTGACCGTTTTGGACCTCAGCACCACCCTGTGCCTAGTCCTGGTCCTCCTACGCCTCACCATGACTTAGCTCTGAAGTCCTACAACTAACACCAATAAGCAAACCGACATGTAGCACTACACAATACACAAAAATCGTTAATTTGCACAATTTATCCATGCAATGCACAATGCAAAAACTATGCACCCAAATATTGATTCTAAACCTAGAACCAAACAATAAACTCACGTGCACACTAGCAGCAATATCTGAAAGATCAAGCTTCGATTAAATTGGTTAAGGGCGAGATTGAAAGATTAAGCTCAGTTTAAGTTGGTTTTGGGACAAATACCATAATAAGATTTTAATGATAATAACAAATATAATTATATTATTTTGGTGATAATGATAAATGCATATATGAGACTAATATGTTTGTTTAAGTATTATTTATACTTAGAGTCATTTGGATAGAAGGGTGAAATCAAAAGAGGTATGCATTCGAAATCACTTCCTCATATACTAATGCATTCCTTAGATCCAAAATATAGATTGAACTCCTCCAATTGTTCAAAATGAGTATGTGTATATGTCTTTATTATATACACTTGTATGCACACATTTAAGGGAGTTCTCTCTCTATGTTTTGGAGTTTCATGAGTATTGATCCATGCTTTTTTTAATATGCATTTTTAGGATCTTTACTTTGAAACACATTGTTGAGTATATATAATTTGTGTAGTTCATATATACTCATGTGCAATCGGGTTATCATCTAACTTCTCCATTATATGTTAATGATTGAATGATTAATGACAACCGGATGAGTAAGCTTTGTTTAAAGCTTATCTTAGAGTATACAAATTGTTGTGTACAAGTTGTATACTCGCAAAACAAATTTTATATCTCATTATTTGTTGAGATTGTCATTAATTACCAAAAAGGGAAGATTGTTGAATCTAGTCCCTCTATTATGTGTTAATGGTGAAGTTTGGTAATTGATGACAATTATTTTATGGACTAACAATTTCCATGAGTTGGATGAAAATGTTAGGTTCTACAAATGAAGATGATTTGGGATGACTTCATGTGTTGAAGATCATCAAGTCAAGATGCGAGAAGAAAATAGCTTCATGTGTTGAAGGCTATTAATAAGATGGTTTCATGAGTTGAAGGTCATCGAGAAGAAGATGCGTCATGAGTTGATGCATGATTATGTGTTGATCAAGTAAAGACTATCATGTGTTGATGGAGTTGATGAGAAGAATGCATCATGTGTTGATGCATATCAAGATGATGACCCAATGCAAAAGTATGAACTAGCTAGAGCTAAGGATGTGTTCCTAGTCTTTTACCGGTCTTGGTGTTTGGTTGGAAGACCGGATTGCTAGTATAGGTTACCGTACTTTTAAGAGAGGTCATATCTAATAGTTTGAGTCTCATCATATGTTGATGGCTCATCCTCACCTCGTCTAGCTCATCTAATAGTTTGTAGAAACACATTTACTATAAAAAAGCAGATTTTCGAAGCCAAAGTGAACAAAGCCTTAATTAGTGCTAATCATGCTTAAGTTAATCACAAAATGACCTGTCGAACTGTGGTTGTTTGGCAGATGCTACCGCGCTCTGTCGTGGCTGCCGAGCTCAAAGAGGTAGCTAGATTTATAAAATAGATATTTAGGGACTGAATTTGAACAAAGGATGCAATTTGCTAAGCTCAATATGAAACTAGCCAAGCTTACTCAGTTTGCAGAAAATATTCTTGCATTCTAACTTTCGAGTGGCATTTTTTATTACGCAAAACGAGTAGAAATACTGCATGTAAACTTCATAATTTTTCAATTGGCTTGTTAAGATAATATTATGAGCCTGTTCTTTATGGCTGTGTCTTATAGTTTTGACTGAAATTTTTGATTTTTGTCTGTTCACAATAGATATTACGGAGAGAGATGTTCGTTTGCGATTTTGGCTGGTACAGATGTTGGGCTTTTAAAGTGTACTATAATTTACTTGTAGACCTCGTCTTGAGAAAATACTACATTTAAAAGTTAGATACTGTAACAAAAGTCAAAAGCTATTTTTAGAAACCGCAAAAAACAGGACCTTTGCTTTATTGATCTAGAACGCTGGGGCCAAGACGAAGTCAACTAATCTAGCCCAGTAAGCAACCCCTGATTGCCAAGTCAACCAAATTCCTGGTCACTCTGCTCAACTGACTAGGTGGTAGCTTCCATTGGACCTGGCACTAGCAGTGAGCAGCATATTATTCAGAGCCAACGTTCTGCGCAAAGTCAACAATAGATTGTTAAATTAAAACCACAAACAGAAGTTATCACTCCTTTTTCCGATGAAACATAAGTTATCGTTGAATCTGATGGCTTGCTTTTCTATGTTTTCTTTTCACTTTCAAGTTTCTTGACCCTAGGTTCTGCTTCATTGACGACGATTGAAGTAGTCGAAACGGCGCAGGAAGGCAAGCCGACAACGTCGTCTCTACGATGGTCGATGGATGAGTCCATCAGGTGATTAAGCGTGTATTTGGTTGGTCTCCTTGAACGTCCGATTCGTCTTGCCTGAGCTTTACTCGAGGAAATTATGGCTCTGTTCTTTTCAGTTTTTAAAAGCTGTTTTTCTACAGTACCTAGCTTGTAAATGGAGTATTTTTTAAAATAGAATCTACTAGTTAATTGTGATACATACTTTACTGACTTCATTTATATTGGCAAAAATCACATGTGAGTTTCTATTACTCTGTAATTTCTCGTACAAACAGTCTAAAAGTCACAAGTCGCAGCTAAAAGCCATAAGCTGCAGCAAAAAAGAACAGACCCTACGTTTCTATAGCATTCCTTTTTTAGGATGGTTCAATAGCATTAAAAAAATACATACTTTAGCAAAATACCGCTCAGCTTTTCTGGTGCACTCTGATACCACCTAAAGGCCCCGCTCGTTTTGAACTTAAGCTTACATTTCGGCTTATTTTTCACTATTCATAATTTCGTCTTTTTCTGAACTTTTAGCTTTTTTTGAGCTTTTTTGCCGGTTCTTTTTTTTTTGCCGTATTCGTTTGCGTTATTTGTGATGGGGTAACATATTTTTTAATTTTTTTAAATTTAATTATGTTAAATAAGCTCTGTCATTCTGATATTTTTTGAACCACAATGCTTTTCAGCCATAAGCCACAAAAAATAAGCCAAAATGATCACCACCAAAGTCTCGTATGTTTCTCAAAATACCATTTCTATCCACGGGTGTCCTTTTCCTGTGACAAACTGACAATCGTGCTCATGCCCCTCCTATCCTCCTCATCTGGAGGCGCAAATTGTGCTTTTTTTTAAATTTAGCTAAGCCCTTGACCAATTTGTTGAGCAATACACAAAAATCATAGCGCGTGTGCGACTGTTAAAATATTTTGTTGAGCCGTACCGGTTCGACCCAGCACGCAGCTTGTTAAAGGCGGATCTAACCTTGCCCCGTAAGGCCCATGAGCAGGCAGAAACACACACACACAAACCGGCTAAAGTAATAGACACCCGGAGAAAAAAAGTGGAAAAGAATTCAAGGACTGTAATAATGGGTGCAGTCTTTTTTATTGTGACTGATGGTTTTTAGACCTTGCATAGACACTTATGCAAATAGATCGAATATTGTGAGAAATGGATATTCTAATGAACGAATAATCATTGGAATTTCCCATCTTTTTCAGCTCTGCTCCCGAAAAGAGAAAGGAGACTGATCTCAACTGGCCTTGGTTTTTCCAAGGAAACTCTATCTTTAGTAGCGATCACATGACGTCGACACCGACCCAATCAAAAAGGAAAACGAAAACGAAACTATATATGAGTTTATGAAAAAAATCAAGTAAAAACATGAAATTGAAAGGAAACACGGCGGACCTGAGACTGAAAGCCCAGCAGCTCAGCATGCAAGGCAACAATTTGGAGATACAATGGACCGACCTGCAAGCAAGAAGATGGATATCTGGATCAGCAACAGAGAAAAAAACCGAGAGGTGGTTGCAACAATCACAAACCATAGAAAAAAATTCATATCCCGTGTGTGCTCTAGTTTCGGGTTCTCCTAGACCACCATTATGAACCAAAAACAACCATACCTAGTGAAGTGATGCAGGTCCCGCTCGTTTCGGCTTCAATTTCTGGCTTCTGGCTTATTTTTCACTATTCATAATTTCATCTTTTTCTGAATTTTTGGCTCTTTTTGAGCTTTTTTGCCGGTTCTTTTTTTGCCGTATTCGTTTGCGTTGTTTGTGATGGGCTAACATATTTTTTATATATTTTTAATTTAATTATGTTAAATAAGCCTCTGTCATTCTGATGTTTTTCACCGATTCTGATGCTTTTCAGCTATAAGCCACCAAAAATAAGCCAAAATGATCACCACCGCAGTCGACCTGGAGAGGAAGATTTTTCTTGTTCAGTAGATAGATGTATAACGCAACTGATTATGCTTTAACTACAGGTGCATACGGCCTTTCTTCATTGCTTTTCTTCTTAAGGTTCAGTAATATCGTAGATAGACATCTTGCTTTACATCTTGGTTTTGGTACCTGATCGGCATCAGCGCTGACCTATGTTACTTTTTATTAGCTGAACACTTGGTTTTTTCTTCTTAAAGAAATCACTCGCCTCATTCTATTTATATAGATTTTATCCGTCTCCTGCTTCTTATCCTTCTCCAAGGAGAGCTACAAGGCGCGAAAGGAGTGCTGTAAAGGGGAAGGGGGTTGGGCGGCTTACGGGTTCTCTTGGGCTGTGACTTATAACTTTTGAATTTTGGCTGTTCACGAGAGTGATTATAAAAAGGGAGACACTCGCATGCGATTTTGGTCAGTACAGTGTATACTACAATTGACTAATAGTCCTCGCCTCGAAAAAACGCACCGTTTAAAAGCTAGTTACTGTAGCACCGTACACAAATCATAAGTGAAAAAGAACCCACCCAGCTTTCTTTCCTCCCTTATGGCGGCGCATTGGGGCACTAGAAATCAAAGAAATCTGCTATGTTATGAGTTTGGGACCCAGCTGCTGATGTTAGAGCTCTTTTCGAAAGAGCAGCTTATCCACGAAAAAAAATAAGGTTAGCTATCTCTAAATTATAAGAACGAAGGCTTCGGAAAGACTAGCTTTGGTTGAACCAGTAGCTTACAAAGAGAAAGACTCTGATTCGATGTTCTTCTTAAGAAAAAGAAAGAATGACACGGACTTATCACTAAAAAAAGAAACTATCTATACTATAGGTTCCTAGACTCATCAAATAAATAGAAAATCTTCACTGAACAATAGCAAAAGTTCCCACCTAAGTTCGGTATCCCGGCCAAGTGCAGAGTAGAGAGAATCGGGTGCTTCCAGTGATTAGTTATCAGAAAGCCCAGTTTTCCCGAGCCTCCTAATAAAGGTTCGAATCGGCAGTCTGCTTCTGCCTAAGTATTTGTTTTCATTTCTTTGATTGAACATTCCAAGCTTCCTTTCTATTATACCTAATGCCCATAGCTAGTTTGATTTTTTTATTTGTCCATTCTTTTTGAAAAAGCTTTATCCGCCCCGCGTGAGAGAGTTGAACAAATAGCATAGCCTCTGGGATGTTGGCCCTAGTGAAGGGGAGCTCTTCGCAGCTGTCAGTGGAAAGATGGAAATTGGTTCTAAAAGAGCCGAGCTAGGGATAAGAGATATGGTTGGTTGGCAGAATGGAAGGAATGCTATTCTAATGGGAACCGGGAAAAGAATGGTTCCCAATACAGGCCAGAAGAACACAGCCGGTTCTTTTGGGCTTATGACTTAGTTTTTTTTATAGTAACTTGTTTTTAAACAGAGTATTTTTTAGGACGGGATTTATAAGTTGATTGTAGTAGATATTATCTTAACTTCATCTATATCAATAAAAATCGCACACGAGTATTTTTCTCCGTACTCTTTTTCACGAATAATTAGAATTTAAAGTAAAAAACTATAAGGTATAGTCCAAAAGAACCCATCCGAGGGGCAAAAGGAGGAAGTAGTGAAAGAAGAAATAAATGCTCCGCTCGTTTCGATTTTAGATTTTGCCTTTTGGCTTCTAGTTTACTATTCATTAATTTCATTTTTTTTGGCTTTTTGCTTGTTTGAGGCTTTATGCCTTTTCTTTTCTTTTCGTATTCGTTTGTATTGTCTGTGATAGATTAATCTAAATTTTTATTTTTGTAATGCTAAATTAATCAATTATAGTACAAAAATTAATTATAAACCATAAAAAGCGCCAAAAGAGCAGCCAAGTACGCGGATCAAAAAGTGAGCCGCTTCAAAAAAAAGTCTGACCCAATTTAATTTTAAAACAGGCCGCAGCCCACGTACTTCAGGTCCACCATCCCAAAAGCCGCACACACCTCCACTCACATGAAGCCACGTGTCCAAGCATCCCATGGCCATCGCAGAATTCAAATTTCTCCGGCACGGGAAAAAGGCGGCCTCTCTCTCTCTCTCTTCTTCCCGTCTTCCCTTCGCACTCCCAAAATTTCCGCATATCGCCGAGCCAAATCCTCCCAAAACCACGCGAGTTCCTCAAGCGCCGCGTCGAATCCCCGCGCCGGGGCCGTTTCGGGTGGCGTCGGCGGCATGGCGCAGACGCCGAACCCCAGCCGGAGGTCGTGGGTGGGGCCGCCCCCGCCCCCCTTCCTCACGCCGCGGCTGGAGCGGCGGAACCTCGAGCTGCGGTGGGCGGACGGGGGATCTCAAAGCTCCGTGCGCCGCAGCGGCGTCGGCGCCGGCGGCAGAGGCAGCGGGGGCGAGAAGGACCGCGAGGCGAACGTGCAGGTCGTGCTCCGGTGCAGGTGAGGTGCTCTCGCTTTGGCTCCATCGCTTCGAAGCAAACGTTTGTAAGCCATGACATGATTTTTCGAAGTATTGAGGTGACTCGAGACTCGTCATTGTAGATAGCTTTTACTACTTTGGAGTACTAGCTGTGTAGTAAGTGCGAAAATATTGAGCAGAGTGACGCTAGTTCATGTTTCCAAACACTAGAATTAGGAGGTAGCACTGATCGTTTGCACTTTAGTATAGTGTCCTTGATGCGTTTGTCTGATTGGTGCGCAATTAGGCCACTAGGCGAGGAGGAGCAGAAAACGAATGTCCAGAGTGCCATCTCTTGCAATGACCTGAAGAGGGAGGTCACGGTGCTGCACAGCCTATTCAAGCAAGCAGACAAGACGTTCGCCTTTGATAAGGTAAATACACTACTTATGTAACACCCCTGGCCCTCTATAGAACCCAGTATGTTACCATCACACACTTATCATCTCAACTGGAAGTAACCAATAAACGAATATATGATAATTGCAATAACCCCACCAACTTCATATTGCATATAATTGAAACATAAACAAAATTCTGATCTCCATGACCCTGAAGACTCACCACCACGACTTGCAAGCAAATTAAACCAAACGGCGAGCACAAAGGACTTAACACTACATTAAACATAAAAGCTCAGTGTAAGGCTAAACTATCATTTCATATGTGCAGTATCAAAGGGACTATTCCCATTCCATGCTTGTCGCCATCATTCACCTAAAAACACCAACAAAGTAAGGGTGAGTCCAGAGACTTAGCAAACACACGATAAAATAGTAACATCACTTTAGCAATTCAATCGATTTCATGAACTGTAAGCTATAAATCAACTATATGACTGTAAACTGTAAATCAAATTCGTAACTGTAAATTGTAAATCAACTCTACAATCGTGGACTGTAAATAAACTCTGTAACTGTAAATAAATTCTACGACTGTGGACTGTAAATCAACTCCGTAACTGTAAACTGTAAATCAATTCTATGACTGTGGACTGTAGATCAGTTCATGACTGTGAACTGTAAACTCATAAACCTCTGTAGCTGTAACACTTTCTCTGTCACTTTCATGCAATGCAATGTATCTGTAATTGTAGCTTGCACCGGTATAGCGGAGGGTACACCCATCGATGTCACCATCTTCCTCCATCTCGTAGAGGTGCTTACCTCTGTAGGTCTTATTGAAGAACACTCCGTACTAGTCATATGATTTTCTCATCGACTTAGCTCTTATGCATTTTGCATGATGCAACACTCTTCAAATGTGGATGTCTAAGGTATAGTCCAAAAGAACCCATCCGAGGGGCAAAAGGAGGAAGTAGTGAAAGAAGAAATAAATGCTCCGCTTCGTTTCGATTTTAGATTTTGCCTTTTGGCTTCTAGTTTACTATTCATTAATTTCATTTTTTGGCTTTTTGCTTGTTTGAGGCTTTATGCCTTTTCTTTCTTTTCGTATTCGTTTGTATTGTGCTGATAGATTAATCTAAATTTTTATTTTGTAATGCTAAATTAATCAATTATAGTACAAAATTAATTATAAACCATAAAAGCGCCAAAAGAGCAGCCAAGTACGCGGATCAAAAAGTGAGCCGCTTCAAAAAAAAGTCTGACCCAATTTAATTTTAAAACAGGCCGCAGCCCACGTACTTCAGGTCCACCATCCCAAAAGCCGCACACACCTCCACTCACATGAAGCCACGTGTCCAAGCATCCCATGGCCATCGCAGAATTCAAATTTCTCCGGCACGGGAAAAAGGCGGCCTCTCTCTCTTCTTCTTCCGTCTTCCTTCGCACTCCCAAAATTTCCGCATATCGCCGAGCCAAATCCTCCCAAAACCACGCGAGTTCCTCAAGCGCCGCGTCGAATCCCGCGCCGGGGCCGTTTCGGGTGGCGTCGGCGGCATGGCGCAGACGCCGAACCCCAGCCGGAGGTCGTGGGTGGGGCCGCCCCGCCCCTTCCTCACGCCGCGGCTGGAGCGGCGGAACCTCGAGCTGCGGTGGGCGGACGGGGATCTCAAAGCTCCGTGCGCCGCAGCGCGTCGGCGCCGGCGGCAGAGGCAGCGGGGCGAGAAGGACCGCGAGGCGAACGTGCAGGTCGTGCTCCGGTGCAGGTGAGGTGCTCTCGCTTTGGCTCCATCGCTTCGAAGCAAACGTTTGTAAGCCATGACATGATTTTTCGAAGTATTGAGGTGACTCGAGACTCGTCATTGTAGATAGCTTTTACTACTTTGGAGTACTAGCTGTGTAGTAAGTGCGAAAATATTGAGCAGAGTGACGCTAGTTCATGTTTCCAAACACTAGAATTAGGAGGTAGCACTGATCGTTTGCACTTTAGTATAGTGTCCTTGATGCGTTTGTCTGATTGGTGCGCAATTAGGCCACTAGGCGAGGAGGAGCAGAAAACGAATGTCCAGAGTGCCATCTCTTGCAATGACCTGAAGAGGAGGTCACGGTGCTGCACAGCCTATTCAAGCAAGCAGACAAGACGTTCGCCTTTGATAAGGTAAATACACTACTTATGTAACACCCCTGGCCCTCTATAGAACCCAGTATGTTACCATCACACACTTATCATCTCAACTGGAAGTAACCAATAAACGAATATATGATAATTGCAATAACCCCACCAACTTCATATTGCATATAATTGAAACATAAACAAAATTCTGATCTCCATGACCCTGAAGACTCACCACCACGACTTGCAAGCAAATTAAACCAAACGGCGAGCACAAAGGACTTAACACTACATTAAACATAAAAGCTCGTGTAAGGCTAAACTATCATTTCATATGTGCAGTATCAAAGGACTATTCCCATTCCATGCTTGTCGCCATCATTCACCTAAAAACACCAACAAAGTAAGGGTGAGTCCGAGACTTAGCAAACACACGATAAAATAGTAACATCACTTTAGCAATTCAATCGATTTCATGAACTGTAAGCTATAAATCAACTATATGATCAGAATCGTAAATCAAATTCAGAATCGTAAATTGTAAATCAACTCTACAATCGTGGATCGAAATAAACTCAGAATCAAATAAATTCTACGATGTGGATCAAATCAACTCCGAATCAGAAATCAAATCAATTCTATGATGTGGATCAGATCGTTCATGACTGTGAACTGTAAACTCATAAACCTCTGTAGCTGTAACACTTTCTCTGTCACTTTCATGCAATGCAATGTATCTGTAATTGTAGCTTGCACCGGTATAGCGGAGGGTACACCCATCGATGTCACCATCTTCCTCCATCTCGTAGAGGTGCTTACCTCTGTAGGTCTTATTGAAGAACACTCCGTACTAGTCATATGATTTTCTCATCGACTTAGCTCTTATGCATTTTGCATGATGCAACACTCTTCAAATGTGGATGTCTAATCATAAGCAGTACTCATCAAGGTATGATTAGCCTATAATCATATACATTATCTCATAAATACTATAAATCATAGCATAGAAACACGACTAACAAATATTCACATAGTTCACTGTTCTACCATGCACTTACCTGTTAACCTGGCGGACGGTGCGTGGACGACACCAGACTCGAACCACTACCTGAACAAACATTAATCATTTCAATTCATTGTTAATGCTATACGTTCATATATGAGCAAATGACATCGCTCTAATGCCCAATCCGACATAACCAGTTCCTGTCCCATCAGGCAATTTCCCATTGTCCCAGTGTTTAACCAATCCGAAAATTTAGCGATTTTGTCATTTACACTCGCGGATCTAATTCTACATACTTAAATCTCCCTCCATCCCTTCCTTCTCTCTTTCCCTCTGCCACCACGGATCAGCCAGATCAATAGTGGTAACACCGATTTCACCATCCTAGCATTCATATTAATAAGTGATCTCTTCTTGGCTACACAAATCAATTCTAACAATCGGCATAATGACTTATGCAAAATTCGGTGAATAAGCAGGGAGAAGGGTTTTCGAGGCATTACCCTAGCTCCGAACGACTGAATCGGGCCATTACCTTTCTTTCCTTAGTCGGATCTGACAAATCTGACGGCTGGTCAGACTTTTATTTTCTCTTCTTACTATTTTCCTTTCTTTCTTCTCTTCTCTCTCTTTTTTTCCTTCCACGGCCGGCGCTTCCCCCTCCTCAGTCTCACTCCCAGCTGGCTTGGCTTCTCCCTTCCTTCACCTCTTCTCTTCCCTCACTCCCAGCCGGCCAACTTCCCCTTCACCCCCTCTCGCACGATGTAGCAGCAGCAGGGCAGCGACGCCGGCGAGGGAGTAGGCAGGTGATAGCAGCCCGAAGAGTGGGACGGCGCTTGGTAGCAGCGGCGGAGGCGCGCGACCAAGGGGCAGCAAGGGCGACAACGAGCGGGGGGCGTCGCAGCAGCAAGGGAGGCGACGCGCAGCCGGAGGAGCAGCACGAGGGCAGGTGGCGGTGGCTTGCACGAGTGGCAGCTGCGCTGGGCGATGGCGGCACACCGGCAACAAGGGACGGTGATGGCAGGGCACGGCTGGAGGAGCGGCAGCAAGCGCAAGGGGGGAGGCAACGGTGACAGGGTGAGCACGGGGAGAAGAGCAAATCGGCTTTTGCAATGTGGGCCGGGCTGGGCCTCATCCGTCCAGGTGTTACAACTTATCTGTGTCTGTGCTTGCTGCTTACAGTGCAAGTTTTTCCCCCTTTTTTGGTAACATCTAACAAGTTGCCGTCATTTGGTTTGATGATTAATCCTAAACGTCCAAAATCTTATGCATCACTGACTGCATGATTTTGATTGATGTTGTTTCTCATGAATTTTGCTTAACATGTGGCTGTTGTGTTATACCCAGGTCTTTGGACCAAAATCTCAGCAAAGGGCGATATATGATCATGCTGTTGCACCAATTGTCAATGATGTGCTTGAAGGCTACAGTTGTACTGTCTTCGCCTTTGGGCAAACTGGAACCGGGAAAACATACACGATGGAGGGGGAGATGAGGCAGAAGGTACCCAAAAAAATTGGACATCATCTGAGAAGTTACTTGCAGCATCTGAACGATTTGCCTCATCTAATTTTTAGGTGGGTGAACTGCCAGCTACTGCTGGTGTCATCCCAAGAGCAGTGCGCCATCTCTTCGATATTTTGGAAGCACGGAAGGCTGACTATAGCATGAAGGTAACCTTCTTGGAGCTCTATAACGAAGAAATAACAGATCTGTTGGCTTTAGAGGACCAAAGCAGATACCCTGAAGATAGACAGAAAAGGCCGATATCTCTTATGGAAGATGGCAAGGGCGGGGCGGTCATAAGAGGTCTTGAAGAGATTGTTGTATACAGTCCTAGCGAGATATATAGTCTTCTGGAACATGGATCAGCTAGGAGACGCACTGCCGACACTGCGCTAAATAAGCAAAGCAGGTCCATGATCATTTCACTTCTTTTTTTTCTTTGGTGCCAAGACATGTGCGTTGGATACTGAACATTGTGAATTCTGTACTTGCAGTCGATCGCATTCTGTCTTTTCTATATACATCCATGTCAAAGAAACAACAGTAGGGAATCAGGAACTCATGAAGTGTGGGAGGTTGAACCTTGTAGACTTGGCAGGATCGGAGAATATAGCTCGATCAGGTGCAAAAGAGGTACTTGGTTCTATTGTCAACTGATTAGTGATTACATCATCTATTCTCCATATCATGTAGTCAGCCGCTTAGTCTAACCGATGTGCCCATCTTCTATATCTTCTCTTATTGAATCACTTGGTCAAGTTAGTAAGTGTATGCTGGAAGATGGTGGAATTATATCCTGGTGTCCGTTTAAATAGTTGTATTGAAAACTCCATCCAGTTCATGAATGCTGCAGGCCCAAGGAATAATCATTTGTGTACTTTGAAGTACTATGTTCTTTGTAAAAATTAAGCACTTTTTTGGCGAAGTTTCAACCAAGAGCTTTTATGTGTTATTGTGTTCTATGTTGCTGTAACTGAATATTCTTATGTAGTTCATTCAATCTTACTGTGGTGCTGTCTTAGAATGTCAGTTGTTCTTTTGGCTTGCCAATCCATTTTGAAGTCATGATTTGTAGCATGCTGATAGGGTAGAGCAAGAGAAGCTGGAGAGATGAATAAAAGCTTATTAACCCTGGGTCGTGTCATCACTGCACTTGTGGAGCATTCAGTTCATGTGCCATACAGGTAGTACTGCTGTGTTTCATAATAAATCTGTAAGCTCATAAATGTTTTATTCATTGTGCATGGCAGTAATACATATTCATTTTGATACTTTTACCAGGGACAGCAAGCTCACCAGACTGCTAAGGGAATCCTTAGGTGGAAAAGCCAAAACATGCATCATAGCAACAGTTTCTCCATCTGTCCACTGCCTGGAAGAAACTCTAGTTACACTTGATTATGCTTATCGTGCTAAAAGCATAAAAAACAAGCCAGAGGTTCTACTTGCCTACTTCTATTCACTCATGGTGTTAGAATTTCCTTTTTATGCTTGTCACAAACTTAACTATAACTGTAGGCCAACCAAAAAATTTGCAAATCTGTTATGCTCAAGGATCTCTGCCAAGAAATGGAAAGGATGAAACAAGGTTCTCTTCAATCCTCTAGTTTTGCTTCTGTTCCTCACATTATTATAGGATCTCATCATTCTCACGAGTATATTGTCAGATGTAAAAGCCGCAAGGGAAAAGAATGGAATTTATATCCCTCATGAAAGGTTTGTTCTTGAGGAGGCAGAAAAGAAGGTATACGTAAGACTTAAGTACATTTCTTATGGAACTTCTGTGTAAGATGTTTTACGTTCGCTTAGTTATTTTGAGTATATGTTGCAGACAATCAGGGGGAAAATAGAATATTTGGAGCTCAGTCTGGAAAAGCAGAGCAAAGTATAGCTATCTCCAATTCAGTTTTTGCTGTATTAATTGTTTTACTAGTTCAGGGTTGAACTGACTTGCAACTTTGGTGGTCTGGTAGGAACTTGAAAAATTCAAAGCTTTGTACCTAGCAGAACAGGAACGCAGCTTGGATTTGGAAAGTCAGAATAAAGAGTTGAAGGTGAAGTAGTTTGGAGAACTTAATTTTATTTTTTGGAAAAGCAAAAGCCACATCCTTGTTAGTTCAGGATTTGTAAGATCTTCACATTTTCTACTTCTTCCTATTTAGATGAACATTGAAAGTTGCAAGGGGGAATTTCTAGATCTCCAAGAAGCTCATTCTAGAGCTAACATTTCACTGAAGGAAAAGGATTTCATAATCTCAAGCTTACTCTGTGCCGGTAATTGTTTTAAATCTTAAGTAAATATGTAATTTTCTAGCTTGAAGGGCCTAACAGATCAAATAAGCAGGGATCTCTGATCAAGTGTATTGATGTTTGTATCTTTTCCATAACATTGGACAGAAAACTTAGTTCTTGAACGTGCAAAGGATATGCGTGGCACCTTGGAGAATGCATCTCGAGATATCTCTGATCTTCTGAATAAACTAGGTAAAAAACTAGTCTCACCCATTTTAATACAGGTTGCTGTTTCCTTGTACTGACCGTTCTTGGTGTTTTTGACAAATATTTATAGAAAGGCAATCAAAAACTGAAGCTGAAAATAAAGGGTTGTTATTCAATTTCCGATCTCAATTGGATCACAGTCTTGGACTTCTGCATAGCACAGTTGTTGGATCGATTTGTGAACAACGTCAATTTTTAGAGTCTATGAATGAACAAATCAAATCATACTTTTCAGCTAAATGTGAGGTACTACTATTAAAGTACTGATTTAATTTACTATTCAAGATTACCATCCCTCTCCTAGTACACTAATATAGCTTCATCATACTACTGCTTCCAGTCAGCCCACCTTTTGGAGAGAAGAATTGCAAAAACCAAAGATATGTATGCCTCTGGGGTGCAATTGATGAACGAGCTTGCCAATATGCTACGGCAGCAATCCATCACATACTCGGAGCAGATGAAACTGAATATATCTTCTCATGCAGTAGCTGTCGATAATGTATTGAATAATAGAACTTTCAATTTTAATTGCTATCTAATGCAAATTACTGAACCACTGTAGTACTATACAAGATCTAATTACTATCTGTTTTTATTAACAGTTTCTAGCAGTGATGGTTTCAGAGGCTGAACAAGTACTGAATGATGTTTTGAAATCTATTTCTGAACTCAAGGAACTATTTGCCTTTTCTGCTGAACAGCAAGAAGTGGTATGTCTCCTTGGCCCTTGCTTTTGTTAGCTCATCTGCATCTATGGCACATATTTTGTCAGATGCTGCAACTCATTCTGAAAACTTGTTGCGCAGGGATTGAAAAAGAGTCTTACTTCAGCACAGGCCATGTCAAGGACATCAATTGATTTCTTTAAAGATATCAGGGCCCATGCGTCTAGGCTCATCAAACTTATGGAACAAAGTCAAAGAGAAAGCTCCTCCCAGCTTCTTGAATTTGAGAAGGGTTTCAAGGTGGGTCGGTTTTGGTAGATATCGTAAATTCGTAATACAGTTCATTTATGGACAAATTCCTGATCTCATGCTTCCTTTTAATAGGAACTTTCTGTTCGAGAGGAGCAAGCTGCTCTTAACAAGATTGCTGGAATTTTAGCAGGCTTAACTGCCAGAAAAACTACAATGGTCAGCTTAGCTATTGCTTGAGCAAAAACAAAATTCTTGTATGACTTCAGCAATAACTGGTCTCTCTTTTAGCAGGTTTCAGAATATGTGGGACAACTGAATGAGAAATACAGTGAAGAGCAGAAACACCTGATATTGGAAATGTCCAACCTACAACAAGTTTCAGATAACTGCAGAAATGAGGCTGCGGCCTATGCTGGAAAGTTAGAGAGCCAATTCGAGGAGGATAAGCCATCATATGCTAAAATAAAAAATCAAATGGCAGACATATTGCAGCAATGGTACCCATCTCACTTGCCTACCTCAAATTTGTTGCAACATGAATTAGTTAGTCTCCCAAGTCCTTCTGTTTCCGTGATTTATTTACGCTGAACAATTGTTGTTGATTGCAGCTTGAGGAAAAGTGGCCATTCTGTTTCTTACTGGTCACATACCCAATCATCTTTAGAACATCTACATAATCGTTCAGTTGTGGAAGCTGATGATTTTATTGAGTAAGTTCTAATCATCTTTAGAAATTGACCATGCTTGTTCATACTCTGATGGACCTTTTAGTATAGGGCCTTCACAATTTTTCTTACTAGTTTCTTGCATGCAGAGAAAGAAGAAAGGAAAACGAAAGTATTTTCCAGGAGATGCTGCTGTTTTCTTCACAGAATGATGCAGGGTTTCATGCCATTACATCTGATATGCTGACTGCTTCAGAGAGTAACACATCTACCTGGATTATAAATTTATTGTTTTTTTAAAAGCTGGCATTTTCCTTACGTAGTCCATGTTCATTTCCAGATTCTGACTTACTGGACCATGAAACTAGAAAGAGAATGGAAACTTTATCTGCCTCTTTCTCAGATCATTTGCAATTGTTGAATGAAAAACACACTCAAGACACAGAATCTGTAAGAACCATGGCGAGTAACTTTATTGAAAAGGATTACATGGTAAGCTATTCCTATCCTCAATATGCTTTAGGCTTGAACTTAAAAGGCAAGTTATTCAAATATATTGAACTATAAATAACATAATATTTGTCTGTTTTTCAAAAACACAAAAATTGTTTTTTGGTGAAGTTTATCTGAACAATTCAAACTTTTTGAGTCTGTTGCAGGGAAAAAGTTAGAAAACTAAAATCCCTGTTGCAACTGGCAACAGAGGGACTAATTATTTTTTGTAGAACTAATGCAATTACTCAATGCAAACCATGAAACCACCTTTTATCATTCTTATATCTCGACTTGTTGTCACTAATGTTGTTCACCTAACAGGCTAATAGTCCGGTTCAGCATCGTCCACGGGAGCCACTGACCGGTGCATATACCTTAGAATCAATTGAGGAACTGAGAGCCTCTGTGCCAGATCTGGTGGTGAAATTCAAATCAGAGAACAATTTAGATGAAATGGAAAAAGGAAAGCGATGCTTGGATCAAAGGACACGTACTCCTAGAAGTCCTCTCATGTCAGTCAATCACTATGATCAGTGAAAGAAGTAGCATATTGTAAAAGTGTTCAATGTTGTAAAGATGGCAAGATCCCTTGCCGATTTATCACCTTAATTTAGGTTGCATCAGCAATGAGATTCTGCACCTGCGTACATGGTCAGAAGTGTAGGCCAAATGATTTGTATTATAACCGATCTTGTTAGTGTTTTGCTTTCCAAGATTTCTAATCAATCAAAGAATTAACTGAATTTCTAAATGTGCAAGGTCTTTTTTGTTTATCAGTCCTTACATATATGGTAACTCCAAAAGTACGAGTGTTTAAAGGTTGCAAGTAGGGTAGGCTTTTAAGGTGGATATATGCATTCCTTTTTGCAATCGTGCTTTGCATATTTTATATGCATAATGTTGTGACATTGATCATAACAGTGGGTAGATTTTACCTTTCCCCTTTTAGGGATATGGAATCAAGAGAGCTATAGAGATCTAGTGATAGAGAGATCTAGTAAGTGAAAATGAGTGAGTCTTCCCCTTGCCTCATACCTCCTTAGAGGTTTATATATATGAATGGAGCATGGTGAGAATTTTCTACTCTACTCCTTAATAATTGTAAAGAGTAAAGGTATATCGGTATATTTCTTTAGATAGATCACACTATGCTATTGTAATACCAGGAAAAAAAAAAATGCCAGCTAGCAAGACACCTCACCTGCCTTTTTCCTCTGCCAAAGAGATGTGGCCAGCCGCATGCTTGCCTTGGCATGCATGTCTGCCACCTGTGCCTTGCAACCTGCAGAAAAAAGACCATAGCCAACGCCCCTTCTTCAGTCAAACCATTCAGGCAGCCACTCCACACCGAGGCAGTGAGGAAGAGGGTGATCGGAGGCAAGGAGCTCGAGAAGTAGGGGGGTGACGGTGGAGCAAGAACGGCGGTCGTGAAGGCTTAGGTCATCCACGACCACCGGGAACCTCGGACCTCGCCGTCGCCACAACCTTCTTCAACCTCCAAGCCCAACACTTAGGTAGGTCCCTTCACCATGCCTTTACCTTGTTCTTGGCACAACACAAGCATATCGCACGTACCAGAGGGGACCGAAAGAAGAGCAAAACCGCAGGGCACCGGCGCCGCACTGGTGACCGGCGGCTCCGTTGGGGGAGGCAAGGTGCTCGGCTTTCGGCCGGCTGCAAGCCGGGGCCGGTGAGCCGAGGGAGGCGTGGTGGCGCAGGCCGGAGCCGAGGACAGCGGCCGCTGGCCGAGCCGACCGGGCGGCGACGCCCCAGCGTCCCACCGTCGCGCCGCCCGGGGAGGCACCTGTGTGCGGCCGCGCACGAGAGAGAGAGGGAGAGAGTGAGGGGGAGCTGGGGAGGAGAGGCCGGCGATGGCCCGGCGACCGGCGGCGAGGGAGGGCCGGCGCACCCGAGCGCGCAGCCGCGTCGCCTGGAGAGGCGCCCGAGAGAGAGGAGGAGGGGATAAGGCCTCTCGGCCGAAGAAAAAAGAAAAGAAAAGGAGGGGAGAGAAAGGAAAGGAAGAGAAAGGAAAAAAAAAAGAAAAAGAAAAGAAGGGGAAAGAAGAAAAGAAAAGAAAAGAGGAGAAAAGAAAAGAAAATGGGGTTTGGCACCTGCGCGACAGGTCCCTAAAACCCGTGCGTTTTACGCCAGGTTCGGGTTATACGTGTAGGGTCGTCGTCGCCTATTTAATATCTGATTTCGTTGTGATGCATTAAGTCGGATTAATTGCTTGTCTAGGTGGAGGTCCTGAGTCGACGCCGTCCGCACGTCGACACGTCCAGGGCGGGGTGTTACAGGCTTACAGCTATTGAGTTTGCTCTAAGTCCTACCTAGCAAATCATAACTGAATACTCCCACAACAGTACTCACTCGACATTAATCTCTGAGGTTAGGAGTGGGGGGAGGGGCGAGCTGATGCAACTAACTGCCCTAGTCATTCCGGAACCTAGATGTCCCAAACCTCCTGGAACTAGTCCACTTCCATCGATGAAGTCGTAGTCGCCTTGTCTTCGGAGCACACGGTGCGTATGGGCAGAGCCGTGGGTGGCAATGCCTTTGAGACAGGCATGAAATGCCTAGATGATGCTTGCTGGAAGAGCCTACTCCCGAATTGCAAGACCCGATGTCTTGGCAATCACAAGCTATAATTCTATATCCGAGGTCCAGTTCCTACAGCAGTAAGACCATTCAGTGGGATGATGCAGGAACAATATGCCCAGACAGGAGCCAGCGACTGCTTTGCATCATCCAGTGAGCTTGGCCACAGGAACCTTGTTTCCTAACTGAACATTAACCGTGTTGAGACGTCCTTCCATGACTTTGATCCCGACATGTTTGCTCCAACCATGGCAAGCCATGGCCTGGGGAAAAATCCTGGTGCATTTGAGCTCGTTGCTGAACCACGGAAATTTTAATTGGCCGAAA